>SJYX01013936.1:9515-30066 GCA_006410675.1 Oreotragus oreotragus | reverse complement strand
GGGAAGATCCCCTAGAGAAGGAAATGGCAACCCACTTGCCATTTCTTGCCTGGAAAATCCTATGGAGGGAGGAGCCTGGTACGCTACAGTCCGTAGGGTCGCAAAGAGTCGGACACAACTGAGCGACTTCGCTTTCACTTTCATGGGTATCTGAGACTAGAGCACTGCAACCCAGTGGAAAGACTAGGTGTTAAGAATATACTTGTGTTGATTTGCTTTCCCCTAAAAGACGCTTACTCCTTGGAAGGAAAGTTATGACCAACCTAGATAGCATATTGAAAAGCAGAGACATTACTTTGCCAACAAAGATCCGCCTAGTCAAGGCAATGGTTTTTCCAGTGGTCATGTATGGATGTGAGAGTTGGACTGTGAAGAAAGCTGAGCGCCGAAGAATTGATGCTTTTGAACTGTGGTGTTGGAGAAGACTCTTGAGAGTCCCTTGGACTGCAAGGTGATCCAACCAGTCCATTCTGAAGGAGATGAGCCCTGGGTGTTCTTTGGAAGGAATGATGCTAAAGCTGAAACTCCAGTACTTTGGCCACTTCATGCGAGGAGTTGACTCATTGGAAAAGACCCTGATGCTGGGAGAGATTGGGGGCAGGAGGAGAAGGGGACGACCGAGGATGAGATGGCTGGATGGCATCACCGACTCGATGGACGTGAGTCTGAGTGAACTCCGGGCGTTGGTGATGGACAGGGAGGCCTGGCGTGCTGCGATTCATGGGGTCGCAAAGAGTCGGACACGACTGAGCGACTGAACTGAACTGGATGGCTCGTGATATTGAACATCTTTTCCTGTACTTATTTTCTATTTGCATTTTCTCTTAAATAAAATGTCTCCACATCTTTTGCCCACTTTCTAATAGGACTTTTTTTAAATATTGAAGTTCCTTATCACAATTTATTGGTAGTGTTATTTTACCTGTTTAAGTGAAATGTAGAAAGCTTACCATGCATTACTTCCTTTTACCTTCCCACAGTTACAATCATCTTAATATTTCCTCTACATACATTTAGGACTGCAACACAGTGTTAAAATTTTTACTTCTACTGCCAAACATAGTTTAGAAAACTTAGGAGAAGAAGGAAAGCTTATTATATTTACACACAGACACAGACACACACATTTAAGCTGGTTTTTAAAAAATTAATTGCTTTTAATTTTTGGTTGTGCTGGGTCTTTGTTGCTGCGCGGGTTTTCCTCTAGTTGTGAGTGGGAGCTACTGTCTAGTTGCAGTGTGCAGCCTTCTCAGTGTGGTGGCTTCTCTCGTTGCAGAGCACAAGCTCTAGGGCGTGGAGGCTTGGGTAGTTGCAGCACTTGGGCTCAATAACTGCGGCTTCCGGGCTCTAGAACACAGGCTCAACGCAAGCTGTATTGTTGCTCTGTGGCATGTGGGATCTTCCCAGACCAGGGATGGAGCCGAGAGTCCGGTATTCGCAGGTGGATTCTTTTCCCCTGAGTCACCCAGGAAGCCCTTACTATATTTTTGCTTACTGTTTTCTTTCTTCATTATGTTTTAAGATTTCCTATTTTTGCTTTTCCTTTTTAGAGATTTTCTTTAGCCATTCTTTTAGGATAGGTTTGCTGATGGCAGAATCTCTTAATTTTCATTAATCTGAGAATACTGAGAATATTTCTTTTCCTCTCATCTTCCTTTTTTCTTTTGGCTGAGGTGAGTCTGTTGTGGTTCGTAGGCTTCTCCTTGGGGCAGTCAGGCTTTCTCTAGTTGGGGTGCCAGGGCTTCTCCTGTTGCAGAGCATAGGCTTAGTGCAGGCTCAGCAGTTGCAGTGAGGGACCTTAATTGCCCTGTGGCATGTAGTATCTTAGTTCCTCAACCAGGGATTGAACCTGAATCCCCTGCGTTGTACATGCAGAGGCTTGGCCACTGGATCTCCAGGGAAGTCCCACAACAATATCTTATGGTTTTTTTGAGTACAGGTCTTTTAGCTCCTTAGTTAGATTTTTTTTCCTTAGGTGTTTTTTTTGTTTGATGTGACGGTAAATGAGATTGTTTTCTTAATTTCTCTTGCTGATAGTTCATTGTTAGTTTATGGTAATGAGACAGATGTCTCTGTGTTAATTTTGTATCCTGAGACTTACCAAATTCATTTATTAGCTCTAGTAGTTTTCTGGAGGCATCTTTAGGATTTTTATGTGTAGTATCATATCATCTGCAAGCAGTGACCGTTTTACTTCTTTTCCAGTTCAGATTCCTTTTTTTTTTTCCTTCTCTGATTGCTGTGTCTAGGACTTCCAAAACTATGTTGAATAAAAGTGGTGAAAATGAATATCCTTGTCTTGTTCCTGATCTTAGAGGAAATGCTTTCAGCTTTTCACTGGTGAATATGTTAGCTGTAGCTTTGCCCTACTTGGCTTTTNCATTGCACACGATTTACAATAGCTAGGACATAGAAGCCACCTAGATGTCCGTCAACAGATGAATAGGCAAAGAAGTTGTGGTACATTTAGACAATGGAATATTACTCAGGCTTTAAAAAAACACATTTGAGTCAGTTCTAATGAGGCTGTGTGCTGCTGGAGTGGGGAACAGCTGCTGCGTGTCACTGGAGCCATGAGTGGCCAAGAGGAGATACCCCATGTCCAAGGTCAGTAGTGGTGGCCATGAGGAGATGCTCCATGTCCAAGATAAGGAGCAGTGGCCGCACTCTGCTAGAGCTGTCTCTTATACACATCTCGTCCCTGGGATCCTCCAGGCAAGAATACTGGAGTGGGTTGCCATTTCCTTCTCCAATGCATGAAAGAGAAAAGTGAAAGTGAAGTCGCTCAGTCTGTCCGACTGTTAGCGACCCCATGGACTGCAGCCCACCAGGCTACTCCGTCCATTGGATTTTCCAGGCAAGAGTACTGGGGTGGGGTGCCATTGCCTTCCCCAGGGTCACAGTCTGTTGGGTCACAAAGAGTCGGAAATGGTTCAGTGACTAAACCACCACCACGTTATCTCTGTGACCACTTTCTGGAGAGTTTGTATCATAAATGAATATGGAATTCTGTCGAAAGCTTTTTCTGCATCTATTGAGATCATCGTGTAGCTTTTATTATTCAGTCTATTAATGTGGTATATTACACTGATTGGTTTGTGGAAAAATCCTTGCATCCCTGAGATAAATCCCAGTTTATCATGGTGTATGGCCCTTTTAATGTATAGTTGACTTTGGATTGCTAGTCTTTTTTTCTTTTCTGTGTTCAGCCTTAGTGATTTCCGCGACTCTTGTCTTCTAGCCCACTAATCCATTCCTCTGTATTATTTAGTCTATGGCGGCTCCTTCCAGTGTAGTTTTCCTTTCAGTTATTACCTTCTTCATTTCTGTTTGATTGTTTTCATATATTTTCTAACTGTTTTTAAAACACTTCTAACTGTTCACTCTGTGCATCCATTTCTCTCCTGAGTTCTTCGGTCATTTTTACCATTATTACTTTGCACTCTGTTTCATGTAGATTGCCTGCCTCCACTTCACTTAGTAGTTCTTCTGGGGTTTTATCTTGTTCTTTCATTTGGAACATGCTCCTCTGTCCCCTTGCCCTGCCTAGCTTGTTTTTATTTCTGTGTTTCTGGTATGTTGATTATATTTCCTGGCCTTGGAGCAATGGCCTTTTGCAGGTGTGTCCCAGCAGCAGACTTCCCTCTCATCACCAGAGCGATATGCTTCTGTTGGTGCCCTCATTTGGGGCTCTGTGGGATCCTTCTCTTGTATCGGGCTGACTGCTCTTGGTGGTCTGGTAGGCATAGCGGGCCCTGGTCCTGTCAGTTGCCAGGCCCTGCCTGGTGCCGAGGCTACCGGCCACTGGTTGTTGGGGCTGGGTCATGAGATGGCTGGCCATGGAAACCCAGGGGATCCCTGGGGTGCTGATGGCTTGCTGGTGTATGGGCCAGGGCCTGCCATGGCAGACTGGATGACTGTGGTGGTCCTGGAGCTGGTGTCTGCCCAAGGTAGCTGTGGCTTCGGCCCACTGGGCGCTGAGGGTGGTTCCTGCCCCTCGGTGTGTGAAGTTTGTCTCTGTCCTCCTGTGGGGCTGGTGCCGTCTCACTGACAGGTGGAGCTGCGTCACAGTCTCTGGTTGCAGGGCCCTGGGGGTCCCGGAGGTGGTGTGTTGGCCTACTTGTGGGTGGACCTTGGACCCGGGGGATTCTGTGGTTTGTCTGAATGAGGCTGGTCCTGAAGCTAGTGCTCTCGAGGCCTTCTGGTGGGTGGGGCCAGACCCCGATGCTAAAAAGCTAGGGGGAGAATTCAGAAATGTCGCTTGCCAGGACCAGTGTCCACATGGTAGAATGATCACTCCAGAATGGCTGCCTCCAGTGTCTGTATCCCCGGGGTGAGCTCCGTTTGCCTCCTGTCTTCTCTGGGAGACTGCTCAGGATCATCACCTGGTTCCTGTCAAGTTACCGCTTCTTCCCTGGGTCCCAGAGAGTGTGAGATTTTGTGTACACCCTTTAACAGTGGAGTCTCTCTTTCCCTCTAAGCGTGGAGTTTCTCTTTCCCTTTAAGAGTGGAGTGTCTGTTTCCCACAGCCCTCCCTGCTAACCTTCAAAACCAAATGGTCTGGTGGCTTGTCTGATGCTGGACCCCTAGGCTGTGGCCCCTGATATGGGGAGCCTGTTGTGTGGAGGAAGGAGCCTCTTGCTTCTTGGGGTGAGACTCTACAATTGTAATTATCTTAATTATCACCTACCCAGGGATGTAGGTATTGACTATACTATATGTCTCCGCTCCACCTTTCTCATTGTGGTTCCTTCTTTACATCTTTAGTTGTAAAAGATATATATATATATATATATAATTTTAAACTAGATTCTAGTCTTTCTCACCAATGCATGCTCTGTAAACAGTTATAATTTTGGTGTGCCCATAACAGAAGGTGATCTCAGAGTCTTCCCACTTTTCTCACCTTGGTTAAACTCCCAGCATAATTTTTAACTTAGGAAGGGTTGTGAGTATTTAGGTGTTTGGTATTACTGAGTTTTTTCCTTGCCTTTACTTAGAACAGTGTTCCCAAACTTTGTTAATTGAAGAATACCTTATTCATATACTGACCTTCCAAAGCTGTTTGATATTTTTCTTTGAATTGATTGATGCCATAAAAGTTTTTTTCCAAACATTTTTTAACATGTAAAAAAGTGGCAAGAATAGTACAAGAAACATTTTTTTTTCTTTGAAACATTTGAGAATAATTTGCGTGTGCCCATCACTGCCTGTGCCCATTACTCCCAAAGACTTTAGTGTGTATTTGTCTCAAAGGGATATTCTCCACTGTAATCTCAATCACGGAATCAACACTGTTAAACTAGTACCATCTAACCCATACCTTTTGCCACTTATCTCAATAATATTCTTTATCAAAACAAAAGGATATTGGTCAGAATCACACATTAGTTATCACATCACCTTAGTGCCCTTTATCATGAGTCTTTCCTTGACATTCATGACCTTCACACTGCTGAAGAGCATAGGCCAGTTATTTTATAGAATATCCCTTAGTTTAGGTTTGTCTCATGTTTCCTCGTGAGTAGATTTCAATTATGCATTTTTGGCTAGAATATCACATAAGCAATGCTGTGTTCTTTTCATTACTTTCTGTCAGGTGGCACACAATTTAACTTTGTCCACTCATAGTGACAACTTTGATCACTTGATTAAAGGAGACATTTTGAGATTATGTAAATATGCTTTTCCTCATCTAACTTTAACCCACCGGTTTAGCATCTATTAGTATTTCTTGGCCGAATTTTTCCATGGTGGCTGTTTTTAATTGGAGTTGTTTCAGACATGTGTACTTATAATCCCTTCATTTTGGGTTTTTACTTTGAATTACTATCTTTTACTAACAGAATAATTTTAACTACAAAAGTCTAGAAGAAAGCCTGAAGATTTCTTTTTACTCCCTTCCTTATGGTTGGAGCTCTGTGAAGGGGTTCTCAGATTTCAAGGAGCAGAGAAATTCAACAGTGTAAAGCTCCTGACTTTTATTAGTCAAGTAAAATCCTCCAGTTTTTCCATACAACACAGACACTAAAGATTCTTTATCTTACAGTATTGAAAGCACTTTAATTCAAATATTTAGCTTTATGAGAAACTACCTTATCCTCACTGTAAGTAACATAGTATGCTTGCTGTGCAAATGTAACTTCAAAAAAAAAAGTTCTTTTTTCTAGCTTCTAAACATATGGCCACCCCCCAACCACCCTTATAGAAAAATCTGTTATATGTTCTTCTCTCTTCAGATTTGCATCCATAGTAACACTTCAACAAGGTTTCGTATCTCTAAGGTGCCAAGGGACATGTACAAAATGCCTTAACAAAATATTAAAATTGGGTGTTAAGATGATATAAATAGTATGAGCAACATAAATTCATATTCCACCTGAATTAATGACTGTAATAATTTCAACAGACCAAGTTTTCTTGATTTAGTAGCTTTGAAAACTCACTCTTAATGTGTGTATAGGTACAGTGGTGTCAACCAGGGTGAGTAGAGTATTAGATTCTGGACTTGCTGTGTGGTAGTAGAATATTAATAGGTGTGCTGATTTTGACTTTCCTTCTTCCTCATAGAGTGGAGTGATTGAAGGTGTGAAGTGAACAGGTTGAGTTTGTCTCTAAGAGCCTCTATAAAACTGTCGCTAACTCTTTATCTTATAGTTTCTCTACACATGAACTAGTCCTCAACTTTGCAAATCTCGAGTTCAAGCCAAAACACGCAGATGTAATCCACCACAGAGGAGAGTTCCCCAGTGGAGCAGATGCTGACCTTTGGAATGGGTCATGGAACTCAAAGTATAGCCTTCAGAGTCAGAAAAATGTTCATAGAAGGGACATGTATTTGGTTTTTTAAGTAATTTAGTTGTGTTAGTAATTTTAAAGTCTTTATACTGAGTTAATCTGTTTATGCATTAGAAATCCATGAGAAAACCCCCATTCTTTGTTTATGAATAAGTTTGTATTGATTATGGTTACCATAATCATCATATGGTTACCATAACCATCATTAGCGAGCTGGTAGAGAGTAGGAGTAAGAAATGTTTATCTGTACTGAGATGAAGTTCAGCTTCCCACAGTTATTTTATATGATTGTCAAACAGTTTATATGTTGCATTCTGGTCCATTTTTTAGTTTCATAGGCCCATTGATATGAATGAAATTGCAGTGCTAAATGAAAGCATCATATTGAAGGAAGAAATGATGAGAGGAAGCTTTGATTATATATCAAGTGGAGATTATTCTTTTATTATTCTGAACATTATAAAGCCTGTGTGAAGCTGTTTATCCTGGATTTAAACAGTGTTTTATCCTGAACTTTATTTAGTTCGCTTAACACATGGTTGTGATTTCTGCACTGTTAGAGTTATTCCAGTGCATTTATAATGTGGAACCAGTCACACCAACAGATTTCTATTAACTGTAGATTGATAGAGAAGGTACATGCATTTTTTAGGACATTTAAAGTTTTTGAGTACTAAACTGAAAGTATAGTTCACAAGATTATTAAAAGTTGATAACAGACAATACATTTATTTATGCTTTTAAAATGACAGCTCTTTCCCTAGGTAGACTAATGCAGAGTAAATTGTTATGGTGGTTTATTCTTAAGTGAATATCCTGAGCAAATAATGAAAATCACTTCCCTATAGTATAAGAGATATAGAGTATCAGTGAGAGTTGGGGGGTTGATACCAGCGACCTGATCATAGTAGGAGCTACATCATGGTTCCTGCTTTTTCCATTCTCCTCTGCTTCTTCCCTGAAGTGTACTTCAGTGCCATAGTGAGTTTAACATTTTTGAAGTGACCTTATCTTTTTCAGCAATATAGTTGATAGTTATGGGAACATTCTTTAACAAATAGGACAGTGGATATAAAACGTCCTTAAAGCAATCCCTTCCTTTCAGTTGAACCAGAGCGGATGTGTTGATGTGGCTTTTTTTTGGTTTTATTTGGTGTCTTTGAACAGTTTTGTACAGTTTTTGTTTTCTAATCATTATTGTAGTATAGTGGCTTTTCCACCAAAACTTTGTGACCTTGAGCAAGATAATTAATTTCTCATAGTCACAGTTTCCTTTTCTGTAAAAGAAAAGTTCAGTGAGTGATTTCTAAGGAAACTTTGATTCAGATTCCTTTTATGTTATGATTTTCATGTGCTGTGCTTGAAAAATAAGCCTCTAAACTTGATTTAGCAATATGTGAGGGGAGTGATTTTATGTCTCATTTGTTCACTAAAATATTCTCAGTCCTAAGAACAGGGCCTGGTGCAAAGTAAGCACTCATATTTGTTGGAAAAAATGCTTAAAACCCAACAGAACAATCTTCAATAGGAAAAAATAAATGATTATATTTTAAAATTAAATTTTATCTGCATACTTTGAAAGCATTATAATTTTAATATTAATGTTGAGTTAATTTTATAAGACTGGCTATTTATACATACATTTAACTTGGCAAATAATAATAAATCTTATTCTTACCTCATCCTGGTAAAATCCTTTGGTGGCTCTCCATTGCCCTTTAAGTAAAGATTAAGACTTTCACTTGTTTTAGAATGCCTTCTTAGATCTGTACCATGCTTATTTCTTCAGCCTTCATCTCTTCCATGTTTTCCTGCCACTTCCTTCTCTTCCCTCCTACGTGCTCACACTCTTGGCTGCAGCTACACTAAACTTCTTTCAGGACCTTAGCATCCTGCTTTCCCATCTTCTGGCCATCCCACATGCTACTCTTTTCCTTTCCTCATCTTTTATTTCTTCCAATAGCTCATAGTGCATTAGCTTATTAGACGACGAGTTTAGTATCTATTCTCTCCAACTAGACTTTGGAGCCTTTCTGAGCCTTTCTGAGAGGTTTGTGGCTGACTTGTTCACCCTTGTGCCCTGTTACACCTCCAGTGCCTGGCACAGTCCATGGTCATAGGTTGTTGATGGCCTCAGTACACTGCCACTCATGGACCCAGGATGCTGACATTCTGCTAAAGCTAGAATATCTCTGTGCTCAGTGCCCTGAAACCAGTTCCCTCTCGATTCATTAAAATAAATTCTGTTTAACAGCTCGTAATTTGAGTTAATGACAAATGTTATAGATAAAACAGGACAAGTGGGATTTGAAATAGGAAGCACCACATTAGCTAGTGTGATCGAGGAGGGAAGCCTTGGTCAGAACTGACACTTGGTCAGTGCTCAGTGACTATTTGTTGAATGAACGAGAGTTAATCAAGGGACATCTGGAGGAAAAGGGTTCTAGGCAAAGGGAATAGCAAATACGATGGCCCTGAGAACATACTTTGACCCATTCAGGGACTGAAATCAGACCAGTGTGGCTGGGGCCTAATGGGTAAAAGTGAGACATGAAGATATAAAGTATAGGAATGCACTGAAGTATATAAGCTTGTTGGCCAAAATAAGGAAATTAAATTTCAGTGTGATGGTAGTAAGAAGCTTAGAAGGGTTTTGAGCAGAATGATATGATCTGGTAGATTTAGGAAATGACTCTAGTCCAAGCTATCAGTTCTTGTCTGTACTGCACAGTAACCTCTTTCCCAGTCCTTAGATCCATTCTGAACAGTGGGGCCAGAAGTGAAGTGAAGTGAAGTCGCTCAGTCGTGTCCGATTCTTTGCGATCCCATGGACTGTAGTCTACCAGGCTCCTCCGTCCATGGGATTTTCCAGGCAAGAGTACTGGAGTGGGTTGCCATTTCCTTCTCCAGGGGATCTTCCTGACCCAGGGATCGAACCCAGGTCTCCTGCATTGCAGGCAGACGCTTTACCCTCTGAGCCACTTGGGACCCTATGGACCATACAGTCCATGGACTTCTCTACGGCAAAATACTGGAGTGGGTAGCCTTTCCCTTCTCTGGGGGATCTTCCCAACCCAGGGATTGAACCCAGGTCTCCCCCATTGAAGGTAGATTCTTTACCAGCTGGACCACAAAGGAATCCCAATGGGGCCAGAGTGGTCTTTTAATAATGCAGATCTGATTAGGTTAGTCTGTTGCTGAAGACCCTTCAGTTGCCCTTGAAAAAATGTCTACAATCTCTAACGTGGATTACCAAGCCTTGGATAATTTGACATAAGCTGAAGGCAGTATCAGACTGGATCTTCATGCTCCATTCATACTAGTTTTCATTTCCTTGAGAAGGTCTCAAGTTCTCTCCTCAGAACCCCTTCCTGTGATGCTGCTCTTACTTAGCCTGATCTTACTTCGTTTTTTAACTGGTGAGTTCCTGCTGATTTTTCTGGTCTCCCTGTCACATCCTTAGCCACTCCCTGTCCTCCGCGCTCACACTCAGACCAGTGTTCTACTCTCCCTGAGCTCCTATATCCTCTTTTGTCACCTAGTCCCTAGGCATATGCTCAGTTCCAGCCTCCTGCCAGCTTGCTAGCTCCCTGAGGACTGGGCACTAGAAGCTGCTCACCAGCTGTGATGAGCGCTTGGTTCACAGGAGTGCCCATATTCTGAGAGAAAGAAGCAATGAAGAACTGCTTTCCAGTGCCAGGCGTCTACTTCAGTATCCTTCTGTGTTTATCCTTCTGTTTTCTGTTCTGTTGAGATGAAGGTTAACGGATTATTTTGTTTAAGATGAGGTAATTGTTTTAAAAAGTACTCAAGAGGGAAGATGACTATTGAAAGCTCTGTGAATAATTCAGTTAACAAACCTACCTTCATAGCTCATTAAGCTTACCACTGATGGAAGCCATTATTCCCTGCTGTGAAAAACTATGACTCAGATGGCCCTCTGTTTAAAATTAGTTGAAAATGCTTATTTGGTTGTTTTTGTTGTTGTATCATTGTATTTCTGTTGCAATACTGTAACTGTTACTGCAAACTGTGTGAGTCAACTTAGCTTCTCCTGCATGCTGTGGAGAAACCATTTCTCTGAGTTTAGTCATAAGATAATAGTGTGCATTCATGTTTTACCCTCGGTCTCTTAATTGCAAGCCTTTCATCTGATTAAGTAGAACCATGATTCAGTTTTTAGCCACCTTTAAAAAATTAATGCTGTCTTTTTTATATTTTATTTGATGATGAATATTTCCTGTTCCTGACATTTTATACATGCCAAACCAATACAGCTTCTAAGATTTCATTCATAGTTGAGTAATTCTGGTGAATAAAATGTCAAGAATTATCTGGGAGGACCATATTTTCCTGTATAGAAGTCTCCTGAGACTTAAAACTAATTCTAGAAGGTTATTATTAAGTATATTGCTGGTCTGTAGTCCTCAAACACAACAGCTTGATTTTTAAGGATACAAGATAATCAGTTTATCAAAAAAGAACATGAACTTAGTATGCATTTGGCATCTTATGTAATTACAATGACAATATAGAAACAAATTCGGTATAATTCATAGTAATAAAATGGATCTTTTCATAGGACAAATATTCTACTTTTATGTTACGTATTTCAAGGAATCTATTGAAGCAAATAAAATATTCTAGTAACTACAGGGAAATAAAGTTTGTCTCATAGGAAAATGACTTTAAAAACAGAGGAAAAGGTAGAAAATAATTTAATATATTTTGTAAGCTGTCAGGAATATTCTTTTGTTAGCTCTTTTTGTCACTGGGCTTGTGAAGAAGAAAAAAGGTTTTAATAAAAGTAACAGCAGGGGATATTCACCCATCTTTCACTGTGTTGCACAATTAATCAAATTCATGCATGTGAACTCGGAGTACCAAGGCATAAGGAAAACCATGTGAATATGGCTTGTTAGAGATCCTGGGAATCTCAGTAGTATTCTAGTTTGAGCATTTTGTTTTACAGAATTGTGTAGAACTGTGGTAAAATAGTTAGATTTTGGAGTTCACAGGGACCTGGGTTTAAATCCCTATTTATTGGCTGTGTGATTTGGGTAAATTATTTTATTTAAGACTGAGCTTTCTCACTTATAATGTGGCATTGATTCTTACCCTTGAGAGTTGTTGATCAATAAGATAATATAGTCATATTAGTGAGTTTTCAATAAATGAAAATGATAGATTAATAATATTTATAAAATATAAAGCCCCCAAAAGGTAAAGCAAATTATTCAAGGTCACAGAAACATCCCGTTGGTGCTTTGAGTGTTAGTTCCTCTATCGAAATATTCCTTCCTTTAGTGTTAACAATGGGACATTAGGTAGGTGGCTTCATTTTGTCTCCATTTTTATCAGTGATAAAATAGCTGGAGTCCATTTCTCCTTTCTTTCCCAAAGATATAATGAACATCAAATAAGAGCTAATAACATCTCAGGGCAATTTAGACTTCGATTTTTTTTGTCAGTTCAGTTACATAAATGTTATATATATGTTGACTTAAAATTCAGCAAGTCTTCTTAGAAACATTGAAAGAAGAGAGTTGTCTAAAAGTGGGACATGATGGTCATTGTGTCACAAAGGCTGTCAGTGACTAATGGTGACCTACAAGGGGAGTAGTATGACATTGTTTAAAAAGTGTGCAAAATCCTGAGATCCAGCTTTACCTGCTTCATGAGTGAATGTGGATCTACTTCATTCTTCTCTCAGGCAAAATAGAGGATATATTAAGAATTGGAAATGAGAGCTGACATGAAAAGTTTAAAATAATTGATATTATGAATAATGAATTCTCCCTGATGATTTGTGTAGCGCAACATGGCACAGCATAGTAGACAGATTACTGGATCAGAGCCAGTAACTTGAGTATGAGTCCTGGTTTTGCCAGATGCAGATTGAGTCATTACAGAAGTCAGTCGGCTTCTCTAAGGCTCTTTAAACGGGGGCAGTGATAATGGCTTAGCTCATGAGGTGAGGATTGTGTGAGACATAACTTGTTTTGTAAATTCTGAAATGTTTCTAAAAGGGAATGTAGTGATGGCGTTTTTTACTCATATTTTATTTACCTTTAAAAATTCTTCCTTAAGTTACCCATGAAAAAAGTTGTTTTTGGCTGGGCTCAATTATTAAAAAGATGTTGTCATGATCTAAAAGGATACATACACCCCAGTGTTCATTGCAGCACTATTTACAATAGCCAGGACATGGAAGCAACCTAAATGTCCATCAGCAGAAGAATGGATAAGGAAGATGTGCTACATATATACAGTGGAATATTACTAAAATCATTGCAGATGGTGACTGCAGCCATGAAATTAAAAGACGTTTACTCCTTGGAGGGAAAGTTATGACTAACTTCGACAGCATATTAAAAAGCAGAGACGTTACTTTGCCAACAAAGGTCCGTCTAGTCAAGGCTATGGTTTTTCCAGTGGTCATGTATGGATGTGAGAGTTGGACTATAAACAAAGCTGAGTGCCGAAGAATGGATGCTTTTGAACTGTGGTGTTGGAAAAGACTCTTGAGAGTCCCTTGGACTGCAAGGAGATCCAACCAGTGCATCCTAAAGGAGATCTGTCCTGGGTGTTCATTGGAAGGACTGATGTTGAAGCTGAAACTCCAGTACTTGGCCACCTCATGCAAAGAGCTGACTCATTTGAAAGGACCCTGATGCTAGGAAAGATTGAGGGCAGGAGGAGAAGGGGACGACAGAGGATAAGATGATTGAATGGCATGACCGATTCAGTGGACATGAGTTTGGGTAAACTCTGGGAGTTGGTGATGGACAGGGAGGCTTGTTATGCTGTGGTTCATGGGGTTGCAAAGAGTCGGATGCGACTGAGCGACTGAACTGAACTGAATAAGAATGAAATAATGCCATTTGCAGCAACATGGATGAACCTAGAGATTGTCATTCTGAGTGAAGTAAGTCAGAGAAGGAGAAATATATGACATTCCTTTTATGTGAAATCTAAAAAGAAATGATATAAATGGACTTAACAAAACAGAGACTCTCAGACTTAAAGAACAGACTTATGGTTTCTGGGGAGAAGGATGTGGGGAGGGGATAGTTAGGGGGTTTGGGATGGACTTGTACACAGTGCTGTGTTTAAAATGGATAACCAATGAGGGCCTACTGTATAACATGGAATTCTGCTCAATGTTATGTGGCAGCTGGGATGGGAGGGGAGTTTAAGGGAGAATGTATACATGCATATGTATGGCTGAGTCCCTTCTCTTTTCACCTGAAACTATCACAACGTTGTTAATTGGCTATAACCCAATAGAAAATATAAAGATTTTTTAAAGGTGTTGTCCAGCTGTTCCTTAATTTAAAAGATAAATCATGATGAAGCTGGTTTACAGTAGAGCACAGAGGATTTAGATTTGGTATAAAGAGTATCTAATAACGGTTTAATTTGTTTGAAGCTGTAGTGTTTTTCTCATAAAGTTTTCTTTAAATGCCTTCAAAAACTAGAGATAGATTTATATCTGTTTGTGTTAAGTAGCATCCTGCAGAAGATGTAGAGTTGATTAGCATTATTTCTGATGTTCACTTCTACCCCTGAAGTTGTACATCCACTTTATAAGTCAGTCTGGAAATATTTATAGAACCTGAACTCCTTGTAAAAGTAAAAATTGTAGTCTTAAAATGTCTTTTTGTGTGCAATCTACANAGAATGTATACATGCATATGTATGGCTGAGTCCCTTCTCTTTTCACCTGAAACTATCACAACGTTGTTAATTGGCTATAACCCAATAGAAAATATAAAGATTTTTTAAAGGTGTTGTCCAGCTGTTCCTTAATTTAAAAGATAAATCATGATGAAGCTGGTTTACAGTAGAGCACAGAGGATTTAGATTTGGTATAAAGAGTATCTAATAACGGTTTAATTTGTTTGAAGCTGTAGTGTTTTTCTCATAAAGTTTTCTTTAAATGCCTTCAAAAACTAGAGATAGATTTATATCTGTTTGTGTTAAGTAGCATCCTGCAGAAGATGTAGAGTTGATTAGCATTATTTCTGATGTTTACTTCTACCCCTGAAGTTGTACATCCACTTTATAAGTCAGTCTGGAAATATTTATAGAACCTGAACTCCTTGTAAAAGTAAAAATTGTAGTCTTAAAATGTCTTTTTGTGTGCAATCTACAAAATTTCAGTGTTGTTAAAATGATGAGTACCAAAGTCATTGCTTAAAAAGTTTGTACAGAAAATGCTAATTCCCTAAAACTTTAAGACTCTATCTTTAGTAAAGTTTCTTATCTTATTCCTGAAAATCAAAATTCATCAAACTGTCTTATGTAGGGGGATTGGTTAGGTTGGTCTTAATATGTTTCGTTATGAATTTTACACTATATATTATTGACCTTTTCATATTAGAAAATGAACCTGCTGACAGTGGTTATCTGTATGTATATATAATTTTGTAGAAGAAATGAAAGTACTTCTAAAGCAGGCTTCCTTCTATATATCTTATGAGAAGATCCCGACCACTGATTTTTTTTTTTAATTGTTAAAATATAGTTGGTTTTAGCTTCCTGGTGGCTCAGATGGTAAAGAGTCCACCTGCCAGTGCAAGAGACTCGGGCAACATGGGTTCGGTCCCTGGGTCGGGAAGATCCCCTGGAGAAGGAAATGGCAACCCACTCCAGTATTCTTGCCTGGGAAATCCCATGGACAGAGAAGCCTGGTGGGCTACAGTCAGTGGGGTCCCAGAGAGTTGACACAACTGAGCAACTGAGCAACAACAGCAGTTGATTTGCAATGTTATGTTAATTTCTGCTGTACAGTAAAGTGCCTCAGTTATACATATATATTCTTTTCCTTTATGATTTATCACACAATATTGTGTATAGTTCTCTGTGCTATTAATACAGTAAGACCTTGTTTATCCATCTTGTATACAATCGTTTGCATCTGCTAACCCCAAACCCCCAATCTCATCTTGGAAACCACAACTATGTTCTTCATGTCTGTTGACTGATTTTTTTTTTTTTTTTTTAGTACTACTGCTGCTGCTGCTACTGCTGTGTTTTGGGGGGCACTTACTGTGTGCCAAGCATTGTCCTAGGTCTTTAGATATACTAGCACATTCATTTCTCACAACAACCCACTGATTATGTACTATTACCATCCCCAGACAACAGAGGAAGAAACATGCAGAGAGCGTTTCAGTGACCCTGCTAGGGGTGTAGAACCCTTTGTGTTTGGGGTCCAGATCCTGTGCTTCTACCCATCTACACAGCTGCTACCACCCGTGTGCCACACTGGCCCTGCGGTGATTGCTCTCTGTGAAAACTCACTGCTCTCTGTGATTCCCTCACTGGGAAAACAGAGAGCTTGTACACTCAGAGAGGACAGAGAATTATTTAAAACATACTCTCATGATTATAATGTGAATTTCAGTGAACTTTCCTTGACATGAAATTGGACATCAGGAATTGATTTCATGCGTGAAATGTCTATTGAATGTCTAGTCAATCAACTTTTGTGAACACGTCAGAGAAAGGCAGTGGTTAACTCCTACATTCAGCTCCGATGCTGATACATGCTTACACATTCAGTATGTGTGTAAGCCACCAAGCGGCAGCAAGGGTGACGGGGTGAAGAAGTGGGTGCAGGACACAGTAGAGCGGCCGGCAAGTCTGATCTTATTCAGCTCTGATTTTTCAGAGATCCAGAGCTAGTTCATGAATGTTAACTTGGTAAGCTTGATAATGACCATGTTCAGTGTGGGGGTATGATATGTTGAGAAAACTGTTTTGGACAGAAAGTAGACATTATCAACGGTAGTATCTAGAGAGTTTGAATTGTTCATATCAACAAAACAGTTTTCATGACCCAGCTCCACATCAGTGTTAGAGACTGTATAAACTGTATATTTCTCTTAGTGTTTTGATAGAAAAGAGCCTGAGAGTTCAAGACCCCAGTGACTGCAGTACAGACGAACAAATCGAGATTGTGTGAAAAACATACTCAGTGTAATTAAGTAGATTCATTTAATATATCACAAACCCTTAAGCATATTGAATTTTAAGATAATACCTTTTATAGCAATAGTAATAACAACCACAACAACCACACAAATGCATTTACTGTAAATCAGGAGAGTGCTTTAGGTGCATTATGTTAGTTAACCCTTCAACTACCTTCTGAGGTAGTCGCTATGTTACTTCCATCTCAAAGATGAGGAAACAGAACAAGAGAGCATTAGTTACATGCACGAGGTTATGCAGCTAGCAAGCATTGTTTGTTCATTCACTGTTGAGTGTTAATTACCACAGCCTGGCACTGTTCTAGGTAATGGGGAATTAGCAATGGGTATAAAAGAACCTCTGCCTTCATAGAAGGACCTTACCTTCAATGGGGGAGCTAGACAACAAAAAGAAATGTGGAAACCTGGAGTGAGTCAGTGGTAATATGGATTATGCAGGCTAGTAAAGCCCCGTAGCTGGAAGGGTGTGCTGGGAAAAGGTGCTGCGATGGGCTCTCATCACTCTTTTACACCGGTGGTAAGGAGGTTTTTGGGGGGTTAATTTCTTTGCTCATATGTCTGCCTGTTCTTCCAGACAATAAATCACTAAAAGCTTGCGCCCTTGCTTTTTTTTTTTTTTTGGTCTGTGTTCCAACCATGGAGAATAGGGCGTGGCACCTAGTTTACCTGCTCTTTTAAATTAAACAGAATATTAATTTTAATATTAATGATGACAGTTTTGGTCAGATCAAAACAAGTGGAATATATTGAGCAGCGATGTTAGTTCACTGAGGAAAAACTAAATGATAATAAAAGCAACTACTTTTAATGAAAGGTTATTATGTGCCAGACTCTAAACTCAGCCTGAAATACATCATTCCATTTTTCCAAATCACATTCAAACGTGAAAGTTATACCTTATTAAGTATAATTTTAAAGCTAAGTTAATATCTTATTAGATATCACTTTTAAGATAAAACTTTTAAAAATGTATCGATGTTTGAACTAGGGCTAACTGAATAATAGGAGGTATTTCTGGAGCTTTAAGTAGAGGGAAATGTCCTTAGGAAGGGACAGAAGTCCTTTGTTTCTTTATACTCAGTTTTTTAAAACGTTACTACAAATGTGTATACTTGGCTCCATGCAGAGATCTTCCGGAAAGAACACTGTACTCATTTATAATTGGGACATGGCATGTTGGGAGAGACAGAGGGCTGTTGGAGAAGTGAGGCCAGATGAGACGCTGCAGAGTGCAGTGCCTCGTGCGCTTATCAACGGTTAATTGTAAGGGCTTTGCAGTGCCGTCCTTGCAGTCCAAGGCCCCTAAGTGGGCTACTTGCATGGTTTCTTAACCTAATTTCTGATTGCCGTTCACTTGGAAATCTACTTATTAGGAATTCTGTTGAGTAATTTTTGAATAAGAAAAATTGAATCATTGAATCATTGCTGATTGCTTTCTGTTTCTCAGACAAGTGTATTATCTGAAATCGATATGCTTATAATCACATCAGTTTGGGACATGTATTTAATTTTGGTTTATATAACATTTATATCTTATCTATCAGTGTTCAGTTTTACTCTGAAATACTTTTAAATGCAAATTCTCAGGATATCACACAGTTTTTCTACACTTCTCATAGTATAGTATGATTCCCTCCCACTTTGAAAGTGCTTGATTTTACTGTCTTCTTAATTTTTCAATATTTTGTGCTGCTTAGAATGGATCAGATATTCTTTATTTAATCCTAATATTTTTAATACTTCGAGTCCATCAGTTAGAAGGACTACATTGGTACTCAAAAAAGATGCTTAAGAAATTATTTGCTTGCTACCCTTTCCATTATTCAGTAGAAATTTACTGGAAAGCTCTTCTTGTGGTTTTATTGCAGTGACCCCGCAGCCAAAGCCCTGTGGGAAGCCTTATTGAACACCAAGCACAAAGAAGCAGTGATGGAAGTCCGGAGACACCTAGTGGAGGCAGCAAGCAGAGAAAAGCTGCCAATCAAGATGAGTATGGGTAAGCTACCAGCTTCCCCAACAGACCGTGACCGCCTGCTCTGATCTGTGGGCCAACCTAGTCATCATGGCATCTAGATAAAAGTATTGAAGACATCTTTAAACTGTTGAAAGAGTAGGAAAGGATGCCCCCCGGGGCTCAACCATGAGCCCTTTCCTTAGAATCAGCTTTGGGAAGCCCAGGCAAGTCCTTGCCCTCAAAGGGTCGTGCTGTTAGTTGTTGCATCTAGAGTGATTAAAATCAGTCTGAACTCCTCCTCCATTCTGCCCCACACCCCCCTACTCCCCACTTGCTGTAAATGATCTTGTATTGGATTTGAATTGATGAATGAATGATGATGCTGAGAAATCAGTTGAGCAAATGGACGTATTCTGTTCTGGCTCCTCACTCTTAGACTGGTCTGCTGATTGTCTGGTCACATCCCTCTTACCCCTTCTTCACCATAGTGTTTTATAACTTCTCGTTTCTCTCTCTCTCTCTTTTATTTTAAGGTGCAGTTTTGTCTTTAGTATTAGAAGAATGGGGCTACAGTGAAATTTAAGTTTTAAATTGCTGTTTTCTTTTGATTTAAAAAATCAGAGAGCTAATGTTTTGAGAAAAATAAACTTGGCTTTACATTTTTTGAAATAAATACTTTTATCAATGTAGAAATATTTAAATATGGATATTGAATCTGATTAATAGGTAGAATTTATTTCTGGAGACTTGCAAAGGTTTATTTCTCTATTTTAAAAATAAGGTTTCTTTTATAATCTGATCTTAGGTATCTGATAAATATTGATACATTTTACTAGATGGGTAAATTTTTCTTATTGAGATTTCTTGCCCAAATTCTTGATTACTGATGAGTACAAAAAAAAAAAAAAATCAAACTGTCAAGTTGAAATAGAAGAGCAGAATTTTGGAAATAAAAGAATACAGATGAACCCAGAAGAAAAAAAATTTAGAAGGTCATAATATGAAAAAAAAAAATACTAACTCTCAGTGTGTTAAGTGATTACATATGAAGGTTTTAAGTAACATGAAGGATGATAAGAAAAGTGAAAGTTACTAACATTTATTGAGCACTTGTACAGGGTCTTATTCTACCTCTTTACATGTGTTATTTAAAATTCACAGTAATTCTATGAGATTGATACTGTGAGTATCCCATTTTCAGATAAAGAAACTAAAAGTATGGTATGCAGGGCCCATACATCTGATAAAGAGTAGGACTGGAATTTAAATCTAGACACTGTAATGTGAATGAATGTTTTTTATTTATAAGATTATCCCAACTCCATACAACCAATGCCAGAGTTATGCATGTTGTTTTGGAGTAGAAATAAAGTTGTTTCTTTGAGGTCATTCTGGTATTTGACTGTAAATCTGGTTTCTTTTTCACTCTTTCCTTCCTGCCTCCCCTCTCCCTTTCTCCTTCCCTCCCTTTTTCCTTCCTTTTCCCCATAGTTAAAGATATCCATTAGTAAGGTATGTTTACCTAGTATAGTTCTCTATCTGTGCATATGCTGAAATAAGAACTAATTCACATTGTGAATAGAGAAAAGTAGGAATGCACAGAAGGTCTGAGTGAAAGGTTAATTTATATTGTGTTTCAGTGATAAAATCTTATGATGCTATCCCAGAGCATAAATCAGCTTTTATTGCTCAATCAGTGCAGAACTCTTAAAAGTTCAAAACACTTTACTTTTGTAAAGCTCTGTATCTTTTAAAAATAATCAGAGTCAGAAAAAAAAAAAAAAAAGCGGGTAAGCCC
>SJYX01013935.1:83968-124755 GCA_006410675.1 Oreotragus oreotragus | reverse complement strand
TTCAGGAGACAGAAGAGGTATGGATTCGCTCCCTGGGTCAGGAAGATCCCCTAGAGGAGGGCATGGCAACCCACTCTAGGATTCTTGCCTGGAGAATCCCACGGGCAGAGGAGTCTGCCGGGTTACAGTCCACACGGTCGCAGAGTCGGACCCGACTAAATCTTGTGTGCCACACACACAAGAGCATCTGCCAGGGACTGAGCGCCACCACCAACAAGGGCATTAGCCTTCTGCCTCTGTGGAGACGGAACCCTGTTCTGCTGCAGCTGCTGACCTTCAGCACCCCCTGAGGGAGATCGGGGTGGAGTGAGGCACTCTGAGCCCCAGGGAATCTGGTGGGACAGGTCTTTAGATATTTTCAGGAAATGATTTCATGATCCCAATCTTTGCATCTCTTCATATTTAGAAAAGCACTATATCTCTTCATGATGACATCAGATCCTTGGGACTAGCAGAAAACCTTTTGTAAAATGAGTGCTTGACTGCACTGAACTCCCCCCTTCACCAAAATCTTATATATTCACCTTCCCCTCACTGTCTCTTTGGTGCAGTCTCCCAGAACTTTCTGAGGCGCCGTCTCCCGGGCTGCAGCCATCATTTTGTCCCAAAGAAAACTTAACTTGCAACTCTCAAGTTGTGCAGCATTTTCAGTCAACACTGTTGCGTGAAGGGAATCATGTATTCAGCTCCAGATGCTGAACTCACTGATACAATGCTTTTCTTCTCATCCACAATAAGACAAACTGTTTAAATCATTATGTACTTCTTTTCCAGCTAAGAGTCCTTGTCCCGACTGGCTAAATAAACCATGGAGTATCTCCCTGGAAAGAGTATGTGGCAGAAGTGATAGTGCTTAAATGCCCACAGATGCTGGGCTCTGAGAGCTCACAGCTGATCGCAAAGTCACTGTTTGCAATTTACTTCTGGCAACTGTTGCCATTTGGCACAATGCTAATGGGCCCCCCTTGGGAGTTAGCGCTGACGCTTTCTGGATAACTCACTTTTCAAATCACCCAAGTGAGTCAAGTAATTTTTCTTGGCCAGCATGAATTACGCCACTGGTGAAAGTTATGAATTCATACTGTTAAACCAATGCAGATTACTCTAATTTCTGCATTGTTCCGATTAGTACCAAATATAGAAAGGCAGGCTGTTATCAAGAGCCAGATACCTACAGCTTTGGCTACAAGGACAACAGATAGGCATGGAAGTGGAGAGCCAAGTCAGTGCCACTCACCCCATTAGTGTTTTAGAAACAAGGGTTTTTTTTGTGTGTTTTTTTGTATTTATTTATTTTTTTACACGAACTCCCAAACATGAACCCCCCTCCCATCTCCCACCCCACATCAGTATGCTTATTTCTTGCCTCCCTAGCCTTCCTGCAGTGTTTTAGAAACAAGGGTTTTGAAGTATGCTTATTTCTTGCCTCCCTAGCCTTCCTAGGCTCATCTGGGCCGGCTCTTTGTTTTCCTATTGGGCCTGGACGCTCCCATTCACGGGTACAATCTTGGCTTCCTTTTTTCTTCTCACCGGATACAGGAGAGGCTTTGTGTTTCCCTTGGTTGGCCCCCACAAGCTGTGCACGTATTACATCCTTCCCTCTTTCCAAAGCACTTTTACACACACACACACACACACACACACACACACACACACAATTAGAATGATTGGGATGGCAAAGGGGCTGTCTGCGGGGAAGGCAACCTTATTATGGCAAAGGGAGAACCCATCAGGGAGTATTTCTTAAATCGGTATTGCACTGAGAAGAGTTCTTGGTGACTGGTCTCTGCTCCAACAGCAAGCAGATGGGCTCGGCGCTTCTAATGAGACTTCTTTACGGCTGGGCCGGCGGGAGGCGCTGCGCTCAGGGGCAGTGTCCGGAAGCGAGGCGTGTAGTGTTAACACGGGCCGCGTCCTTCCGGACGCGCTGTTGGAAGGTGTCCCCCTCTTGCAGCCCAGCGCTCCTCAGGTGAGCCGTAGGGCGGGGCTGCAGGAATCTGCAGAATGGCTGAGTCCTCTGGAGAGAAACACTCCGCGGAAGAGGGAAGAGGGTCAGAGCGCTGGGAGGGCAAGCGCGCGCGGTGAGTAGCACGTGGCGCTCTTGCTAGATCACCCAGGCCCCGCGGACTCACACTGCACGCGGCGGGTGGGGGTGACGGGCGCAGAGAAGCTCTCAGTGAAAGTGGCTCGTTCAGGAAAACCCGGCGAGACGACGGCGCTGTGTTGGGAGGCTCTTAGAAGAAAGAGAAAATCCCACAGGCTGGCACAGCCGGGCCTTCCCTGACCGGAATGCCCAGCAGCCCCAGGCAACAGAAGTGACCCCAGCGGCTGGCAGACTAGCTCTGTCTAGGGAAGGACGTGGGCATGCTCGGTGGAGAAGGCTTGGGGTCAGCGGGTGGAGACAAGATGACCCGTACTCTAGATGACTGACCAGCCTTGTTTAGAGGAACGGGTGGGAGAGGCACCTGAGGACCTCCACCAGTACCTGGGCCAGGGAGGACCCTTAAAGGTCTCAGAACACCGAGATCCTGTATTAGCAGGCGAGAGTGGTCGCCAGCGCAACCAGGGTGGCAGTCCACTCTAGTCCTGCCTGAGGTTTTACTTGTTGAGTAACCGGGCCAACGCACACTTAACTGTTCCTATTGTAAAAGGCAGAGGAGACCCGTGTTAGCCAGTTCAGCTCCTGAGCGGCTGGGATACCAGGAGCAGCGAAACCAGAATGTGCTGCAGCCTCGGGAGGGTGAGCGTGGCACAGAGGGCGTAACCAGGACTGCTGGTGAGTTTATCACTCCACTGAAGGAAGCAGACCGCGGTTATTAGTTTACAAACAATTCTTGTGGAAAATTTCTTGTAACAGTTCATTTCTATAGCTCTTTATATGTTTATTCCTTTGAGACTTGGTTCATCCTTGGCATTCAGCCTGGGCATCTTTCAAAGAGCTCATATCTGGATACATTCCCCATGCTTGTCTACCCGTGGCACTTTGGGTATACTTAATGTAAAATTTTATTTTAGATGGAAATGATTGATGCATATTCTAATGTCCCTGAGTGAGGCTCTAAGTTCCTCAAGGAGGGATCGTGTCAGATATTTGTATTATTTGAACTGAATTCTTCATGTGTGTGTTTGTGTTTGTGTGTGTGTATGCCCTGTCAGTCATGTCCAATTCTTTGTGACCCTATAAACTGTAGCCTGCCAGGCTCCTCCGTCCATGGGATTCTCCTGGCAAGGATACTGGAGTGGGTTGCTATTTCCTTCTCCAGGGGATCTTCTTGACCCTGGGATCAAACCCACATCTTCTGCATTGGCAGACAGATCTTTACCACCAGCATTACCTGGCTTTCATCATTGAAAGAGTAAGCTCTTGTCATTGCCTTCCCCTTGACAAAAGAAAATCTCAGGTCGGACTTTTTATGAATATTCTACCATGGCTAAGACTGGCAGATGTCACTAAACGTGTTTTTCTTTACTTTGAGAGTAAGAAAAATCTTAGGTTGGCCTAGATTAGCCCCATAAAAACTACATTTCCCAGATTCCCTTGCAGCTAGGTGTGTGATCATGTGATAAAGTTTTGGCCACTGGGATGTGAGCTAAGTGTTGGATGTGATTCCCAATTTGTGCCAGGAAAGGAAAGGAGAGAATCTTCTTTCCTCCATATCCTGTGTCTTGCTGCTTGGATCAGAGATATGGTGATGATTATGAACCATCTCTCTTAAAGCTCACTATCTAGATATGGTAGAAAAACCAACTAAAAGAAAGCTGGGATCTCACAGTACAGTCATCATAATATCCCTGAACTGCTCGTGCCTGAACTATTATGTGAGAGAGAAATAAATTTCTGTATAATTCAAATCTTTGAGCATATGAGGATACCACTTTGTTGTTGTGTGGTATACATAAAAATATTTATTCCTTCTTTTACTGATCAGATCTTGCAGCTCTTGGCACAGAATGATAGGAACAAGTTTAAAGTCAAGCAATAAATAACCACACTGTCAGTAGCTGGTATGTGAAATTGGCAGGATCTCTTGCATAAACTATACATTTCTAGTGTTTTAAATCTTTTCCTTTGTTTGTAGTTGTGAAGTGAGGGAAGAACCTTCCCTCTCAACATTCTACAGCCCACACGCCTACCACTTGGATGGATATCTAACTCCAAGAGAGCTAAAGTCAGATTCGCTATTTCCTGTCCTGATGCCCTGAGGTCACTCAAGTGTGGCTCCTTCCTACCCCCAACACACACTTACTCTGAAATTAACATATTGAACGCTGACTCTGATAAACTGTGATGAGAAACATTGTATTCTTTCCATACTCACCTCCTTCTCCTTCTCTCCTCTCTGTTTATCCTTCTCCCCCAGCTCCTTCACCCTCCATCTCCTACATTTCAGTTGCTGCCCATCACCTACCACCACCACTGTCTTAGCCAGCGAGTTGCTCACAACATCCAGGAGAGACTCCGGTACCCCTGATGAGTGCTGAGACGCCTGCTTACCCAAGACGCTTTCCATACATGGAGTGGAACTGCCTGGAGGTCCTGAACAGCCTGGCCACAGTGCTAGCTAAGTGCGCTGAATCAGGGCTGGCTGTCGGGCCCTGAAAAACTAGTATGATCCTATTCTGAGATAATAAGACATTTCTGAAAATAAGGGACAAGTTTGATAGAAAGTCCTTCAGAGAGAACAGAAAGTCAAAATAACTGGTTCTAAGGAAAGTGGTGACATAGGAAACAGACAACAGAGCTCAAGGATTTTAAAAAAAAGAATGAAAACAATTTAAGTTGCAGTGGAAATCAGAGTTCACAAGCATTTGCTGCAATATGATTAGATCTATATTTTTCAGTTTTGAACCTAAGGTAAAGAAAATTCATTTACTCATGGCACACTGCCATCTTCAGTCTGGGCAAGGGTTCCCTCTCGTTTGGTTTTGCTTTATTTTTCTTCTTCATCCTTGAGTCCATCTTCATTTCTCTTGCCATTATAGGACCCATTAGAATATATAAGCAATGCGTATCCTAGGATATGTCTGTGAATTTGTGAAATAATATAGAACTCAGAATTCAGATTGGGAGTTAGGCTTAGGCAAGGCTGGTCACAACTTGGTTGGAATTAGGGTTCACATGTCTCAGACCATTTCAGGTTGTTTGCTGGAATGTGGTAAAATCTATACTGGGTTTGGGATTTTGGATTTATGGTGGAGAAAGTTGAGATACTCATGGGAAGTTCCCATCATCAGTTTGTTAGCAAGGGCCCTCTCTTAGTTCAGTTAGTTTTGTTTAATTTCCTTCCTTCATCCTTGATTCCCACCCTTATTCCCTTCTCCATCTTAGAGACCCATCCTACTATCCAAGCGGAACACATCCTTCTGCCATTCAGTATGTGGCCTTTTTGTCTTATTGATAGTTCACTGTATGAAAGCTTTTTAGTTTGATGTAGTCCTATTTGTTTATTTTGCTTTTGTCTCCCTTGCCTGAGACATATTAAAAAAAAATTTACTAAGATAGATGTCAAAGAGTTTACTGCCTGTGTTTCCTTCTATAAGTTTTGTGGTTTCAGGTCTTACATTTAAGTCTTGAAATCGTTCTTAACTTGTTTTTGTGCATGGTCTAAGAAAGTGGGCCAGCTTGACTCTTTTGCATGTTGCTGTCCAGTTTTCCCAACATGATTCACTGAGGAGGTTGTATTTTCCCCACTGTATATTCTTGCTTCTTCTGTTGTAGATTAATTGCCCATATAAAAGTGGATTCATTTCTGGGCTCTCTGTGCTGCTCTACTGACATGTGTGTCTGTTTTTGTGCTGGATCCATGCTGGTTAGATTACTGTAGCTTTGAGGTAAGTTTGAAATCAGGGAATGTGATACTCCATTTTGTTTTTCTTTCTCAAGATTGTTTAGTTTATTCAGGGCCATTTGTGTTTGAAAAATATCATTGATATTTAATAGGGATTGCGCTGAATCTGTAGATTGCCTTGACTAGTCATTTTAAAAATACTAACTTTTCCAATCCATGTGCACAGTACATCTTTCCTTCTGTTTGTGCCCTTTCAACTTCTTTCATCAATACCTTGTAGTTTTCTGAGTACAGCTCTTTATCTCCTTAGTTAGATTTATTTCTAAATATTTTATTCTTTTTGGTGCAGTTGTAAAGGAGCTTTGGAGAAGGAAATGGCAACTCACTCCAGTGTTCTTGCCTGGAGAATCCCAGGGATGGGGGAGCCTGGTGGGCTGCCGTCTATGGGGTCGCACAGAGTCAGACACGACTGCAGTGACTTAGCAGCAGCAGCAGTAAATGAGATTGTTTTCTTAGTTTCCCTTTTGGTAGTTAATTGTTAACTATATAGAAACACAACAGATTTCTGCATATTGCTTTTGTATTCTGCAAGTTTACCAAATTCATTGATGAGTTCTGGTACATTTTGGTGGTTGGTTTCTTTAAGGTTTTCTAAAAGACGCTTACTCCTTGGAAGAAAAGTTATGACCAACCTAGATAGCATATTCAAAAGCAGAGACATTACTTTGCCAACTAAGGTCCGTCTAGTCAAGGCTATGGTTTTTCCTGTGGTCATGTATGGATGTGAGAGTTGGACTGTGAAGAAGGCTGAGCGCCGAAGAATTGATGATTTTGAACTGTGGTGTTGGAGAAGACTCTTGAGAGTCCCTTGGACTGCAAGGAGATCCAACCAGTCCATTCTGAAGGAGATCAACCCTGGGATTTCTTTGGAAGGAATGATGCTGAAGCTGAAACGCCAGTACTTTGGCCACCTCGTGCGAAGAGTTGACTCATTGGAAAAGACTCTGATGCTGGGAGGGATTGGGGGCAGGAGGAGAAGGGGACGACCGAGGATGATATGGCTGGATGGCATCACTGACTCTATGGACGTGAGTCTGAGTGAACTCCAGGAATTGGTGATGGACAGGGAGGCCTGGCGTGCTGAGATTCATGGGGTCGCAAAGAATCAGACACGACTGAACGACTGAACTGAACTGATGTATAGTATCATGTCATCTGCAAACAGTGACAGTTTTACTGCTTCCTTTGCAGTGTGAATTCCTTTTATTTCTTTTATTTATCTGATTGTAGTGGAAAGTCCTAGCCAGTACCCCTTTGGTTCTCCCAAATTAAGCCCCATTGACCTTCAAATCCAAATGTTCTGGGAGCTCATCTTCCTGATGCAGGACCTCCAGAATGGAGATCCCAGTGTGGGGCTAAGATCCCTCACTCTTTGGGAAGAACCTGTGTAATTGTAAGCAATAGATGCTCTGTGAAGAGTTGTAGTTTTTGTTTGCCCATGGGAGGAGGAGAGCTCAGTGTCTTCCTACCCCAGCATCTTGGCCATTCTTCTACTTGTTTCAAATATCATTTCCAATCTGTGATCTGTATGTGAACTTCACCTATTATATTTTTTGATAAAGACAAGTTCTTAAATTTAATGTCCTTTTCATCCATTTATTTTTTATCTTAGAGTCTGTGTTTTTGAATGTTGGTTTAAGAAGTTCTTCCACACTCCAAAGCAATAAAAATAATATACATATTTCTTTTTCCTTTTCCATTAGCTTTTTAGATTTTCCATTTAAGACTTTAATCCAACTGGATTTCCCCCTTGTATATGGCATAAATATGTATTCTTTATGGGGGTAATGGCACTTCCAAGAAAGTGAAGTTGGTTCTTAGAGGGTTAAAAAAAAAAAGCAACTTAGATATTATAATTGTTTATAGCTCTTCACAGGTGGTACTAGTAGTAAAGAACTCGCCTGCCAGTGCAGGAGACAAACGAAATACAGGTTTGATCCCTGGGTCAGGAAGATCCCCGAAGGAGGATCTCCCTAGAGTGGCAACCCATTCCAGTATCCTAGCCTGGAGAATCCCATGGACAGAGGATCCTGGCAGGCTACGGTCTATAGGGTCGCAAAGAGTCGTGCACAACTGAAGTGACTTACCACACATGCACACACATAGCCCTTCAAGGACCATACACAGATATATTCTATATCCATGATATTAAAATTTTATTGGTAATGGAGGAATATCAGGGGGGAAATATACCTAAAAAGGTTTCTTCAGAGGACAGTAATGAAAACACTGGTTGAGAAATACTGGTATAGGCTAAGAATCCAGCATTATTTTTTTCCCTAAAATGACACTTCCCTAATCTATTAAAACTTCATAAATTCTTTCTCTGAGGTCACCCCTTTCATTGCCCTTTTTCAAAATTGCTTTAATTATTCATAATATATTTAGTCATACATGTTAGAATAAGTACATTGAATTCACTTTTCAAAGTCATACTGAAATTTTAATTGAGGTTGAATTTACTGACTAATTTTAGAGAACTGACATCTTTACATTGTTGCTGTCCTTTCCATGAGTGTGATATAGCACTCCACTTATTTAGGCTTTTGTACCCTTGAAACACTGTTTCCACTGTTTCCCCATCTATTTCCCATGAAGTGATGGGACCAGATGCCATGATCTTCGTTTTCTGAATGTTGAGCTTTAAGCTAACTTTTTCGCTCTCCTCCTTCACTTTTATTAAGAGGCTTTTTAGTTCCTCTTCACTAAAGACGCTTACTCCTTGGAAGAAAAGTTATGACCAACCTAGATAGTATATTCAAAAGCAGAGACATTACTTTGCCGACTAAGGTCCGTCTAGTCAAGGCTATGATTTTTCCTGTGGTCATGTATGGATGTGAGAGTTGGACTGTGAAGAAGGCTGAGCGCCGAAGAATTGATGCTTTTGAGCTGTGGTGTTGGGAGAAGACTCTTGAGAGTCCCTTGGACTACAAGGAGATCAGCCCTGGGATTTCTTTGTAAGGAATAATGCTAAAGCTGAAACTCCAGTACTTTGGCCACCTCATGCGAAGAGTTGACTCATTGGAAAAGACTTTGATGTTGGGAGGGATTGGGGGCAGGAGGAGAAAGGGATGACAGAGGATGAGATGGCTGGATGGCATCACGGACTCGATGAACGTGAGTCTGAGTGAACTCCGGGAGATGGTGATGGACACGGAGGCCTGGTGTGCTGCGATTCATGGGGTTGCAAAGAATCGGACACAACTGAGCGACTGAACTGAACCCTTGAAACATTTCTCCATGAAGATCTTGTACATTGTTTATTTGGTTAAATTCAGTTTATAGTATTGATCGCTATTATGAATGACATCACAGACTCTGTTCTATTTTTAGCTGACAATTGCTGATGCTGAAGAACACTATTGATTTTTGTGAGTGGATCTTGTATCTGGCATTTTTGCTGAATTCTCTTATTCTAAACCTTTCTGTGGATTCAGTTGGGATTCTTATCTGAAGAAAAGAAAAAAACAAGAGGAAGGAAAAGTGGAAGGGAGGAAGGAAGGAAGGAAGAGAAGGATAAAAAGGAAATTGTGTACTTTCTCTGAAGTAGATAGGGAAAAGTCAATAATCCAGTGAGCTCCCAATAGCAAAAGGAACAGTGAAGAGAATGCTTGTGGATCACACTATAAGAATTGGCTGGTCTAGTTTAAGGGCACAGGCAAATCTGCTTTGCATTTCAACAGTCAGCTTATTCAATTCCGCCTAATAAACATCTACAATTATTGTTGGCTTCCTAATTCATATGCTCAGTCCTTTTAGTCATATAATTATGACTTTCGTGAATGTGTTATGTTACAGAAGGGTAGAGCCATTTGTACTGCTTTATCTCAGCAAGCAGCACAGTAATCAATATTCTGTGGCTTTCTTTCAATAGTCATACTTAATAACCTCTTCACAGTCTCACTAACACTCACAGTGAGAAGAACATGTGCATGAATTAGAAGAGGAAAAAAAAAAATCTCTTGAATAGTTCTCTAAATGATGACCTATCAAAAGTGGCTAAGTCAAAAATGATCACTTTTACCTGATGATCCAAGTTTATTGCTTAATAAGAGCTTCAAGAGATTAATTGCATCAAAATATACACACCACACCCTGAACTGAACAGTATGCACAAAACAAAAATATGGTCCAGTGTAAAAAATTTAGACAAGGTTTCCATGCAAACACATGGCTGTAGAAGCTGGAAATTTCCCAAACTATTCACAAGAAATCTACATATCTTTAGAAACAAGTTCCTGAAAATGATCAAATCAATTGGAATGAAAATTTCTTTGCCACCTAAAAAGTCCAAGAAATCACTTGAGTAATTTCTATCAGAATGAAAGTATGGCATTTGGCAATATATAAGTATATGTACTTTAAATACCACCAAAGAGATTTCTACATAAAGCTTTTTGTTAAATGGATTTCAGAGGTAAGGCATACAGAAGAAACACTAAGATTAATTGTATTAAAGGGAACAGACTAATCTGTATCTGTTACATGGGACATTCAGAAGGACAAATTTGTAACAATGGGATTATCCTAGCTGCCCTTTGTACAGTAGACAAGACTCAAAGTAAAATATAATGACTTAGCAAGGAGGGAGAAAATCATAACAAAAACCTCTTTATGAAGGCTATCCTGTGTAATTATATTAAAATTATAGGAAGAACATGAGATTCAAAGGAAATGTAATGAAACAACAGAGTAGTGATTTAATGTAGGTCATCACTAAAGACAGCAGAGCTGTCAATGACATTGTTAATTTGTTATACTTTGTACATATCTCTGTGAAAACACAAGTTCTCCCTATGTCGTAACTATGAACCATTAGCAGTCAGGAATTCTCCCTCTCCTGTTGTTTTAAATCTCCTGTACCCAGCATGGTGCATAGGTACAAAGCAAATGTTCAGTCTTGGAAATGCTCTGTTTTAAAGTCATGTGATTAGATGACTTTGCGCTATTTCTAGATGTTTTCATTATCATAGGGTTTGTCTAATAGGCATATAAGTTATTCTGCTTGAGCTACAATGCCATGAATTAGTTCAGTCTAGACCAATTTCACCTCTAAGTTGGACTTTTAACTCTGCCAGATGCTCTTTGACAGTAGGTTCCCCAGTATTGAGGATCTTGCCAAACATGCATTATGTTGTTGTATAATTACAGCTCTCTAGTACTCCGTAGGGTATTATTAGCTCAAGCTGTAGCTCATTTGGTCTACATAATTACAGCAGGCTCAGCAGTGAACACTGACCTACAAAGGGGGGATTTCTGGGGCTATTTTTTATCTACTTCAATTGACAATAAATGTAGTTATCACTAGGACTCCAAATTTTGAGAAAGTCTGATATTCACACTGCATTTGCAAGTACCTTTGGACTATCTAATATCATGCTGATATTTTAGAGCTGTTGTTTCCACTAATGATGATTGAGCGTTAATATTATTTGAACAAAAATTCATTTTTTTTGTTGTTCTTTCCTCTGGTGAGTGTTTTCTGGGGGAAAACAATTAAGGGCAAAATGGTACAAAAGTGTGCAAGTCTTGGGGACTTCCGTGGCAGTCCAGTGGTTAAGACTCTGAGCTTTCACTGCAGTCAGCTCAGTTTGACTCCTCATCAGAAGACTAAGATCCCACATGCTGCGCAGTGCAACAACAACAGAACAATTTAATTTAAAAAGTAAAATTAAAAAAATTTAGTGTGCAAGCTTTAAAGAATCATTCTGTTGGAGATTGTAGCTTGTTAAGATTTTATAATGCCTATGGCATATTTCTTTTTAATCACTCAATCATGTCTGACTCTTTTCAACCCTTTGAACTATAGCCCACAAGGTTCCTCTGTCCATGGGATTTTTTAGGTAAGAATACTGGAGTGGGTTGCCGTTTCCGTCTCCAGGGAATCTTTCTGACCCAGGGATTGAACCTGCATCTCCTTGTCTCCTGCACTCTGGGCAGGTTCTTTACCCTCTGAGCCGTCCAGGGAGCCCAGGGCATACTCACATCTCAGTAAATTACACTTTCTTGTCATCATTGCACTTACATGTTTTGCAGCTTCAAACACCCCTTTTTAAGAGGCACAGGCATTAGCCCTTAAGCACCTGGTAGTTGCAGATGTGTTGTCCTAGGATCAGGATTGTCTTGCATAAGAAGTAGTAAAGTCTTATGTGGACTTGGGATGGCAGTGAGGAAGGCTGCAGTTACCTGGCATTTCCTGCCCAGTGGGCTTCACAGAATCTTCTTGCTCCCTACTCACTATTACACATCTAACCAGGCTCTGTTGCCTTTGCCTGTGTGTTCCTCTAGGGCTTACTTTCATTGCAAGAAAGGTTTAGGTGTGACCAAAGCATAGGATGTGCATGCATCCTTAGTCACTCAGTAGCATCCAACTCTTTTGCAGTCCCACGGACTGTAGCCCATGAAGCTTGTCTGTCCATGGAATTTTCCAAACAAAAATACTGGAGTGGGTTGCCATTTCCTCCTCCAGGGGATCTTCCCAGCTCAGGAACTGAACCCATGTCTCCAGCAGCTCCTGCATTGGCAGGTGGATTCTTTATCACCGAGCCACCTAGGAAGCCCAAAACATAGGGCACTGAACTGAAACTGCCAATATCAACATCAATGAACTTTTAATTTTTTAAAAAAGAAAGCATCCTGAAGATTCTTTTTATCTTTCCTTATAGAATCGTCATGATAAGAGTTAATGCTCTTGCACACTGTTTCACACTTGTAAAGCTCTGCCAAGAAGTCTCTTCAAGTGTGCAGTTTAAATCCCATTTTATTCCAATGCACACAATATTTTAATTCAAAGGAACTGATTCTTAAGAAAGAACCATCACTTTTCAAACTATTCATAATTTACATTTGAAGAATGTATTTTTAAATATTCTGGCAGAAACTAACACAACATCATAAAGCAATTATAATCCAATTTTAAAAAATGCTGATGATAAAAGCTAAGGCTGCCTCAATATTAAGGATCCCTTTCCATCTCTCATGTGGAAAAATACACACGCGCAATTTTCATTTCTGTGGTTAAAAGTTCATATGCTAATATAGGCAGGAGAATTAATTAATTCAAAAAAGTCTTTTTGGTACATCTGTGTAATCAGCTAACAATCTTTAGAGGACATATATTTTATTAATATGTGCACATTTTTCAGACTTTGTTTCAACCAATGACAAATACATACACACATACTTTTCCTAACATCAAGTCATGTTATAGTAGGGTTCTATCTAAAGCATCACGGCGTTTTCCTTACATGGATATTGCAACCATTATAGAACTGGATGACCACTGTGAACCTGTGTGATGGGCCACATAAGCAGAGTGGGCCTCTCTTGGTAAGTGCCAGTGAAGTACAGAAGTGTTAGAGCTGTTAGACGCCTTGGACATTATTTAGCCCAGAATATCATTTACAATCCAACTAAGGCTTAGAGAACCAACCTGACTTATAACACTCACACTGTTTCTAAAGGTAGAACCCAAGAGATTGTTAATAATAAAACCTTTCAGTTTGAATAAACAAATCAATTAGTAACTTACAAAAAGAATTAGACGTACACCATATGGTGTCTAATCAAGGCCTACCATCTTGAAAATTTAAGGAAAATATTTGAGTTCAGCAACAGCCATCTGAAATGTATTAGAACCTGATTTGCTGTCTATGTTAATAATTGAAGGAAATGCTGATATTTCAGTTAGAGTGTACCAAAAAATAAAGTAATTTTTATGTTCTTAAAAAAAAAAGAAATATTTTATAGTAAGTGTTTATGTTTATATTAGATGCCATGAATGGTTTTCAGTTCAGTTCAGTCGCTCAGTCGTATCCTACTCTTTGTGACCTCATGGACTGTAGCACGCCAGGCTTCATGCAAATCACCAACTCCCGGAGCTTACTCAAACTCATGTCCATTGAGTCTGTGAGGGCTTCCAGCCATCTCATCCGCCACTGTCCCCTTCTCCTCCTGCCTTCGATCTTTCCCAGCATCCAAGTCTTTTCAAATGAGTCAATTCTTTGCATTAGGTGGCTAAAATATTGGAGTTTCAGCTTCAGCATCAGTCCTTCCAATGAATATTCAGGACTGATTTCCTTTAGGAGGGACTGGTTGGATCTCCTTGAAGTCCAAGGGATTCTCAAGAGTCTTCTCCACACCGCCCAGCACCTAGAGTCCTGGCCTCGCTCTTTCCTCGAGAACAAACACCATGAGCTTCAGCGCCCAATCCACCTTCTCCAACTACCGGTCCCTGGGCTTTGTGCAGTCGTTGGGCCACCGGGTCCGACCGGCCAGCAGCACGGCCAGCATCTATGCAGGCGTGGGGGGCTCGGGCTCCCGGATCTCCGTGTCCCGCACCGCCAGCGTCCGGGGTGGCTGGGGGTCCGGGAACCTGGGCGCTGGGATGGCAGGGGGTTTGGTGGGTGTAGGGAGCATCCAGGGCGAGAAGGAGACCATGCAAGACCTGAATGATTGCCTGGCCTCCTACCTGGAGAAGGTGAGGAGCCTGGAGGCAGATAACCGGAGGCTGGAGAGCAAAATCCGGGAACACCTGGAGAAGAAGGGACCCCAGGTCAAAGACTGGGGACACTACCTGAAGATCATCGAGGACCTGAGGGCTCAGATTTTTGCAAATTCTGTGGACAACGCCCGCATCGTTCTGCAGATTGACAGTGCTCATCTTGCTGCTGATGACTTCAGAGTCAAGTATGAGACGGAGCTGGCCATGCACCAGTCTGTGGAGAGTGACATACACGGGCTCCGCAAGGTCATCGATGACACCAATGTCACCCGGCTGCAGCTGGAGACTGCGATCGAGGCTCTCGAGGAGGAGCTGCTCTTCATGAAGAAGAACCATGAGGAGGAAGTAAAGGGTCTACAAAACCAGATTGCCAGCTCTGGGCTGACCGTGGAGTTGGATGCCCCCAAACCTCAGGACCTTAGCAAGATCGTGGCAGACATCCGGGCCCAGTATGACGAGCTGGCTCAGAAGAACCAAGAGGAGCTGGACAAGTACTGGTCCCAGCAGATTGAGGAGAGCACCACAGTGGTCACCTCGCAGACCGCTGAGATAGGAGCTGCTGAGATGACCCTCACAGAGCTGAGGCGCACTGTCCAGTCCCTGGAGATCGACCTGGACTCCGTGAGAAATCTGAAGGCCAGCTTGGAGAACAGCCTGAGGGAAGTGGAGGCCCGCTACGCCATGCAGATGGAGCAGCTCAACGGAGTCCTCCTGCACCTGGAGTCAGAGCTGGCCCAGACCCGGGCAGAGGGGAAACGCCAGACCCAGGAGCACGAGGCCCTGCTGAATGTCAAGGTCAGGCTGGAGGCTGAGATCAATACCTACCGCCGTCTGCTGGAAGATGGGGAGGATTTTACTCTTGGCGGCACTCTGGACAGCAGCAACTCCAGGCAAACCATCCAGAAGACCACCACACTCAGGCTCGTGGATGGCAAAGTGGTGTCTGAGACCTCAGACACCAAAGTTCTCAGGCACTAAGGCAGCAGAAGCAGGGTCCCCTGGGGAACAGGAGGTCAATAAAAGTTGAGACATTATTGCATTAAAAAAAAAAAAAAGAGTCTTCTCCAACACGACAGTTCAAAAGCATCAATTCTTCGGCACTCAACTTTCTTTATGGTCCAGCTCTCGCATCCACACGTGACTACTAGAAAAACCGTAGCTTTGACTAGATGGACCTTTGCTGGCAAAGTAATGTCTCTGCTTTTGAATATGCTGGCTAGGTTGGTCATAACTTTCCTTCCAAGGAGTAAGCATCTTTTAATTTCATGGCTGCAATCACCATCTGCAGTGATTTTGGAGCCCCAAAAATTAAATTCAGTCACTGTTTCCACTATTTCCTTTATATATTTGCCATGAAGTGATGGGACTGGATGCCATGATCTTCATTTTCTGAATGTTGAGTTTTAAGCCAACTTTTTCACTTTCCTCTTTCACTTTCATCAAGAGGCTCATTAGTTCTTCTTCGCTTTCTGCCATAAATGTGTCATCTGCGTATCTGAGGTTATTGATATTTCTCCCAGCAATCTTGATTCCAGCTTGTGCTTCCTCCAGCCCAGCGTTTCTCATGATGTACTCTGCATATAAGTTAAATAAGCAGGGTGACAATATACAGCCTTGACGTACTCCTTTCCTGATTTGGGACCAGTCTGTTGTTCCATGTCCAGTTCTAACTGCTGCTTCTTGACCTGCATACAGACTTCCCAGGTAGGTCTGGTATCCCCATCTCTTTAAGAATTTTCCAGTTTATTGTGATCCACACAGTCAAAGACTTTGGCGTAGTCAATAAAGCAGAAGTAGATGTTTTTCTGGAACTCTCTTGCTTTTTCAGTGATCCAGTGGACGCTGACAATTTGATCTGTGATTCCTCTGCCTTTTCTAAATCCAACTGGAACATCTGGAAGTTCATGGTTCATGTACTGTTGAAGCCTGGCTTGGAGAAAACATTTCTAGTTACAAAGAAGGCATTGCTATTTAACACTAAGCCTCCATAAGGATTTCTGTGGACAAGACATTATGCATTATGCTTGTCTCTGCCATTAAATGAAAAGCATTTCAAAGGCAGAGCACATACCTGACTTATCTCCCCAAGTGAGTACCTTCTGTTAATAACATTTGTTCAGTAGATGTTTCTTGAATTTAAATAAATTGTCACTATTATGGTGCATCCAAACACCAAAGATGAATCCTATCTTTTATATACCCTTTCAGACTCATTAATGTTTATCCAATAAATATTTTGCAGACAGGATAGCCAATATTAAGTTTTTTAAAACAATAGCTTGCACAAATGGGTTTCAAAATACTTGAGGGAAAAGTAAATGATGAAAACATTCATCTTTTCAAGAACTTTATTGACTACTTAAAATATCAGTATGGCATTTTTCTTGAATAGCAACTGATTTAGAAATATACTCTTGGCACTCTCATTAGTCATTTAACTGTGATCTTAAAGGTACATCGACAATCTCAGTTGAAGAAGAAAGTTTTAATTCTTTATTAAGTTATACCAGGTTGAGAGGGGGAAATAACTAAATATAAGTTATTTATAAGTTAAGGAAGAGTGTTATATGTCAAATGAGTCACTGAAGACAGATGATCAGCTAGCAGGGATATGAAGAAGAGCTAAAAAGCCTCTTGATGAAAGTGAAGGAGGAGAGTGAGAAAGTTGGCTTAAAGCTCAACATTCAGAAAACGAAGATCATGGCATCCGGTCCCATCACTTCATGGGAAATAGATGGGGAAACAGTGGAAACAGTGTCAGACTTTATTTTTGGGGGGCTCCAAAATCACTGCAGATGGTGACTGCAGCCATGAAATTAGAAGACGCTTACTTCTTAGAAGAAAAGTTATGACCAACCTAGATAGTAGATTCAAAAGCAGAGACATTACTNAGGCTCCCAAATCACTGCAGATGGTGACTGCAGCCATGAAATTAGAAGACGCTTACTCCTTGGAAGAAAAGTTATGACCAACCCAGACAGCATATTCAAAAACAGAGACATTACTTTGCTGACTAAGGTCTGTCTAGTCAAGGCTATGGTTTTCCCTGTGGTCACGTATAGATGTGAGAGTTGGACTGTGAAGAAAGCTGAGCACCGAAGAATCGATGCTTTTGAACTGTGGTGTTGGAGAAGACTCTTGAGAGTCCCTTGGACTGCAAGGAGATCCAACCAGTCCATCCTGAGGGAGATCAACCCTGGGATTTCTCTGGAAGGATGATGCTAAAACTGAAACTCCAGTACTTTGGCCACCTCATGCAAAGAGTTGACTCATTGGAAAAGACTCTGATGCTGGGAGGGATTGAGGGCAGGAGGAGAAGGGGATGACAGAGGATGAGATGGCTGGATGGCATCACGGACTCGATGGACGCTAGTCTGAGTGAACTCTGGGAGTTGGTGATGGACAGGGAGGCCTGGCGTGCTGCAATGCATGGGGTCACAAAGAGTCGGACACGACTGAGCGACTGAACTGAACTGAAACAAAATACGGACCTGCAGGGCAGTGTGGTTTAGAGAGAGCCCCGCCCACCACGGCGGAGCCTCTGAGAAACTGGGAGTGTCCTAAACCCTGAGCAGCAGGCGGGGCCTCCTGTGGGCAGAAGGGCCTTCCTACTGGAACACACAGCGCTGTCACTCACGTTTATTCAGTTGCCCCTTTACTCATCTAGCAAATAAGAACATGAATGAGACTGGTTCCAGGAATACTGCATAATGGAGGCAATAAACTAAGGAAATGGAAATATTGGGTTAGTCATTAGAATATCTCTTCCTGTATCAACATTCCATTTTGGTTGTTGTTAGCAACAGAAATTGAAATGGAAGGAAAATAAGAGCAAATGGGTTTTCCCAGGTCTTTTGCATATTATTGTTAGCAAATGTGGTTCTGTGTAACCATCTTAAATGGTAATAGTCTGTCCCACAGTGGTTTTCTTCATAGAAGTCATTTTTTCTCTTTCTCCTGCCTGGGGATTTATGATTTAACAGGCAGTAATAGGCAAGATAAAGCCATTCATCATGCAGGCTTAATGCGGGAAAGTAAATTTAACTTGGTGAGCTTGATATATAAATATTGGCCTTTTGGGGAACACACAGAGTGTGTTTACTTGAGTGTACAATCCAGGCTCCATACTATGTCCACCAAATTTCTCAGGTCTGAGGCTTAAGGAAGTGTCTCTTTAGGTGCTAGAGACCAGTGAGGATATGGCTGTGGGGGGATGTTCCCCAACCCTTCTCTCCTTTCCACAGAATTTTAATAACAGTACATTTACCTAAGTATTTACATCTATACTTACATTTAAAGGACAATGGAAATGAACATCTTGTCACCTGGATATTTGAGGGTGCATCTGCTCTTGGTGGATTTCTTCTCAGAGATGTATGGAATGTCCCTGACCATGGCAGGGCAAATGAAAAATCACATTTTATGAGCTTTAACACCATGTCACAACATTGTTCATAAGCCACCGACAACATCAAGTTCCAAACAGGCTTTGGGCGGCAAACGTGGGGACCATCACCAGAGAGGGGTGTTGGTGGCTGGGTTTCCACCAGTCAATGTAGAGGAATACTGTTGGGCTGATCAGTCAAATGATTTCATATTTATTCTCTCTTGGCCAATGAGTCTAGCATTCTCTAGATAAAGCTGAGATTCAGACTCGGAAATGTGGACATGCAGGCGCACACCTCCATGTGAAGACTGCATCAGAAGAGCCACGCTTGCAGCTCTCCGTTGGATCTGCCCCTTTCATAGGATTTAACGTATCTTGGGATATTTGTCATTTTATTTTAAAATATTTAAATTACGCTGGGAGGCCGTGTACATGAATAATGCAGCTCTCATTAGAATGGGTGATTAAGTCAAGCCACCATCAATAGCCTAGGGTTTTGCCATTGCCAAAACAGAAGCCGTCTCAGCTAGGACAGCTTCAGTAACTCGCGAATAATGTTCAGAAGCCCAGTCATCAAGGAAGGCTATGAAGTATCTTTCCATGGCCTTTTCATAGGCATATGAAATGCGATTCTTTCTCAAGAGCTTTAAAACGGGCATGTATATCCAGGTACTAGAGATAGTTCAGCTTAGCTTAACACACAGTGTGGAGTGCCTACAACATGGTAGCATCTGGGTGCTGAAGACGGTAAAGCGTCCACCTGCAGTGCGGGAGACCCGGGTTCCACCCCTGGGTCGGGAAGATCCCCTGGAGAAGGAAATGGCAACCCACTCCAGTATTCTTGCCTGGAAAACCCCATGGATGGAGCCTGGTAGGCTACAGCTTATAATCTTCCGGTTTAGGGTATCAGGCTCACATAGTGGTAAAGAGATGGACTCAGATTAATAATTTTCAATTTGCCCAACTGCTTCAACTATATATAAACATATACTGGATAAGGAAGTGATGTACGCAATTGTGGGAGGAACTTGCCTTTGAGAAGCTCAGAAGTGAGAATTTCGATTACAACAGAATAGAAAAACAACAGGACAAGATAGTCCGAGTGCTGAGAACACAGTTTTAGTTCCGCCAAGGTGGTCCCTAAGCTGATCAGGGAAGGCTTCAGAGAAAGGGTGGGACTTGTGGGTGTACTGGATTCGGGAGGACAGAAGCATGTCAGGTCAGAATCAGTGGGAAAAGTCATAGCAAAGACAGCTGCAAATTTTCTAGAGATTGAAGTGCGGCAGGAAAAGCGAGGAGACAGATGCTATGGCTCAGTTAATGGGCCAAAGGACTTGAATGTTTAGGCCAAAAATATGTATGGTGGCCTTACAGTAACTCAGCATCAGGGGGCAGGGAAAGAGTCAAGAATCAGCAATGCATAGCCTTTCAACGAATCTCTGATGCATACGCCAGCCATTCACGGTTGTGACGGGTGACCTCATCCCCGCTGAGAGACGATGCTGAACGGCAGGTAGTTACTCTGAGAAATGCACCCAGAAACAAAATACCCTGTACACCAGGAGGAAAGCCTTCAGTACCTAGGGGATCCGATCATACATTCAATATTCTGTGCAGGAAAATAAAATCTCGGCTTGTCTTGAAAACAGAGTTTGAGTGTGCAACTAACTCACTATAAACTGACTTGTCACCCCAAGGAGATTAGTTCTTTCCATCAATTTTAAGTACATTAGAGCTTTCAAGCAGCAAAACACATCCTGTGTTATCAAGGACATCATTAGTCAAGTGTGTCAAGCCCTGAAATGTCAAAAATGAGTCGAACATTCTCTTAGACTGTTCAAAGTCCTGGAAGTCACACAAGTACCACTTTGTTTACTGAGAATGGTAAAGAACAGTGGGAAAAAAACAAACTAAAGAGGTGAATATATAAATTACAATGATGTGTGTTTATTTCATTTAGGGCTTGAAGGTATTAAGGTGATAACGTGAGCGTATACACACTAAGCTTTTGATATAATTCAGATAAATGACACCAGAATAAGACTCGGGGGTCTCCGGATGTCTAGTTGAATGGGTTAAAAAAGGCACACAATTCAGGAAAATCATCTGGCTTCAAAATATATGGTTCTTATAATTGTTCCCATACAGATAATGATATACAAAATAACATGTTCAAGTTACATTTAGAAGGGCAATTTTCATTCTCGGCTTCTCAGTTGAAAATCTAATTGTGTTTAAAAGCCTGAGAAAGTGTTCTCTGGCCCCAGTTGTTCAGTCTTTTAAAACATCCTTCTATAAATAAGGCTAATAGCTTCATTTTCTTCACAATAATGGGATTAACTATTTTTGGGCATAACGACAGGTCAAAAACCAATCTCCATTATTTGCCGGATGAAAACAATTCAGTAACTGCTTCCGGCTTTTTCTTTTAATGTGCTGGATATAACACAACATTATTTGAGACAGTTATTGACCTTTGTCAGAATACTATCAGCACCAACCTGTCCTGAAACTAACAGGAGGATGAGATGCAACTCCTGCAAATTCAAGGAGCTGGAGGGCTGGGGCAGCGAGCGGAGCCTTGACCATGGGTGCTGCTGGTGGTGGCAGACGCTTTATGACGTCAGCATATCCACTAACGGCTTCTGTGCCCCTTCTCTAATATTGTCCGTTCCTTCAAGGAAAAGGGCCCCACAGTACAGTTAGCTACTGCTAGCCATCGGTGAGACATGAACTGTTTGCTGCTGTTAAGACTGATGAACCTATTTGCAACACGGGAACAGAGACACAGACATAGAGAACGGACTTATGAACACAGTGGGGGAAGGAGACAGGGGGACGAGCTGAGAGAGAAGCACTGACGTGTTAACATACACACTTCCATCTGTGAAACAGGCAGGGGAAGTTGCTGTGGCACAGGGAGCTCAGCCCGCTGCTCTGTCTCTGTGATGACCTAGAGGGCTGGGACGAGGAGGTGGAAGGGAGGCTCTAGAGGGAGGGGTATATGTATACATATGGCTGACTCACTCATCAGCAGAGACTATTAATAATACAACATTGTAAAGCAATTATACTCCAATTAAACAAATAAATACAATGCCAAAATGTTTTTATAAATGGGTTTTCTATTAAAATAACATTGGCAAAGATAAAATTATAGGAGCCATTAACAGATTAGTCATTCTAAACTTCACTGAAAGTTCTTCTTAGAAGGCACTCTCATCAAGTTGAGAGGAGGTTTATGCTGTTTCCCTCATTTTACCTAGAAGACCCACCCAACTTCCAAGAAACTGCGGGGCCGGCATTCTGAGCTACGGAAAAGACTTTCTGGCCAGCACCGTGCTTCTGTCTGCCTGCCGTTCCTCTCTCTGTGCCCCCTTTCCCCACCCAGCATCGCCAGCAACTCACCCCACAGCTGGCTCAGAAGGAATGACCTGGCTCCTCACCATCACCCTGCCCTTCCTTCCCTTGTCCCCCCAGGGTCCTCCCTACACCGTAATATGCCACTGAGAGAATTCATTTCAATTTTACCAAAACCCTGTGACGCATTTCAGTACCTCCTTATGGGTACCAGTCTATTAAACCGTCTTTACTTTGCTGGAACTAACAGAGGGCGAGTCTCTACATTACCCAATCCAATAAAATCAAATGCCAACACCGAGCTCATGACCTGTCTGAACTACGGTCATTTACACACAACACGTGACTTACTGGGGACATCACAGGTAGCAGTTCCTCCCAGGACTTTAGTCCATTTCCTATTTCGTCTGCATGCCTCTCTAGGAAGCTGGTGGTTCAGTGAGTCAACATGAATTTCGGGACTCCTCTTCTACACAATGTGTGCACGAGATTAACAAGATTTGGAGATACAAGTGCTAATTGCACATCATCAAATCCCATTACATACAGATTACTAAGCAAGTACAGTATGTTTCTCAGTTAATTGGAAGCATAAAATAGAAGTGTTGCTTTGCTTTTCATCATCAATCCTTCCCTATTAGAGAGATGATAAAAGTCAGAAAATCCTAAGTTGCTAGATCTAGAGATCACTCCTGGATCATTAGCCTTCAGCCACCTTTGAACCAAACCTACACCCTAAGCAGGCCCCCCCCCCCACACGCCTAAAATGTACAGAGGACGAGGGAAGACCCCTGAGTGTAGTCCATCCGCTCTGCTTGGCAGAGCACAGGCGCATGGCTGGTCTGAGAGTCAGTCTGCTCTCCTGGTTCTCTCTCTCTCTGTCCTCCACTCCCTTTCCTTTCACCCCCTCCTCTTCCTCTGCTTCCAGACCAGTTTCATTTGCCTCAAGCCATGTTTCATTTCCTCCTGGTTTCCTGCCTTCTTGCCCGTTTCTTGCACCTACTCTCAAGACCACATTTTCCCATTTGGAAATGAGTTTCCCTATACTTGGCCCCTTCCGCTCCACCCTTAGCCTTCTGGAAAAAACATGTATCATTCATGGTTTATTTCTTATATAACCCTGAGATGTCTTTCTGCTCTAACTTTTTAAATAGAAAGAGCAATTATTTCTCACTTTCACTTTTTCTAATGAGAAAAGACTGATTTCCTGGGACAAGATCTCTAGAAAGACTATTGCTTCAGGACAACAAGAAAATTTTTTTTGACAGTGTTTTTTATTATTCCCCTCTCCCCACTACCACTTTTCAATATTTCCCTCACAGCTAACACAAAGTGGCAGTACTTCAACTGATGCTATTCACATCTATGGAAAAAGTGAAACTAAAAGTGGCTTATTCAGTCGTGCCCCACTCTTTGTGACCCCATGGACTATACAGTTCATGGAATTCTCCAGGCCAGAATACTGGAAAGGGCAGCCCTTCCCTTCTCCAGGGGATCTTCCCAACCCAGGGATCGAACTCAAGACTCCTACATTGCAGACAAATTCTTTACTAGCTGAGCTACACCTGGGAAGCCCCATTCACATTTCTAAGGACTTCTAATCTTAATATGGCTGACTATTTTTTATCTTTATTTCTTTGCTGAAGTATAGTTGATTTACAATATTATACCAGTTTCAGTTCATATGTTACCAAGTGCAAGCTCAATTTGCTTGCTGCATAAAAGGTCAATAAATCCAAGAGATGAGGTGTGGAGGCAAGGAATATGACTCTATTCGGAAACCTGGCTGACAGAGAAGATGGCAGGCTAATGTGTTAAAATAACCATCTTATCAGGGTCTGGATGCCAGTTTCTTTTAGAGAACAAGACGGGAGTGGTGAGGAAGTAAAGTAAAAAGGCCATTAATCTTGCAAATATCTCCTAAAAAGGCCAACTTTGGGGAAAGTGAAAGTAACTCAGTCATGTCTGACTCTTTGCGACCCCATGGACTATATAGTCCATGGAATTCTCTAGGCCAGAATACTGGAGTGGGTAGCCTTTCCCTTCTCCAGGGGATCTTCCCAACCCAGGGATCAAACCCAGGTCTCACGCACTGCAGGCAGATTCTTTACCAGCTGAGCCACAGGGAAGCCCAGGAATATTGGAGTAGGTAGCCTATCCCTTTTCAGCAGATCTTCCTGATTCAGGAATTGAACCGGGGTCTCCTGCAATGCAGGCAGATTCTTTATGGAAAACTGAGCTGTGAGGGAAGCCCAGCCTTGGAGAGGGGACTAGTTAATTTCCCCCTTCCAGTAGCTACTTCACAGGTGGACTGGGTTCTGAGTGTTTAACATTCAGGCAGAGGGGCAGCGTTCCCCAAGGCAGGCCATCATGTATAAACAGTATCCTTTTAGTGAACAAAAGCAACTGGAAGCAAAGGTGAAAAAAAAAAAGAAATAGATCCAACATGGAGTCATAATTGGTTTTTCCCGGAACACAAAGAGATTCAGTATTTTTACAGATTATACTCCATAAATTATTACAAAATCCTAAAAGATGATGCTGTTAAAAGTGCTGAATCAATATGCCAGCAAATTTGGAAAACTCAGCAGTGGCCACAGGACTGGAAAAGGTCAGTTTTCATTCCAGTCCCAAAGGCAATGCCAAAGAATGCTGAAACTATTGCATAACTGCACTCATCTCACATGCTAGCAAAGTAATGCTCCAAATTCTCCAAGTCAGGCTTCAACTGTGAAACGTGAACTTCCAGATGTTCAAACTGGTTTTAGAAAAGGCAGAGGAACTAGATATCATTGCCAACATCCACTGGATTACTGAAAAAGCAAGAAAGTTCTAGTTTCTGCTTTGTTGACTATGCCAAAGCCTTTGACTGTGTGGATCACCACAAGCTGTGGAAAATTCTGAGAGATGGAATACCAGACCACCTAACCTGCCTCTTGAGAAATCTGTATGCAGGTCAGGAAGCAACAGTTAGAACTGGACATGGAACAATAGACTGCTTCCAAATAGGGGAAGGAGTCCATCAAGGCTGTATATTGTTACCCTGCTTATATACAGAGTACATCATGAGAAATGCTGGGCTGTACATCATGAGAAATGCTGGGCTGGATGAAGCACAAGCTGGAATCAAAATTGCCAGGAGAAGTATCAATAACCTCAGATATGCAGATGACACCACCCTTATGGCAGAAAGTGAAGAACTAAAGAGCCTCTTGATGAAAGTGAAAGAGGAGAATGAAAAAGTTGGCTTAAAGCTCAATATTCAGAAAACTAAGATCATGGCATCTGGCCCCAACACTTCATGGCAAATAGATAGGGAAACAGTGGAAACAGTGTCTGACTTTATTTTTTGGGGCTCCAAAATCACTGCAAATTGTGACTGCACCCATGAAATTAAAAGACACTCCCTGGAGGAAAAGCTATGGCTAACCTAGACAGCATATTAAAAAGCAGAGACATTACTTTGCCAACAAAGGTCCATCTAGTCAAGGCTATGGTTTTTCCAGTAGTCATGTATGGTTGTGAGAGTTGGACTATAAAGAAAGCTGAGCACTGAAGAATTGATGCTTTTGAACCGTGATGTTGAAGAAGACTCTTGAGAGCGCCTTGGACTACAAGGAGATCCAACCAATCCATCCTAAAAGAAATCGGTCCTGAATATTCATTGGAAGGACTGATGCTGAACCTGAAACTCCAATACTTTGGCCACCTGATGCAAAGAACTGACTCATTTGGAAAAAACCCTGGTCCTGGGGATGACCGAACGTGGGAGGCGAAGGGGACGACAGTTGTGAGATGGTTGCATGGCATCACTGACTCAATGGACATGAGTTTGAGTAAACTCTGGGAGTTGGTGGAGTTGATGGACAGGGAGGCCTGGCGTGCTGCAGTCCATGGGGTCGCAAAGAGTCGGACATGACTGAACAACTGAACTGACCTGACCTGACGGCTATAATTCCCTGAGCTATATAATATATTCTTGTAGCTTATCTACTTTATACATAACAGTATGCATCTCTTAATCCCAGAGCACTAATTTGCCCCCCAACCACCCCAGTTCCCACTAGTGTGGTTGACGGCTCTTAGAACCAATGGTTGTCCCATCTACCTGATGACCCAGCCAGCTCATGGGCTTACTCATCATTATTAACTCAGAAACTGCCCAAGGTGTCCTGCCTAAGATATGAAGAGATTGATCAGCATGTCCTTCAGCCCCTATACACGGCCGGTACTTACCAAAAGCTACTGACTGATTGAAAGTGAGGAAAGCACTCTGCTTAAAATATTCATATTGTTGGGGTTCAGTCACTAAGTCATGTCCAACTCTTTGCAACCCTATGGACTGCACTGTCCTTCACTATCTCCCTCCAAATTTGCTCAAATTCAGGGCTGTTGAGTCTGTGATACCATCTAACCATCTCATCCTGTCACCCCCTTCTCCTCCTGGTCCTCAATCTTTCCCAGCATCAGGGTCTTTTCCAGTAAATCAGCTCTTCACGTCAGGTGGCCAAAGTATTAGAGGTTTAGTTTCAGCAGCAGTCCTTCCAATGAATATTCAGGACTGATTTCCTTTAGGATTGACTGGTTGGATCTCCTTGCTGTCCAAACTCTCAAGAGTCTTCTCCAAAACCACAATTCGAAAGCATCTATTCTTCGGTCTTCTTCATGGTCCAAATCTCACATCCATACATGACTATTGGAGAAGCATAGCANAGCAGCAGTCCTTCCAATGAATATTCAGGACTGATTTCCTTTAGGATTGACTGGTTGGATCTCCTTGCTGTCCAAACTCTCAAGAGTCTTCTCCAAAACCACAATTCGAAAGCATCTATTCTTCGGTCTTCTTCATGGTCCAAATCTCACATCCATACATGACTATTGGAGAAGCATAGCATTGACCATACAGACTTTTGTTGGCAAAGTAACATCTCTGCTTTTTAATATGACTAGGTTTGTCATAGCTTTCCTTCCAAGGAACAAATGTCTTAGATTCAAGGGATTAGATCTGGTAGACAGACTGCCTGAAGAACTCATGTGAATTAATGTTAACTCCTTATTATTTTAACAACTGTTATATAAGTTGAAAAGATCAAACTTGCTAAACTCAAATTTCAACATTTTTGAGACACAGGGTCCTATGAATTGGTGAGCCAGATCTGTCAAAAACGAATTTCCAAGACAGCCGTATTCCTGGTTTCAGTTTTTTATGAATCCCCAGAATTCTACAAAGCTTTGTATTTTTGCACAATTGCTTTCCTCCCAGGGCTCCAGCAGCAGGTAAGACACATACACAGATTCTGATGATCTGTTTGTGAGAAGGGATTGCCAACTGTACCTTGGTCCATGTATGTATAACAACACCGTTGTGAAACTGCTCCCTCAAACATCCATCAACCTTCCATCATCCAAGTGTGACTGTTATTTCACTGAAGGATCAGAAAGAGAGCACCTGTTTTATGTTTTGTCGTCTCAACAGTTTGAGAGATGCACCCAGATTCAGCTTTTGGTTTCAGAGGGAGAGGGAGCAGATAGGAAAGTGACCAACACTTATGAAAATGTCTCTTAGGGCCAGCCACTCTGCTGTATATTCTATTTATATCCTAAAATATACAATCTGGCCTATTTTTTGGTAATTCATTAATTCACTCATTCATTCACTGCATGTTTATGGATTATCTATGATACAGCAGTCTTTGTGCTTGGCACTGTAGATAAAAGGGCAAATAAGACAGAAGTGGGAGGAACTGCATATGTTAGTACCACACATGTTAAGATAGAGTTACTATCCTCACTTTTCAGATAAAGAAACAAGGCTCACAGAGCTTAAATAACTTGTCCAAATCACACAAATTTCAAGTCATCATAAGCCTCAGAGGCAGAATTCAAATCACCTAGGCCCCAACCCTTTTATGCTACCACTCACCTTCCCCTTCATTGAGCAATTTCTACTTGAAATATGGTCCTCAGACAAGCATTACCAGTGTGACTCTTGGGCCTTTCCCCCACTAGACCTATTGAACCAGAAACTTCACTTTGCTTTTTACTCAACTATAGCTGATTTACAACATTATGTTAGCTTCAGGTGGTACAGCAAAGTGATTTGGTTATACATGTGTATGTATTTGCTTCCCTGGTGGCTCAGACAGTAAAGAATCTGCCTGCAGTGCAGGAGACCCAGGTTCAATCCCAGGGTTGAGAAGATCCCCTGGAGAAGGGGATGGCAACCCACTCCAGTATTCTTGCCTGGGAAATTCCATGGACAGAGGAGCCTGCCAGGCTACAGTCTATGGAATCGTAAAGAGTCAAACACAACCGAGCGACTAACTCTTTCTTTGTTTCCATATAGGTATATATCTATGTTCTTTTTATATTCTTTTCTATTATAGGCTATTACAAGATATTGAATACAGTTTCCTGTGCTATACAGTAGGTCCTAGCTCATTATTTGCTTTATATATAGAAGTGTGCATCTGTAATCCCAAATTCCTAATTTATTCCTCCCCATTTTCCTCTTTGCTAACTATAAGTTTGTGTTCTATCTCTGTTTGTTTCTGTTTTGTAAGTAAGTTCATTTGTACCATTTTTTAGATTCCACATATAAGTGATAGAAGATTGCATTTTGAATAATCCTCAAGTGATTTGTGTATACATCAAAATCCACACAGATCTAGGTCACCCTATGGTGAGGTAAGAGAAGGAAGACAAAGAATTACAGCATTTTGTTAAAAGTGTAGTAAAGTTGCTGTAATTTCACTAATGTGGTCTGTCCTTTGAGATAACAGATGGAGGCTAAGCCTTCAAGTTGATAACCTAACTTGGCAAACAGCTTATGCACTTACACTTGAAGAAAGCACAAGACACAAAATCAAAAGGTGCCCTGAGACCCTCTGAACACATACCAGCTCCTGGAAAGCTTTGACTGGAATATGCCAGTTTGCCAAGAGTCTTCAGGATACACCAGACTTAGACCACTCTGTCATCATTCAGAAAATCCTCTTAATTAGAATGACTTTATATTCCCTCCAAGTTACCAAGCTAACCTACATTTCCTTCAAGACAGAAGTTAACTACTACTTCCTCAGGCATCCACTTATCGAATTATGGAAAGTCTCTTGCAACTGAGAAAGGTCACTCGCAGGAAGGCTTTCAAAAGACGTCACTCACTTGCAAAACTTCTCTGCAGTAACTTGTCTAACCCGCTGGCCAAAACCCTCTCTCCATCCTGCTCCCTTGGACCTGACCCGCTTCTTCCTGTTAGTCTCGGGTTCTCCGCTTTGACTGTGACAATGTCTTCTGAGCTGAGTGACTGATACGTAGCCCAGCATGTGGTCTTCCGCCATCACTCTGGAATGCTCCACTGCCTTTCCGTAGCCACTTAAAACGTCCTATCTAGAAACAGCTAAGCAACAAACCAATAAGGAAGCCCTCTAAACACTGTATGAATCTTGGTCCTCAGACACGGCTTCCTCCAGGGTCAGAAGTCGTCAATAAACTACATCATCAAGTCTAATGACTGCTTTTGGCAGGTCACAGTATTTTAAGGCATTCTTTACATGGAATTCCCTCCTCAGAACTTCTGGGGCTCTTTCTAGAATAAGAATGAGTCACTTTGGGGGAACCTGAAAACAGACTGCAAAACTACTTCACTGTACGTTCAAAAGCTACAGAGTCAAAAGGTACAAACCATGGGCAGAACTGAGCATAAAAGGAAGGAGAGGAGATGTGTAAGCAAGAAGGCATGGGACTCAGAGACCAACATCCTCCCTGAAGCACCTGTGGCCAGAATCTGGGGCTCTGAGAGGCCAGCACCTGGCCCTCTCTTCCTTGATGCCACCAAGGACACAGGAAGCCTGCTGATGTCCCTCAATGATGACATCTGTTTGGTCCTGTAACTTTGCTCCTGACCCCCTCTTCCCACTCCATGTATATAACCCCTTGTTTAATGATTAGGACATTCATTAACCCCTACAGATTGAAGGATTCTTGAACACAGGAGGAGACCGTGGGAGCATGATGAGAAAATTTGCACGTCTAACCAAAGTAGGATCAGATGGAACCAGTTCAAGATTTCCTCTTCCATCGGGACCATGTTGTAATTCACATCCAGTTTTCTTTTCCCAGACTGGTTATTCTTGAATATAACTTTATTGGCCATTGTTGTTTGTAACCCCATAGACTGCAGCTCACCACTCTCCTCTGTCCTCCACTATCTCTTGGCATTTCCTCAAATTCATATCCATTGAGTCGGTGACGCTATCTAACCATCTTATCCTCTATTGCCCTCTTTTCCTTTTGCCTTCAATCTTTCCCTGCATCAGGGAAGTTCGCTGTTCACATCAGGTGGCCAAAGTATTGGAGCTTTGGCCATTTAACCTTTCTTAAAACATTCTCTCTCACTCAAGGATCTGCATGAACTCAATGATCACTTCTCTCCCATTAAGGACTTCCCTGGTGGCTCAGACAGTAAAGTGTCTGCCTACAATGCGGGAGACCCGGGTTTGATCCCTGGGTTCGGACGATCCCCTGGAGAAGAAAATGGCAACCCACTCCAGTGCTCTTGCCTGGGAAATCCCATAGATGGGGGATCCTGGCAGGCTACAGTCCATGGGGTGGCAAAGAGTCGGACACAACTGAGGGACTTCACTTTCTTTCTTTCTTTCCTTTCTCCCATTAAAGGTCCCTTCTGAAGCACTGACCACTTATGCATCATTTCACATCCTACACAGCTTCTCCCAAAGTTTCCATTTATGGTCTTCTGTTATCTGCTTGCCTCCTCAGAGTCTCTTTCTCCTAAAGCCTCCCCTTTGTCAACAGAGTGTGATTTCTCCCAATTCTTCAGTTTCGGGTCTTTTATTCCGATGTCTCCCCTCCTTTGTGTGTTGTGTGTTTCAACAGTGCTTCTTGATTGATTTAAAGGTGACATTTGAACAATTCAGGATGTAGGTCAAAAGAACCAAGCAAGTAGATGGATAAACAAACATGAATCCTACACTGGACACACTCACACTTTAGGAACAGACCTCAGTTGCATAAAACCACATGCAAAATTCCAACAGACTGAGCCTTCAGTGGTAAGACAGAGTGGAAAACTGGAGTAATTCAGAGTAATTTAGTAAAAGCAATAAATAAATTCCAGCAACAGGGGGAGCATTGAGAAAATTGCTCAGTTCTCTATTTCACATTTCCTGGTAAACCCAGTGCAAGACAACCAGATGACTGAGCAATTTCATAAAGCAACTAAAGTATATACATTATACTCGGGTCTTAGTGTAAGGTATGTGTGCACGAACGCCTTGTGTGAACTCCCATGGAAAGATGAATCTGTGTTTGCATAATGACCTCCGCCAACAGTGGCTCTGTAGGTAGTATTTCAAAGAATACGAAATGATCAACTCTACATGTCTCTCTTAGAGGCTGAAAGCTGGATTACGCTCTCCTTGAGGACTTTCTAGGTACAGTAGACAGTACAGAATTTCCTAAAGGCAGCCTTATATCTCTTTCAGGCAACATAACTAAATTTTCCCAAATCAAAACAGACATTTGGAGACCATGTAGATTACAGACACTCTACACTTTGCAGGCTACAGTTTCTGCTGTGAGCACTCAATCCAGCCACTGCAGCATAAAAGCAAGACACAAGTCAGTGGCACATCTGTGTGGACCAGGTGTGCTCAGTGCTGTCTGATTCTTTGTGACCCCGTGGACTGCAGCCCACCAGCCGCCGCTGTCTGTGGGATTCTCCAGGCAAGAACACTGGAGTGAGCTGCCATTTCCTACTCCAGGAGATCTTTCCCCACCCAGGGATCCAACCTGCATCTCTTGCATCTTCTGCACTGGCAGGCGGATTCTTTACCACTAGCACCACCTGGAGAGCCCAAATCTGTGTGCCAGTAAAACATGATCACAGAAACTGGAGAAAGACCAGACTGGATCTCTTGGTCACAGTTTCTGGTTCAGATTCTAGGGTATAAAACAGACAGAGAAACAGTCAATCACTCATCACCCTACTCAGTGTATTCCTCATTATAACCCTTGTGATCCTCATTCTCATTTCATAGATGCTGCTGCTGCTAAGTCGCTTCAGTCGTGTCCGACTCTGTGTGACCCCACAGACGGCAGCCCATTGGGATTCTCCCATCCCTGGGATTCTCCAGGCAAGAACACTGGAGTGGGTTGCCATTTCCTTCTCCAATGCATGAAAGTGAAAAGTGAAAGTGAAGTCGCTCAGTCGTCTCNGTGTGACCCCACAGACGGCAGCCCATTGGGATTCTCCCATCCCTGGGATTCTCCAGGCAAGAACACTGGAGTGGGTTGCCATTTCCTTCTCCAATGCATGAAAGTGAAAAGTGAAAGTGAAGTCGCTCAGTTGTCTCTGACTCTCAGCGACCCCATGGACTGCAGCCTACCAGGCTCCTCCGTCCATGGGAGTTTCCAGGCAAGAGTACTGGAGTGGGCTGCCATTGCCTTCTCCGGTTTTATAGATGAGGAAAGGCCAAAAGAGACACTTACAAAGCCGTTTACAGTGTTTGGACTGGGACCTGATGATCTGTTCTCAAGTCTAACTTTCCTTCCAGGTGAACACACTTTATTTTCTATATAACGTAAAATAAAGCATTCTAAATGAAGTATAACAATAATAAAAGAAAAAAATTAAAGATTGTATTAGTATTCAGTCCCAGAGTAGAAGAAACAGCAAAAGAAAGTGGTGGGGGAAAACTAGATTTAAAGGACTTTAATGAAAAGAGTGTAAATTAATTGTGCATATCAATAACAGGAGTTCACTGGAAAGAGAGAGACAGCTGTCAGAAGGAATTCTCACCTGTCTACTATGAACCGCATTCATTTACCTCTTACTTTATCGTCTGTACGGCCTTTATTGTCTGTACTTCATCAGGAACTCGGCTTTTTTGAGTTTTATTGTTCATAATTAGAACTGTCATGGTACAGATGATCTTATTTTCAAAACAGAAATAGACACAGACTAGAGAGCACCAGGTCGGGGAGAGGGATATGAGAAGAACTGGGAGATTGAAACTGACATATATACATTGCTGGTACTATTATAAAAGAGCTAACTCATGAGAACCTGCTGCACAGTGCAGGGAACTCTGCTCAGTGCTCTGTGGGGACCTAAATGGGGAGGAAATCCAGAAAAGAGGGGATGTATGTATACGTATAGCTCATTCACTTTGCTTTACAGTAGAAAGTAACACAACATTTTAAAGCAACTATTCTCCATTAAAAATTAATTCAAAAAACAGGGACTTTCCTGGTGGTCTAGTGTTAAGACCTCACCTTCCAATGCCAGGGGGTACAGTTTTGATTCCTGGTCAGGGAGCTAAGACGCCACATGACTCATGGACAAAAAAACAAAACATCAAAATAGGAGCAATAGAACCAAAACAACAAATTCAAGACTCTTTGCGACCCATGGACTATAGCCCGCCAGGCTCTTCTGTCCATGGGGATTCTCCAGGCAAGTTTACTGCAGGATCTTTCCAACTCAGGGATCAAACCCAGGTCTCCCATATTCCAAGAGGATTCTTTGCCATCTGAGCCATCAGGGAAGCCCAACAAATTCAATAAAGACATTAAAAAANACTCATTGGAAAAGACTTTGATGTTGGGAGGGATTGGGGGCAGGAGGAGAAAGGGATGACAGAGGATGAGATGGCTGGATGGCATCACGGACTCGATGAACGTGAGTCTGAGTGAACTCCGGGAGATGGTGATGGACACGGAGGCCTGGTGTGCTGCGATTCATGGGGTTGCAAAGAATCGGACACAACTGAGCGACTGAACTGAACCCTTGAAACATTTCTCCATGAAGATCTTGTACATTGTTTATTTGGTTAAATTCAGTTTATAGTATTGATCGCTATTATGAATGACATCACAGACTCTGTTCTATTTTTAGCTGACAATTGCTGATGCTGAAGAACACTATTGATTTTTGTGAGTGGATCTTGTATCTGGCATTTTTGCTGAATTCTCTTATTCTAAACCTTTCTGTGGATTCAGTTGGGATTCTTATCTGAAGAAAAGAAAAAAACAAGAGGAAGGAAAAGTGGAAGGGAGGAAGGAAGGAAGGAAGAGAAGGATAAAAAGGAAATTGTGTACTTTCTCTGAAGTAGATAGGGAAAAGTCAATAATCCAGTGAGCTCCCAATAGCAAAAGGAACAGTGAAGAGAATGCTTGTGGATCACACTATAAGAATTGGCTGGTCTAGTTTAAGGGCACAGGCAAATCTGCTTTGCATTTCAACAGTCAGCTTATTCAATTCCGCCTAATAAACATCTACAATTATTGTTGGCTTCCTAATTCATATGCTCAGTCCTTTTAGTCATATAATTATGACTTTCGTGAATGTGTTATGTTACAGAAGGGTAGAGCCATTTGTACTGCTTTATCTCAGCAAGCAGCACAGTAATCAATATTCTGTGGCTTTCTTTCAATAGTCATACTTAATAACCTCTTCACAGTCTCACTAACACTCACAGTGAGAAGAACATGTGCATGAATTAGAAGAGGAAAAAAAAAAATCTCTTGAATAGTTCTCTAAATGATGACCTATCAAAAGTGGCTAAGTCAAAAATGATCACTTTTACCTGATGATCCAAGTTTATTGCTTAATAAGAGCTTCAAGAGATTAATTGCATCAAAATATACACACCACACCCTGAACTGAACAGTATGCACAAAACAAAAATATGGTCCAGTGTAAAAAATTTAGACAAGGTTTCCATGCAAACACATGGCTGTAGAAGCTGGAAATTTCCCAAACTATTCACAAGAAATCTACATATCTTTAGAAACAAGTTCCTGAAAATGATCAAATCAATTGGAATGAAAATTTCTTTGCCACCTAAAAAGTCCAAGAAATCACTTGAGTAATTTCTATCAGAATGAAAGTATGGCATTTGGCAATATATAAGTATATGTACTTTAAATACCACCAAAGAGATTTCTACATAAAGCTTTTTGTTAAATGGATTTCAGAGGTAAGGCATACAGAAGAAACACTAAGATTAATTGTATTAAAGGGAACAGACTAATCTGTATCTGTTACATGGGACATTCAGAAGGACAAATTTGTAACAATGGGATTATCCTAGCTGCCCTTTGTACAGTAGACAAGACTCAAAGTAAAATATAATGACTTAGCAAGGAGGGAGAAAATCATAACAAAAACCTCTTTATGAAGGCTATCCTGTGTAATTATATTAAAATTATAGGAAGAACATGAGATTCAAAGGAAATGTAATGAAACAACAGAGTAGTGATTTAATGTAGGTCATCACTAAAGACAGCAGAGCTGTCAATGACATTGTTAATTTGTTATACTTTGTACATATCTCTGTGAAAACACAAGTTCTCCCTATGTCGTAACTATGAACCATTAGCAGTCAGGAATTCTCCCTCTCCTGTTGTTTTAAATCTCCTGTACCCAGCATGGTGCATAGGTACAAAGCAAATGTTCAGTCTTGGAAATGCTCTGTTTTAAAGTCATGTGATTAGATGACTTTGCGCTATTTCTAGATGTTTTCATTATCATAGGGTTTGTCTAATAGGCATATAAGTTATTCTGCTTGAGCTACAATGCCATGAATTAGTTCAGTCTAGACCAATTTCACCTCTAAGTTGGACTTTTAACTCTGCCAGATGCTCTTTGACAGTAGGTTCCCCAGTATTGAGGATCTTGCCAAACATGCATTATGTTGTTGTATAATTACAGCTCTCTAGTACTCCGTAGGGTATTATTAGCTCAAGCTGTAGCTCATTTGGTCTACATAATTACAGCAGGCTCAGCAGTGAACACTGACCTACAAAGGGGGGATTTCTGGGGCTATTTTTTATCTACTTCAATTGACAATAAATGTAGTTATCACTAGGACTCCAAATTTTGAGAAAGTCTGATATTCACACTGCATTTGCAAGTACCTTTGGACTATCTAATATCATGCTGATATTTTAGAGCTGTTGTTTCCACTAATGATGATTGAGCGTTAATATTATTTGAACAAAAATTCATTTTTTTTGTTGTTCTTTCCTCTGGTGAGTGTTTTCTGGGGGAAAACAATTAAGGGCAAAATGGTACAAAAGTGTGCAAGTCTTGGGGACTTCCGTGGCAGTCCAGTGGTTAAGACTCTGAGCTTTCACTGCAGTCAGCTCAGTTTGACTCCTCATCAGAAGACTAAGATCCCACATGCTGCGCAGTGCAACAACAACAGAACAATTTAATTTAAAAAGTAAAATTAAAAAAATTTAGTGTGCAAGCTTTAAAGAATCATTCTGTTGGAGATTGTAGCTTGTTAAGATTTTATAATGCCTATGGCATATTTCTTTTTAATCACTCAATCATGTCTGACTCTTTTCAACCCTTTGAACTATAGCCCACAAGGTTCCTCTGTCCATGGGATTTTTTAGGTAAGAATACTGGAGTGGGTTGCCGTTTCCGTCTCCAGGGAATCTTTCTGACCCAGGGATTGAACCTGCATCTCCTTGTCTCCTGCACTCTGGGCAGGTTCTTTACCCTCTGAGCCGTCCAGGGAGCCCAGGGCATACTCACATCTCAGTAAATTACACTTTCTTGTCATCATTGCACTTACATGTTTTGCAGCTTCAAACACCCCTTTTTAAGAGGCACAGGCATTAGCCCTTAAGCACCTGGTAGTTGCAGATGTGTTGTCCTAGGATCAGGATTGTCTTGCATAAGAAGTAGTAAAGTCTTATGTGGACTTGGGATGGCAGTGAGGAAGGCTGCAGTTACCTGGCATTTCCTGCCCAGTGGGCTTCACAGAATCTTCTTGCTCCCTACTCACTATTACACATCTAACCAGGCTCTGTTGCCTTTGCCTGTGTGTTCCTCTAGGGCTTACTTTCATTGCAAGAAAGGTTTAGGTGTGACCAAAGCATAGGATGTGCATGCATCCTTAGTCACTCAGTAGCATCCAACTCTTTTGCAGTCCCACGGACTGTAGCCCATGAAGCTTGTCTGTCCATGGAATTTTCCAAACAAAAATACTGGAGTGGGTTGCCATTTCCTCCTCCAGGGGATCTTCCCAGCTCAGGAACTGAACCCATGTCTCCAGCAGCTCCTGCATTGGCAGGTGGATTCTTTATCACCGAGCCACCTAGGAAGCCCAAAACATAGGGCACTGAACTGAAACTGCCAATATCAACATCAATGAACTTTTAATTTTTTAAAAAAGAAAGCATCCTGAAGATTCTTTTTATCTTTCCTTATAGAATCGTCATGATAAGAGTTAATGCTCTTGCACACTGTTTCACACTTGTAAAGCTCTGCCAAGAAGTCTCTTCAAGTGTGCAGTTTAAATCCCATTTTATTCCAATGCACACAATATTTTAATTCAAAGGAACTGATTCTTAAGAAAGAACCATCACTTTTCAAACTATTCATAATTTACATTTGAAGAATGTATTTTTAAATATTCTGGCAGAAACTAACACAACATCATAAAGCAATTATAATCCAATTTTAAAAAATGCTGATGATAAAAGCTAAGGCTGCCTCAATATTAAGGATCCCTTTCCATCTCTCATGTGGAAAAATACACACGCGCAATTTTCATTTCTGTGGTTAAAAGTTCATATGCTAATATAGGCAGGAGAATTAATTAATTCAAAAAAGTCTTTTTGGTACATCTGTGTAATCAGCTAACAATCTTTAGAGGACATATATTTTATTAATATGTGCACATTTTTCAGACTTTGTTTCAACCAATGACAAATACATACACACATACTTTTCCTAACATCAAGTCATGTTATAGTAGGGTTCTATCTAAAGCATCACGGCGTTTTCCTTACATGGATATTGCAACCATTATAGAACTGGATGACCATTGTGAACCTGTGTGATGGGCCACATAAGCAGAGTGGGCCTCTCTTGGTAAGTGCCAGTGAAGTACAGAAGTGTTAGAGCTGTTAGACGCCTTGGACATTATTTAGCCCAGAATATCATTTACAATCCAACTAAGGCTTAGAGAACCAACCTGACTTATAACACTCACACTGTTTCTAAAGGTAGAACCCAAGAGATTGTTAATAATAAAACCTTTCAGTTTGAATAAACAAATCAATTAGTAACTTACAAAAAGAATTAGACGTACACCATATGGTGTCTAATCAAGGCCTACCATCTTGAAAATTTAAGGAAAATATTTGAGTTCAGCAACAGCCATCTGAAATGTATTAGAACCTGATTTGCTGTCTATGTTAATAATTGAAGGAAATGCTGATATTTCAGTTAGAGTGTACCAAAAAATAAAGTAATTTTTATGTTCTTTAAAAAAAAAAAAAAAGAAATATTTTATAGTAAGTGTTTATGTTTATATTAGATGCCATGAATGGTTTTCAGTTCAGTTCAGTCGCTCAGTCGTATCCTACTCTTTGTGACCTCATGGACTGTAGCACGCCAGGCTTCATGCAAATCACCAACTCCCGGAGCTTACTCAAACTCATGTCCATTGAGTCTGTGAGGGCTTCCAGCCATCTCATCCGCCACTGTCCCCTTCTCCTCCTGCCTTCGATCTTTCCCAGCATCCAAGTCTTTTCAAATGAGTCAATTCTTTGCATTAGGTGGCTAAAATATTGGAGTTTCAGCTTCAGCATCAGTCCTTCCAATGAATATTCAGGACTGATTTCCTTTAGGAGGGACTGGTTGGATCTCCTTGAAGTCCAAGGGATTCTCAAGAGTCTTCTCCACACCGCCCAGCACCTAGAGTCCTGGCCTCGCTCTTTCCTCGAGAACAAACACCATGAGCTTCAGCGCCCAATCCACCTTCTCCAACTACCGGTCCCTGGGCTTTGTGCAGTCGTTGGGCCACCGGGTCCGACCGGCCAGCAGCACGGCCAGCATCTATGCAGGCGCGGGGGGCTCGGGCTCCCGGATCTCCGTGTCCCGCACCGCCAGCGTCCGGGGTGGCTGGGGGTCCGGGAACCTGGGCGCTGGGATGGCAGGGGGTTTGGTGGGTGTAGGGAGCATCCAGGGCGAGAAGGAGACCATGCAAGACCTGAATGATTGCCTGGCCTCCTACCTGGAGAAGGTGAGGAGCCTGGAGGCAGATAACCGGAGGCTGGAGAGCAAAATCCGGGAACACCTGGAGAAGAAGGGACCCCAGGTCAAAGACTGGGGACACTACCTGAAGATCATCGAGGACCTGAGGGCTCAGATTTTTGCAAATTCTGTGGACAACGCCCGCATCGTTCTGCAGATTGACAGTGCTCATCTTGCTGCTGATGACTTCAGAGTCAAGTATGAGACGGAGCTGGCCATGCACCAGTCTGTGGAGAGTGACATACACGGGCTCCGCAAGGTCATCGATGACACCAATGTCACCCGGCTGCAGCTGGAGACTGCGATCGAGGCTCTCGAGGAGGAGCTGCTCTTCATGAAGAAGAACCATGAGGAGGAAGTAAAGGGTCTACAAAACCAGATTGCCAGCTCTGGGCTGACCGTGGAGTTGGATGCCCCCAAACCTCAGGACCTTAGCAAGATCGTGGCAGACATCCGGGCCCAGTATGACGAGCTGGCTCAGAAGAACCGAGAGGAGCTGGACAAGTACTGGTCCCAGCAGACTGAGGAGAGCACCACAGTGGTCACCTCGCAGACCGCGGAGATAGGAGCTGCTGAGATGACCCTCACAGAGCTGAGGCGCACTGTCCAGTCCCTGGAGATCGACCTGGACTCCGTGAGAAATCTGAAGGCCAGCTTGGAGAACAGCCTGAGGGAAGTGGAGGCCCGCTACGCCATGCAGATGGAGCAGCTCAACGGAGTCCTCCTGCACCTGGAGTCAGAGCTGGCCCAGACCCGGGCAGAGGGGAAACGCCAGACCCAGGAGCACGAGGCCCTGCTGAATGTCAAGGTCAGGCTGGAGGCTGAGATCAATACCTACCGCCGTCTGCTGGAAGATGGGGAGGATTTCACTCTTGGCGGCACTCTGGACAGCAGCAACTCCAGGCAAACCATCCAGAAGACCACCACACTCAGGCTCGTGGATGGCAAAGTGGTGTCTGAGACCTCAGACACCAAAGTTCTCAGGCACTGAGGCAGCAGAAGCAGGGTCCCCTGGGGAAGAGGAGGTCAATAAAAGTTGAGACATTATTGCATTTAAAAAAAAAAAAAGAGTCTTCTCCAACACGACAGTTCAAAAGCATCAATTCTTCGGCACTCAACTTTCTTTATGGTCCAGCTCTCGCATCCACACGTGACTACTAGAAAAACCGTAGCTTTGACTAGATGGACCTTTGCTGGCAAAGTAATGTCTCTGCTTTTTAATATGCTGGCTAGGTTGGTCATAACTTTCCTTCCAAGGAGTAAGCATCTTTTAATTTCATGGCTGCAATCACCATCTGCAGTGATTTTGGAGCCCAAAAAATTAAAATCAGTCACTGTTTCCACTATTTCCTTATATATTTGCCATGAAGTGATGGGACTGGATGCCATGATCTTCATTTTCTGAATGTTGAGTTTTAAGCCAACTTTTTCACTTTCCTCTTTCACTTTCATCAAGAGGCTCATTAGTTCTTCTTCGCTTTCTGCCATAAATGTGTCATCTGCGTATCTGAGGTTATTGATATTTCTCCCAGCAGTCTTGATTCCAGCTTGTGCTTCCTCCAGCCCAGCGTTTCTCATGATGTACTCTGCATATAAGTTAAATAAGCA
>SJYX01013935.1:51467-71514 GCA_006410675.1 Oreotragus oreotragus | reverse complement strand
GTTCCCTTCTCCTACTACCTTCAATCTTTCCCAGCATCAGGGTCTTTTCAAATGAGTCAGTTCTTCGCATCAGGTGGCCAAAATATTGGAGTTTCAGCTTCAGCATCAGTCCTCTAATGAGTACCCAGGACTGATTTCCTTTAGGATGGACTGATTGGATCTCCTTGCAGTCCAAGGGACTCTCAAGAGTCTTCTCCAACATGACAGTTCAAAAGCATCAATTCTCCAGCGCTCAGCTTTCTTTATAGTCCAACTCTCACATCCATACATGACCACTGGAAAAACCATAGCCTTGACTAGACGGACCTTTGTTGACAAAATAATGCTTTTGAATATGCTGTCTAGGTTGGTCATAACTTTCCTTCCAAGGAGTGTCTTTTAATTTCATGGCTGCAGTCACCATCTGCAGTGACTTTGGAGCCCCCCAAAATAAAGTCAATCACTGTTTCCACTGTTTCCCCATCTATTGGCCATGAAGTGATGAGACTGGATACCATGATCTTAGTTTTCTGAATGTTGAGTTTTAAGCCAACTTTTTCACTCTCCTCTGTCACTTTCATCAAGAGGCTCATTAGTTTCTCTTCACTTTCTGCCATAAGGGTATATACTGGATAAAATCAGTTATCTGTTGGGAAATGGTAATCAGGACAAGAGAGAGTAGATGAGACAAGGGACTGCTGTTTTTCATATAGGTTTAATCATACTCTTGGACTATTTCATCCGCATACTGAGTCATAATTGCCTACTTAGTCATCCATTTTTTTCCAGGGGACATTAATTTGAAAAAACTATATGGCAGATCCATCAAATTAAAGGTCAGGGGGAGTTTTTAAAGTAGGCATGACAGAATGATCCTCATGTTAAAAAGTTCTATGAAAATATCTTTTACTATGATAAGGAAGAAAATACAAATACATACAAAAATACTTTAAAAAATAAAGAAAAGATGAGGTGCAATTACTAATACATTGGTTCTGTGTATCATGCATGAGTCTCTTCAGTCGTGTTCGGCTCTCTTAGACACTTTGGACTGTAGCCCGCCAGGCTCCTCTGTCCATGGGACTTCCCAGGCAAGGATGCTGGAGTGGGTTGCCATTTCCTTCTCCAAGGGATCTTCCCAACCCAGGGAGCAAACGTGAATCTTTCAAGTCTCCTGCATGGGCAGGTGGGTTCTTTAGCACCAGTGCCATCTGGGAAGCCCCTACGTATTATGAACGCAAGTATTTGAAATTATTTCAGTAATTAGTTCTAAGAAGCAACAATGAAAATAAATTTAAGAGCATGAGTAAGCTATGCTAGTCCAAACACCTCTGCTTGATTGAAATGTCTGGGCCTGTTGGGACATAAATGATACAAGTTGGGTACTTAATGTAAAATGCAAGAAAACTCTGGACTTGGAGTTAAAAAGGTAGATTGAAGTTCTGGCTCTCCCACACACTAACTAGTTAATGTTGGTTAAGTTCTTCAACATCACTGAAACTTGGTTTCCCCCTGCAGAAAGGGGGAAATAACTGCCTTCACAGGATTATTGTTGAGATGAAGCAAAATAACATATGAAAGCACTGTAAACAACTATATGGATGTGTATATATGAATAGGCATATATTTTTAAATACATATATAGGCATGTATGTCTATATATGAATAGGCATATATGCCTATATATGAATAGGCATATATTTTTAAATCCTTCTTTAAATATTAGGTTTTAAAACAAAAAAAAAGCTAACTGTAGGTGACCTATTAAAAACTATAATGGGACATTTTAAATGTTTTTAGAAAGTATATTTTAACACAAAGTACAGTTGTAGGTAAACATTACCATCCCTAGGTGCTGGCTAGTACCCTAGCATACTTGTAACAATCTTGTGTTTTTTAGCCTACAATTTAAAAAGTCTGATTATAAAAATAACACCTGTGTGTGTGTTGCCCATTTGCCATGTCCTGTGCTCTGTGACCACATGGACCGTAGCCTGCCAGGCTCCTTCCTCTGTCCATGGGATTCTCCAGGCAAGAATACTGCAGTGCGTTGCCATTCATTTCTCCAGGGCATCTTCCCGTGGGGAAGGGATTGAACCTGGTTCTCCTGCATTACAGGCAGATTCTTACTGTCTGAGCCACCAGGTAAACCCTATAAAAGTAACACGTGCCTATTAATATATATCCTCAAATATATCTTCCAAAAAATAACTCTTAATGGCCACAAAACATTCCATTAAGCAGCTGCACAGTAATTTAACATCTTATTCCCCTGGAGTAGGAAATGGCAACCCACTCCAGTATTCTTGCCTGGAAAATACCATGGAGAGAGGACCCTGGTGGGCTACAGTCCATGGGGTTGCAAAGAGTTGGACAGAACTGAGCATGCGCGCGCGCGCGTGTGCACACACACACACACACACACACACACAGGTTGTTTCCACCTTTGCAGTGTTATAATTAACCTGGGGTAAAAATGCTCCTACACAGATTGTTGCACCCTGAGTCATAACTGCCTACGTACTCATCCATTTCCCCCAGTGGACAATAAACATTGTGAGAGACTATTCCTTTTTTGCTTCTAGTATTTCCCCTGGCACATGGTATCTACATATGTAAACATGTGTTGTGGGAATGAACAAAGGAAATAATTAACAAATACTGGTATTTCCTCACAGAACTCAAGCGGTATTGCAGAAGAACCAAACAAAATAAGGTAATCTTCATGAAAATCCTTTGTGTGTTTTAAACTTTATCATCTTTTAATCGGCATTACTTATACTGTTTTTTATTGCTACCATAAACCAGAGCAATAAGAAAGAGATGTTTGAGAGGCAGGTGTGGGTGTGGGTGGGGTCCTGTGTGGGGGACAGGGACGGGATATACCTCTTCCTGTCCCAGTTGCTGGCAAGCAGGCTTTATTTAATTCTGCCCTGGCAAGGATGAAGCTTTCATCTTAATGGAATCTTCTGCAGGGCAGTTACATAGCTATTTCAAGGCAGGAAGGAAAAAAGAGAAAGATAATGACTGTGTGGGAGAGGAAATTATGGAAGGAAAACATTTTTTCTCATTTTCTACTTAAAGTATGAGTTGGAGACACACACAGGGGAGTTTATGGAGAGAAATGCAGAATGCAGCAGTGACTCCCACTGTATGCTTAAGCTCTATGCTTGAGGCCAACAAAAAGGTGTATTTACTAAAGTCTGGACATAGCGTGCTGTCCCAGGGCACCACACTGTAACCACACTAGAGGTTAGACAGTCTTGGAGGTGGTGTGTGTGTTACAGGGGGAGTGATATACTAGGGTAATTTCTGGTTTAAAAGAGCACAAAGGAACCTTTTGGGTGATGGAAATAATTCCTACCTATGTTGTTTGGAGTGGTGGTTACATGGGAGTATACAGTTTTACTCAACAATTCAAAGTGAATGCTTAAGATCTCTGTGCATTTTACTGAATGTAAATTATACCTCAGTTTAAAATATTAAATAACAAGGCTTTTCCGGTAACAAAAATAACATGCATTCATTCCAGAAAGTTTAGAAAATACAGACAACCACAAAAGAAATATAAAAAGTACTTGGACTTTCACTGCCCAGAGATAATATGCTTGGGTCATTGTTTTTTGATTTTTCATTGTCACAGCATTCCAAGTACAAGGTTACCCAAGACATCAATAGTTACCATGATATGGATATAGTTAGCTAATGAGCTGACTGCTTATAAAGTCCATGCCCACCCAAACATCCTCAGCTTTGCACTCGCTCCCATCCCCACCCATCCTGTCAAAGAGCTTGTAGGCAGCTTTTCCCTGCATGTTGGACGTAAACATCCACAAACGTCATGGAAATTGAATCAAAGTGGATTGTGGATTTTTTAAAAACAAGGTATGTTTCATAAAGTCAGTGACCATAGTGTTGGAAAACTGCTGGGTCATGTAAAAACCACAGAGAAGGGAGGCATTAGACTCGATTGATGTGCACGTACAGAGAGAAAATAAACAAGGATGATGATAAGCCCTTCAAAAGAGAATGATTCGATTATCAAAGACTGAAAAAAGCCTTTGGAAAATAATAAAGCCCTCAAATTATTTTTGTTACAGAAGTTTTGATAGTACCACAACTTTCAGATGTAAAGTGGGGAAGAAGGTTGTATAATACTGTCATTCAATTTTTGTCCAAAAGAAAAGCCAAAATATCAGTATTTTAAAAGTTAATTCTCGATGAAATATTAAAAAAGAACTATTTCCTGTAACACAGTTTCACAAATATTACTGCGCATAGGAATCACGTGAAAATCTTGTTAAATTACAAGTTATGATTCAGTTACATCAGAGAAGGGGCCCCGGACCCCCATTTCTAACAATCTCCCATGAATATGGTTAGTGTCTGGACCTTACTTTGAACACCAGGACTGTAAAATTGTGATTTAAGCAGATTCACTTTAAGTGACGTTTATTTAATTCTCATTAGCTTTGAGTATTGAGAAAGACTTCCCTATATTTCTAGCTCTTTCTAATTTAAATGTCCTAGGTATACACAGTACATGGTTCTCACATTATAAACAAAGTCATCTGGACAACTTGTTTGAGCAGAGATTGTTGGGCCCCACAAAAGCTTCTCTCTTGGTAAATCTGGGGTGGGGTCTGAAAATCTGCCCTCCTTAGCTTGTTCCCAGGTGATGTTAAGGTGCTGGTCCTCCCGCCATCCTCCATGAAACACTGGCTTAGAATGATTGTAAATAACTTCTAGGGGGTTGCTCACAACACCTAAAGGTCACGTTCTGTTACACTTGCTAAACAAAGAGTATGATAGAAATTGTTATGTATCATATGGAGAGGCCCAAACACGTAACTGAATGTTCCTAGTACCAAAGCTTACTGAGCTCAGTGATCCAGTTCGCTGTCCAAGGGTTCAACTTGACTTTGTACATGTGGGTTAGTGGCCACCACCTGTTTTGACTGTAAAACATCTTGTATACTATTAATTATGCTTCTAAAGAGAGCACTAAGACTACCTATGTTAGATCTGCTCAGATTTTCAATAGCTTTATTTCACTTTGGCTCACAAAGGATTCCCTTGCACTTTACACGTAGTGGCCCCGTCATCGTCTTATTAATTGATTGTATGCGTGTTATTAGAATATGCAAAATATGCCCATGTTTCTATTAGTATAAATGGCTCACTACACACAGTTTCTTTGTATGGATTCTTTCAGGCAATCCTCTTATTTTGAGAGGATTGCTTAGTTCAAATCAGATAATACAACCTGTAAATCTACTTCCTGTATTTGTAACCTGCAATACAACACAATAGGCAAAAAAGGAACAAACAGTTCAAGGCTTCAGTACAAATCCCTTTGCTCTGAGGAACTCCCACTCAGGATACTGTAAACCTTTCATCACCACTCTTGGTACTGTTATTCTATAAACGGTGTGTCACCTAACCGCATTTTCACCAGCATGCAGGTCTGCTGTTGGTTCAGAGTGATAAAATGGGACAGTGTCGGATGGCCCAGAAGGAAGAAGAGTTGTGCTTCAGCCCTCTGGCTCTAAAACCAGGTGGTCTAGCCTAGACCCTGGCTCCACCTCCTACCGTACACCCTGTGGTCTTCAGCAAGTGACTAGATCACTCTGTGCCTCAGTTTTCTCATCGGTAAAATGGGAGTGATAATAATAGAACATACTTCACAGCATCATCGTGAACCTCAGATAAGCTAATATGGGTAAGGTACTTAGAGCAGTTCCTGGCACAAATTAAGAATGTAATAAGCGTGAACTATTTTATTACATCCTGAACACTGAACTGAAAGCCAGAAGACCTAGGTTGCAGCCTTTAAGTGACTTGTGCAGTTGCTCTAAGCTTCCATTTTATCATGGAGATAACCGTGGTTACCCAGCCCACCTCCCTGGGCAGGATCTGGAGAGAAAGGAAAGACACCCATTCACAGACACCACGAGTTAGAGGTAACATCAGGTATGCATCTAGCCGAGGAACTGGTGACTTTCTTTTTTTTTTTTTTGTAAAAGACTAAATAATAAATATTTTAGGCTTTCTAGGTCAAAGGCCTCTGTCACAACTACCCGACTCTGTCACTGTTGCATAAAACAGCCATAGGCAATACATAAACAAATAGGTGTGGATGTGTTCTAATCAAACTTTATTTATGGACACTGAATGATTTTCATATAAATTTTACATGATGTGAAATCTTTTTTTGATTTGTTTCAAACCATTAAATTGGTGATTCTTAGCACAAAAACAAGCAGTGAGCTGAAACTGACCAGCAAGCCATCCTTTGCCAACCCTGCTCTAGTACAATGCCTGGCCTGTAACTGACATAGCGGTAGAGTCACACACACCGCTGCTTTACAAACTAAAAGTCATTAGCTATAATCTGTTGGCAACTTTGTTTGTTCTCCACCACTGCTTGAGGACCAGCAGCTCTTGCCCTATTATCACATCTGTGCTTTTCCAGGAGCTAAGGACATAATTCATCTGGAATTGGGGACCTGGCGTTATCTAAAGCTTTGATTTGACCTGTAAGTCTTTTACCTAAGCCTTGTTTTATTTCCTTGTTTTTCAATAAAACGTTAAGAATCTTTTTTAAATTACTTAAGTTGCTGAAGCAAATTACGTAATTTAAATTACTTAAGTAAATATTTTACTTCAATATTAAGTAAAAAGAAAAATAATGCTCACTATAAAATTCTCAGAAAATACAGAAAAGCAGGAATAATGAGGTGGCTCTCTCATAGTCATTCCAGGCAATCAGATCATGCTTAGGTATGTTTCCCACCTCCCACTTTGAGAACCAGTTCCTTTATAAAAAAAAAAAAAAGTAAAGCAACATTCAAGTAGTTAGACTTTCTCTGCCATCTGTCAGCATGACATCATTTTCTTCCTCCAAACATAATGTTTTTTTTTCTTTCACTGAATTGTTTTTATTATTCTCAACTTCAGATGGTTCTGTACTTTCTCCTTCCTGAGCTCTTCCCTTCATATGTGTGATAGTTACGCACGCCCCTTTCTATCATCAGCATATATCTCAACAGAGCCCTTTCTGTTTGACCACACGCGTTTTAAAAAATATTTTCTTCTTCATCAGCTTTATATGTGATTGTGATTTCTTATAACCTGTGTTTCCCTAGGCACACCAACCTATGGAGAAATTGAAACTATATTAGCAATAATAAGCAGGACTGTTTCTGACTTTCACCCACACCTCTATTTGGGACATCTAGCTATTCTTAATGGAGAAGGCAATGGCACCCCACTCCAGTACTCCTGCCTGGAAAATCCCATGGACAGAGGAGCCTGGTAGGCTGCAGTCCATGGGGTCACATAGAGTCGGACATGACTGAGCGACTTCACTTTCACTTCTCACTTCCATGCCTTGGAGAAGGAAATGGCAACCCACTCCAGTGTTTTTGCCTGGAGAATCCCAGGGACGGGGGAGCCTGGTGGGCTGGTGTCTATGGGGTCGCACAGAGTCGGACACGACTGAAGCGACTTAGCAGCAGCAGCAGCTCTTCTCAAGGCCTCATCCAGCTGCCTTCAGGAAGCGCATGGATGATCAGACAGGTGCTCATGACATGTCAGTTACCAGCTGTGTCTGCCACGATCCTCTCCTACCCTGGCCTGCATCCGTGGCACTTGCTGCCAAAGCTGCTGCTTCCCGTGAAGGGACTTGCTGGTGCCTGACCACTGCTGCTCCTGCAGGGGCAATCCACCCTGAGGATACTGTCTTCTGAAGCTGCCGACTACTGAAGTCTCTCCTGCTCTTAAAGCTGGTTCCCACTGTTACGGAGCGGTGAGGCCTCTGTTGTTGCCTCAGCCATCAGGGCTGCTCATTGAGTGTTACAGTTGGGGGCGGGGAAGTTTTTAGAGTTCGGACAGCTCCGAGGCCTTGTGCACCAAAGTGGGAACAGAGCTTTTCTCCCTGGTATATCAGCATCAATAAATGATGAGCAACAGAATAGGACTGTTTTGTGACCCTGGTATCTTACATAATTTGTTGAAGCAGAGCTCTCGTTTCTTATATTCCTCTCTGGTGTATGAACCAGAGGCTAAATCAGAGAGACAGACACTGTGCGGTCCTGGTTTTCCCTCCCATCTGGCCAGTTCCTGGTCCAAACTTAAGAGCCCTCCATTCTCTCTATATAGAATGAATTCCCTCCCAGGAGACCCCTGGCCCTGACACTACACATGTGGCCTATCTGAATATCAGCGGTGGTCAAAATTGAGATTCAAGCCAGAATCATGGATCCCGGCCCCGCTCAGCTGTCCTCGTTCTTCTTAATCTGTTGTCCATTTTAAATGATATTGGTCAGAAGACCAGTTATCTTTACTCTGGGCTTTTAGAAATCTGTTTTTCTAAAGTCTCCCATATGTTTTGGGAGTGGACATCTGCTGTTTTTGCAAGTCTCCTCAAGAACATTTCTCCATAAATTCTGCCTTCACCCTACTACATCATCAGTTTCCTCTCCCCCATTGAATCGTTCTATCAATATATAAAAAAGACAAAAAGCAGGGATGTCCCTGGTGGTCCAGTGGCTAAGACTCTGTGCTTCCAATGTAGGGGACCTGGATTTGACCCCTACTCAGGGACCTAGATAGACTCCTGCCACAGCTAGGAGTTTGCACGCTCCAGTGAAGACTGAGGATTTTGCATGCTGGAACTAAGACTTGGCACAGCAAAATAAATAAGTAAATATTAAAAAAAAAAAAACAACAGAAAAAAAACAGCTTCTCTTGATATCCCTCTTCTAGTTACTACCCCATTTCTCTGCTCCTTCTTATGGCAAAACATGTGGAAATAGACTGTGTTGTATTTGTTTTTAACATTTATAGTCTCCAAATGCCTTTCTTCTCGTTCTTTTTTGAAGAGACTCCAATAGGGTTGTTTTTTTTTTTTTTTCACCTTACACCATTTAAACTGCTCAAGTCAAGGCCTCTGTATAGTTAAATCCAAAGGTCAGTCATTTTCACTTGTCCTCCCTTCGTTTGACAGAATGATCTCTTTCTCCTTGAAGCATTTGATTCCCTTTGCTTCCTGAATTTCTTATTCTCTTTAGCCCTTATCGAGATTGGCTGCTGCTTCTCACCCTCCAGTCTCCTTGGCTATTCCTTATCATTATCCTAATGTCTAAACACTGAAGTACCTTGTTCTTGGAACTGTTGATCTTCCACACTCCTTCAGTGGTCTTATCCAGTCTTATGGTGTTAAATACCACCTACAGGAACTTGCCTGGTAGCCCAGTGGTTAAGAATCCGCTTTGCAATGCAAGGGACCCAGGTTTGATCCCTAGTCAGGGAACCCGCCCCAGTACTCTTGCCTGGAAAATCTCATGGACAGAGGAGCCTGGTGGGCTGCAGTCCATGGAGTCACTAAGAGTTGGGCACGACTGAGTGACTTCACTTTCACTTTTCACTTTGATGCATTGGAGAAGGAAATGGCAACCCCCTCCAGTGTTCTTGCCTGGAGAATCCCAGGGACGGGGGAGCCTGGTGGGCTGCCGTCTATGGGGTTGCACAGAGTCGGACACGACTGAAGCGACTTAGCAGCAGCAGCAGGGAATTAAGGTCCCACATGCTATGGAGCAACTCAGCCCACACTGCAACGAGAGATCCCATGTGACACAACTAAGATCTGATGCTGCCAAGTAAATAAATATTTGAGCTTCCCCGGTGGCTCAGCTGGTAAAGAATCTGCCTGCAATGCAGGAGACCCTGGTTCGATCCCTGGGTTGGGAAGATCCCCTGGAGAAGGGAATGGCTACCCACTCCAGTATTCTTGCCTGGAGAATTCCATGGACAGAGGAGCCTGGCAGGCCACAGTCCATGGGGTTGCAAAGAATCGGACACAACTGAGTGACAAATAGGATAGGGCCACCTATGTACTAATAACTCTGTAGCCGGGGACTCTCACTCGAATCCCATGCTCATACATTCTACTGCCTGTCAACACCTCCAATTTGAATCCTGAAAGTGCCTCACATTTAATGTCTTCAGCGGAACTCCTGTTCCCCGAGACCTGTGGCTTCCACAGTTTTCTGCATCTCAGTTAATGACAACTCCAGGCTTCCAACCACCCTGGTCAAAACTCTCAGTTATCCTTGATACTTTCCCTCACTTCCCTCCCCCTCACCCGCCCCACCCCCAAATCCACTGCCTTGAAACTATTTCCAGCATCTGACCTCTTTTAACTAGGTCCACTGCTATCATCTTGGTCTAAACCATTAGTATCTCTAATCTGGATTATTACACTAATCTCTTACCTAATCGCCTGCTTTCTTCCTTTGATCTACATTTTAAAATGTCAACTAGAGCATGTCACCAACCTGCTCAAGCGCTCCAGTAGCTTCTCAACTCAGAGTAAAATCAGAATCAGTAGCCTGCGAAACGTTTTACAATCTTTGACCTCATCCGCTTTCCCCTGGCTCACTGTGCAAGGTAAAAACCCACACGTGCACTGCTCTTTGCTTTTCACCCAGATATTCAGAGAGCTCATTGTCTTGGCTGCTTTGGCTCACGTGCCCCCTTCTCAATGATAACCCTGCATAAACTTGCAGCACCCTTCTTGCCGGCAGTCTCCGTTCCTCTTACATGCGCTGTGCTATTTTTTCCACGGCACACGTAATCACCTGAACTATGGCATGGTTTTTGTTTAAACACTTATTTGATATTTGCCAGGTCTTCGTTGCAGCATGTGGAACCTTCTAACTGTGGTGTGCAAACTCTCAGCTGCAGCATGTGTGGCCCAGTCCCCTGACCAGGGTTCAAACCCAGGCCCTTCCATTGGGAGCACAGAGTCTTAGGCACTGGGCCACGACCACGTCTGGCAACATAGTTTCTTAATGCCACTGTTTCTTGTTTTTCTCCTTCACCCCAATTGGAATGTAATGTCCTATAGAGCAGGAACTTTTTCTATATTATTCACTGGAATATATACCTGAATATAAAATGGGCATACATACATTCAGTCCAGTTCAGTTGCTCAGTCATCTCTGACTCTTTGTGACCCCATGGACTGCAGGATGCCAGGCCTCCCTGTCCATCACCAACTCCCGGAGTAGGCACTCAGTAAATATTTTTGTTGAATGAATGAATGAATCCCTAGCACCTTCGATTCTTAGAGGGAACCCTTACTTTTCCTTCATGGGACCATTCCTTTGCAGTTGATTTGTGCCAACGTTACCTCCTCAGCTTCAGACCTAACATATTCCTGTTATGTACCTATTCCCAGCCCCCATACAGCTCACATAATTGATGTAGTGATGGGCCCACAGCATCGATTCTTAGAGGGAACCCTTACTTTTCCTTCATGGGACCATTCCTTTGCAGTTGATTTGTGCCAACGTTACCTCCTCAGCTTCAGACCTAACATATTCCTGTTATGTACCTATTCCCAGCCCCCATACAGCTCACATAATTGATGTAGTGATGGGCCCACAGCACAAGCTTATCCAATGATGCTCAAATTCAAGACTTCTTGGAAACTACTGGGGAAGAGATGTTCTTTTCTAATGAGGTTGACTGCCTCGTAGGACATAAGCTCGGAGTTATTAGAGACCAGCTTGCCACTGTGAGAGGTGACCCTGTCTTGAGAATGAAGCCAGAACCCAGGAAAACAAATAATACCGACAGGGGAAATACTGATTCCTGGTGACTTCATTTGAAAACCTGGATCCAACTGTGCCTAAGCCAATTGGAATTGGATTCCCACCACTCACAACTAAAAGCCTGCAACTCAAACTGCACTCCCAATGTCCAGCTCTGATATGACATGACCTCTTGATATTTTTTCTTGATATTCTTGTAGCTTTTACATACCACTTTTTCCTTATTAGTAAAAGTCACGTCTAGAATATCTAGTCCCCCTAATTGCTTCCTCCGTCTTCTAAGGAATGAAATTATCATGGAGATAAGCAAAGAAGTTTTCAAATTCTCTGCTTTTAATGAAATGGAACCTTGGAATAGTTCCAGGTCCTCCTCTGTTACCAGTCTCTGTGCCAGTTTGATAGCTGGAACTCAAAAAGCAGGTTCTAGAACATTTATCTGGTTAGATGGCATGCAGCATACTCCTATAAAAATATTGTTTTCAGTTTCCCCTTTTCATACTGAACAAAATTTCGTTATCTTGACCTCCTAGGTGAACTTTATTTACTAAGTCAGGAGATATTTCTTAAATCCAGACTCCATACCAGGTACTTTTCTAGGCACTAGAATGTAAAAATAAATTTTTATGCCTAGCATTATGTTGTACACATGGTAGGTATTCAGGAAACATTTGTTAAGTTAGTAAATAAGTAGATGCATTCATGTGTAGACCTTCTTGAATATTCATCGCATCTCTTTGAACAAGGTTTGCCTGTCTGTTGATACATGTTAACTCATTCTAACAAGTCTGGGCAGGGATGATAATGACTTAACATTTATAAAGTAGAATACATATAATGTTTTATTTGTTGATATATTATCATTCTTCTAGTTGGTAATCTTCAGGTGGGTAGGAACAAAGACTGATTGAAGTTAACTGACATAGAAGGGTGAACAATAAAGTTGTTATTGTGTATAACAGTAAAGGTGTTGTCCTGTCAACTCAAGAGTACCCATAAGCAATTGCTGTAACAGGAAGCGCCGGGGAGGAGTTCTGGATTCCAGGCATTTCTGAGGACATCAACGGCAGGAGTTCGTGAACCGGACCCTCTTGCGTCTGATGTCCGCTATGGTGACTCAGTGGTGCCCCACATGACTGTTTCCTTTGCTTGTCCTCTGGTCAGCTGGCCACCCTTGGCTTAAGCAGCCCATGGCCAGAGTCCAGAAGCCCGACAGTAAGAGGCAACTGGCACACAACTGTGGGGAAACTAGACACTGGTGAAGACCAGGGTTAATTTAAGCGCTGTTTAAAGGGGCGTATCGGTCATTGCCGTGTGGGCCTATGGATCTCTTGTTACCACATAGCTGACTTTTCACAAGAAGCTGGAAATCCTGGGTGAAACTTCTTAAGTTCTGCAGGACGGCAATGAAGGAAAGGAAGAGGAAAGAAGGAAGGGCAGGAGGAAGGGAAGGTAGAAGTACGAGAGAGAAATAGAGAAAGAAACAGTACCACGTGGGCAAACCCTGCACAGGTTTGTGCAAAAAAAAAAAGTGAGTGAACGTATCAGGTCTGACTGCTTTTTCTTAGAAAGGCCTCCTACCTACATGGCTGAACCTTGGCTGGCATCTAGGAACTTGAATTTTGCTCCCAGCTTTCCCAGAACTGGTAATAATGACTCACTGGGCTAAACGGTTTTTGCAAACAATATGGGTTGTGCCCAGCACCTGCCTTCCTTCTGGGAGTATGGAATTTTAGTATGTGCCTGGCCAAGCCTGCCTACATGACCAGCCACCAGTAAAACCGTGGGTGCTGAATCCCTGAGGATCTTCTTGGTTGGCAGCATTTCTCATGTGTTGTCACCATGTACCGCTCGGGCAGTTGAGCACGTTCTGTGTGACTCCATGGAGAGGACCCTTCAAAACTTGTGTGGTGCCCCATGAGCTTTTTCCTTTGCGGATCTGGCTTTGTATCCTTTGCTGTGAGAAGCCATGAGTATGACTATATGCTGAATCACTGAACTTGGGAGGAGACTCCCGATACAAAGAAACGAAACATCTCTAAGCCAAATCCAGCCCACAGGGCTTACTTTTCAACTTCTAATCTAGGAATTACCATTGGCAGTAGAGCGATGGCCCCAAAACAGAGCATTTTTGCATGTTATCTCATTTAATCTTCACAACACTACACAATAAACTTTTTATGACCCCAATTTATACATGAGGAAACTGAGCCTTGAAACAAAGAAACGAAACATCTCTAAGCCAAATCCAGCCCACAGGGCTTACTTTTCAACTTCTAATCTAGGAATTACCATTGGCAGTAGAGCGATGGCCCCAAAACAGAGCATTTTTGCATGTTATCTCATTTAATCTTCACAACACTACACAATAAACTTTTTATGACCCCAATTTATACATGAGGAAACTGAGCCTTGAGAGCTGAAGCCTGCACAAAGTCACTTAACCTGTAGGTGGAAGAGGCAGGACTCAAGCTAAATCCCATTTTATCTCCATACTGCCCCTATGAAATTATGTTTTCCCTCTCATGTTAAAATTTCAAGATCATTTTGTTTATTTTCCATTTCCTACTCGTAGCATTAACATCTCAGAGCTGAAAGTATTCTTATTCCCCCTCTTTATCATATCTGTTCTCTCTTAGCCCATGCCAACCTTCTCTTCCTGTCCGCATTGAATAAGGCTTTCTGAGCCGGGAGGGAAAGGAGGAAAGGAAGGTGGAAATGGGCAAGGAAAGGGAGGGCTAACCTGGCAGCTTGGCCAGACTTTGCTGGCCTGATAAGTAGTCCCAATAACGGTCTGAAGTGGTGTGCGGAATGCAGGGTTAACCCGTGCTGGGGTCCACATCAAAGAACGGATGTTACTGTTGTTACCACCTTTCTGACTATAGCGGTATTTGTCAGAGGGGCAGTGGGAGTTTTTCCAGAGGGATCTATAGTTGTTCCAGGGGTTCGAAGCAGAATCTCATTCACATCTGAGAAGCAGTGGCATAGTTTGGGGACTAAGGTAAGAGGGGAGAAATGCATAGGCAGATTGTTAAGGTAGTAGCTGGGGTCCATGACTGAGTTATATTCTTAGGAAAAATTGGTATAAAAGTCAGGAAGCCAGGAAGAAGCCCTCTCCTAAGATCTGAACTCATAGAGTCAAAGTTAAGAAGGGGAACTGCAGCTTGATGGTTGAGCGAGTATTCCAGAGTTCTCCTTTGGTCCCCTGAATATCTAGCTTAAAACAGCAAGACTAATTCCAGTCCCTTTCTCTAAGTGGCATTTTGAGTGATACTAGAATTGCATTCATAGAGCCACACACCTGTGTGTGGGCAGAACTGAACATGGTAGGGACTGCACAATTCTTATCTGAGGACTAAATCCAGATAAGTTTATATACCTCTCTGGAAAGACTCAGCGACATACCTATAAGCTCTAAATGATACGGAGATGCCATTTCAATGAACTCCCGAGGCTATGCTTGTAAAGAGTCCCATTACCAGTATGAATGACTACTCCCTTACCAAACTGTACTATGGGTATTTGATCGTCTCTGAGTTAGGAGTTTCGGGCTTGTGAGCACCCTGTCCAGTTGTGTATCCACTAATACTTGCTGATATTACACGTGCCTCATGGTGACTGTCCAGTCCCAGCGACTGACATCTATGGAGAATTTACTCTGCCATCTGCATGGTTATGTCTACACGATCAACTCATCTCTGCTCACAATAAAGCTGTGAAGTAGGCATCACGTTTTAAAAAGTAACTTTATTTGTTTATTTTTGGCTGTGCTGGGTCTTTGTTGCAGCAAGCGGGCCTCTCATTGTGGTGGCTTCTCTCGTGGAGCAGAGGCTCTAGGAAGGGAGGGCTTCAGTCGTTGAGGCGCCGCAGCTCTAGAGCACAGACTCAGGAGTTGTGGGGCGTGGGCTTAGTTGCTCGGCAGCATGTGGGGTCTTCCCAGACCAGGGATGCGTTGGCAGGCAGATTCTTCACCACTGTGCCACCAGGGAAGCCCAGATATCACTTTTATATCCATTTTACAGGGAGGAAACCAACTTTTAGTTGTACCTGGAAATGCTCTTCGCTTCAACCAATGAACGGTTTAGAGTTAAGATGTATTCAAATGTAAACCACCAGTCACACTGTCTCCCCATGCGTTCACCCAAAGCCTGCCTTTATCCTGAATGTTGATTTCCACCCTTTGTTTCAGTTGGGCATCCAGGCTCCTCTGCTGCCACCTGTTGACCAGCGCAGAGAACTGCCTGACTCAGTATCTTATTACTCCTTCTGGGAGTGGTTTCTAGGGCAGTGAAAGTCTGTCTTACATTCCATTTATTCCTAGTTTTAAAATGCCCATTTTATTCCATGCAACACTTAATGCATATCATTTACATCTAAAGAACAGATGGTCATGAGATTGATCCATGTAAGTAAAACACTTACTCTAAGAAGTGTAGTCCATACATTGTAAAATTTCAGTAGTTCCATGTGCTGAATGGGTTTCTTTGCTGTAGAGAATCCGAGTGGAATAAGCAATGGAGAGGTGTAACAGGTTTTCTTGAAGAGAAAAGGGGACACTGTATACATTTAGCTCTCTGTCCCCTCTGCACTTGACAGGCTTCTGCATTGTCTGATGTCCACAGTGTTAGATTAGCTCTAAGCTGTTGCACGATGAGGATGTTTTTGTCTGAGTCTTCATTCAGTACGTCAGATTCTATCATGGCTTCACCAAATGTGGTTTCAGCCAGTATGCAGACAAACTCTGGGTTACTCAGGATTTCACAGTAAACTATAGAAAAGCTAAGAGCCAGCCCAGGGTCGATTGGGTGAGTAGGTTGCATCTATTCCATGTTCATGTCTAATGCCTTCTGGGAAGCTCCTTGGGAATCGTCTATGGTTTGTTTTTGATCGTCACCTTATGGAAGTAGTCTCCATTTTCAGATGAAAGATCACTCTCTGGGTCAGCCTCATTGGCTATGACATTGGTTATCCAACAGTCTCAGGGTGGTGGTACAGATGGTTCTCAGTTCAGACTCTGCATTTCCCCGGTAGCTCTTAATCAGCTGCAATTTTGTCAGAAGGATTTGTTTTTTGCTCAAAGCTCAGTATAACTCTCCAGGTGGACCTGTGTCCCCGAGGATGTCCTTGTACCCCGCTTTCCCAGAGTAGGTTGTGTTCTCATTGGATAGCTCCAGTGGGTTTTCATCTTGGTTTTCAGCCAGGGCTGTGGTTTTGTCAGAATCACCAAAGTTTCAGATAGGTGTCCAGAGGTCTCGCAAGAAAGAAGGTTAAACCTATTTCCATCCACTGCACAGCCACAGAAAGAGAATAGTATCTGGGCAGTTGCTCACGCCAGTTGCCAAAGGGGTAACCTGACAGGGCCGGAACTCTGGCCTCGCTGTTTGCCTGTACCAGTAAGAATTATGTTACTGGGCCCTGCCAAAACCTGCAAAACTGTCCGTCCAGCCACTAGACAGGAATTAGCCATGATGTACGTTAACGCTGAGGCTTCCATGGTCCCGATTCCCCACCCCGGGCACTTGAGGGATACCAAGTGAGACAGGAAGGATGGCACAGCTGTCAGCTGCTCTGAGCTTGCGTCTTCAGCATTTTCCCTGTACTGTTATGGCACCCCACTCCAGCACTCTTGCCTGGAGAATCCCATGGATGGAGGAGCCTGGTGGGCTGCAGCCCATGGCGTGGCCAAGAGTTGGACACGACTGAGCGACTTCACTTTGACTTTTCACTTTCATGCATTGGAGAAGGCAATGGCAGCCCACTCCAGTGTTCTTGCCTGGAGAATCCCTGGGACGCGGGAGCGTGGTGGGCTGCCGTCTCTGGGGTCGCAGAGAGTCAGACACGACTGAAGCGACTTAGCAGCAGCAGCATTCTCCAAGTAGTTTCTAAGAAGAAGATAAGAAATGTCTTATTTATTCAAGCGTTCCTCCTTCTGTCCCATTATTTTCAGCAATAGCAGAGCCGAAAGTTACCTGGGGAATTGCTCACCCCATAATTTCATAATTTCATCAGTGTCCTCATCCCCAATTCTTTGCTGGTGACTGTTGACATTTCCTCAGTCTGATTGATATACTGTGCTTTATAAAACAGAGAAGGCAGTGGCACCCCACTCCAGTACTCCTGCCTGGAAAATCCCATGGATGAAGGAGCCTGGTGAGCTGCAGTCCATGGGGTCGCAAAGAGTCAGACACGACTGAGCGACTTCACTTTCATGTACTGGAGAAGGAAATGGAGAACCACTCCAGTGTTCTTGCCTGGAGAATCCCAGGGATGGGAGCCTAGTGGGCTGCCATCCATGGGGTCGCACAGAATCAGACACTACTGAAGTGACTTAGCAGCAGCAGCAGCAGCAGCAGCAGCTTTATAAAATCAGCTTTCAGGCCTATCTTCTAACCAGAATGCAGCATCTAACCCACCCTAAATAGAATTTCTGGACATGCCAGAAGAGAGCAAGAGGTATGCTCTCTTTCCTGAAGCCCACCTCATCCTCTGAAGCTCGCATTTCTGTAAACTGGGTAGAATTAAGTGAGAGTGAAGTCGCTGCGTTGTGTCTGACTCTTTGCGACCCCATAGACTGTGGCCTACCAGGTTCCTCCATCCATGGGATTTTCCAGGCAAGAATACTGGAGTGGGGTGCCATTTCCTTCTCCAGGAGACCTTCCTGACCCAGGGATTGAACCCGAGTCTTCCGCATTGTAGGCAGACGCTTTACCATCTGAGCCACCAGGGAAGTCGGGTGGAATTGGAGGCACCTCCATTTTATCCCCATAGGTTGCATGTTTCCAGGAACATCAGAACCCGGCCTCTGTGCTAACTGACTTCTAGTGATGCTGTTTGTGGATAACGTTTTTCAGAGATTGTGTATGAGGTTAGGGCCTTTCGTAGCCACAGTGTAGTAAAGGGTCCTTCTCTAATTAGCTCCCTTCAGTTCCTTTAAGTGGATGTAGGAATGGGAGGGACACTTTTTAAAGTATGCTTTTACCGTAACCTCTTTCAGTCTTTAATTTTACAAATGAAGAGACTGAAGGCTGGAGGGGTAAAAGGACCGGGTTACATTCACACAGCCAGACAGCAAAGAGCAGAAGAGTGCGCCCAGGGCTCCCGACTCACAGACTAATGCCTATTTTTCCTGTTTCATTGAAAAAAGCCACAGTTTTTTAAAACATTGTCTTTTCATGTAAAAATACTTGCTCTTTCCATTCCATTATGAATTCAGTTAGTGGCCTCCCCTCAGAAGTGAATTACTATTTAAATCCAGTTTTCTGTGGGAAAATGCATTTCTAAATCTAAATACTCAATTTTCTTATTATCTCGGTCTATTTGAGCAGTTAGAATACCATAGGTGAGATGGCTTAAATAACAGACATTGATTTGTCCCTGTTGTAGAGACTGGGGAGTTCAAGTTCAAGGTGCTCGTGGATTTGGTGTGTGGATAGGCCCTCCTTCCTGGTTTTCAGCTGGTGGCCTTCTTGCTGTGCCCTCATTTGCAGAGGCTAGTAGCCTGCTCTCTGGCCTCTTCTAATAAGGACACTCATTCAGTCGTGAGAACCCCATCTTGTGACCTCAGCTAACCTGATGACTTCCTGGAGGCCCATCTCCAGCTCCATCACTCTGAGCATCAGGGCTTCAACATATGGATTTTGTGCACACGCTCACCGGTGCACTTCCCAGCTTGGGAGAGAGATACGAACCTGCATGCCCTACTTCGGAAACTTTGGAAAAATACGTTACCTAAAAATTCCATTTTCAGGAGGACCCCAAGGTGTACAAAAATAAAGTTAGAAGATTTAACTATGGTATAAATTGATGTGACTATGGTACTATAATAGGGAAGGACATTTTGTATTCTATTACAAGTTAATCACTAGAGGGATGTTACCTCTAAGCTTAAGTTATACCTAATGGCCAATCTCTGGGAGCTCTGCCTCCCAGGTCATGAGCGTTGAGCTAAAATACCTTTGTTTAACTCACAGGAAACATCTTGACCAGGCCCACTCGTGAATGACTATAGGGAGGAAGAAATTAACACATCCCCTCTGGAGGCTGATGGGAACCAGGAAGTGTGTGACTGTACTTCCTCCCCTTTTAGTATAAAGGGAGTCCGAATTCTAACTCAGGCAAGATGGTTCTTTGGGGCGCGAGCACACCTTCCCGGTTAGCTGGGCTTTTGGAAGAAAGCCGGTATTCCTTGCCCCGCGAGCTCATGTCTCAGTTATGGCCTGTCATGCAGGGAGCAGTGCAGACAGACTCGGTGACAATGGTGCCCCACCTGCTCCATGAGGAGCCTCGCACTGTCCTGTCCTTGGTGCTCTGCCTCATCCTCATCCCAGGTCCATTCTTCTGTAAAATTACTATACTCACTGAGATTCCAGGCCAAGAAAGAGAATGCCTGGTTCGAATTTTGGCTCTCTCATCTACTGGCAACGTGGCCTTGAGAATCCAATAACTGGAAA
>SJYX01013935.1:0-50815 GCA_006410675.1 Oreotragus oreotragus | reverse complement strand
AAAAGGCAGAGGAACCAGAGATCAAATTGCCAACATCTGCTGGATCATGGAAAAAGCAAGAGAGTTCCAGAAAAACATCTATTTCTGCTTTATTGACTATGCCAAAGCCTTTGACTGTGCGGATCACAATAAACTGTGGATCAGATTACCTTTGTGATATGATATATATACCAATGTTTCTCCATATATATATATACACATAACATATATATGTTACATATTACAGTGTTTATATATATTATATATATTACATATTACAATGTTTATATATTACTTAAATTATATATTACATGTTATAATATTTATATGTATATTATATATAAAATATATCAATGTTTTGTGCCTTAATTACCTGGCATAATGTGAATAGGTAGGTGAATCAGTATTGACCAAGAGCATAAAAAACAGATTGTAAAACTTTTTTTGCACAAACATGGCAAAAAACCCCACACATTTGAAAAATCCTAGGCATCTTTAGTTTAAGGGAGACCCTGGCCCAATTTCATCAAAGATACAAGGTCGCAATTCACCAGCAACTTGTTAGCCTCCTTTCTCACTTTGTGGTGCCCAGGCCTGTACTATGTATAAACAACCTTAGAACCAAGCAGATGTTTAAAACCCAGGAGACACCATTCAAGCACACCAGGTAAGATATTATTTGGATGTGCAACCAAAAGTGAGTTTGCTTTCCCCACAAATTGATTCTACAGAGTGTTTTCTGCTTCCCAAAGAGACCTCAAAAATCAAATTATCTTTTTCTTTAAGTAGCACTCATGCTTGACCCCTAGGATCCTAATAAGAAGTAATTTTATACTCCAGAAATGAAAACACTCATCTTTTAATATTGTTTGGGAAATAAAGACCCACGGGATTCAAACAGTTTTCCCAACATTAAACTGGATGTTAGTGAAAAGAATGAGTTTGAAACTGGAAGTAGTTGAAGCCCTGACTAGTCCCAAATAATGAGACAGAACCACTCACCTTTTTGTTTGAGTGAGAAAAGAGTCACAGATGTACTGTTCATTTGTGCACAAAGCGAAAAAGGACATTCTAAAACTCTTCTTCTGGCTTGATAAAGAAACCTCATAAATATCTCACTGCCTTTTAAAAAGTAGAGATATCAGTTTTAAAATAATTACTAGGGAAGCCAATTATTAAGATAACCAATTAGAACTGCAGACTGTTGGAGGTTGCTGGGAAACTTTTCAGAGGACACAAAAGCCATCTCTTCGCAAGTCTGTCTGTCTTTAAAAGATTCCTTTGAAAAAGAATGCATTTGAATCAGTTCTAATGAGGTGGATGAAACTGGAGCCTATTATACAGAGTGAAGTAAGTCAGAAAGAAAAACAGCAATACAGTATACTGACACACATATATGGAATTTAGAAAGATGGTAACGATGACCTTATATGCGAGACAGCAAAAGAGACACAGAGATAAAGAACAGACTGTTGGACTCTGTGGGAGAGGGCGAGGGTGGGATGATTTGAGAGAATAGCATTGAAACATGTATATTGTCATATGTGAAATAGATCACCAGTCCAGGTCTGATGCATGAGACAGGGTGCTCAGGACCAGTGCACTGGGATGACCCAGAGGTATGGGATCGGGGGGAGGAGGGGGGTTCAGGATGGGGAACACGTGTACACCCATGGCTGATTCATGTCAATGTATGGCAAAAACCACTACAATACTGTAAAGTAATTAGCCTCCAATTAAAATAAATAAATGTTTTAAAAAGGTTCCTTTTGTATAAATATCTTGCAGAGACAGTTTTATAGTAACAGAAAACAGCACAAGATTATATGTTTTTACAGGTATCTCCAAACTGAAAGGAAAGTAAGGCTGGTTCTTTTGTGAACATCCTAGACTCAAGCCTTTATCAGAAAAACCTTGGGAATTCTCTGGTGGTCCAGGGGTTAGAATGCCACATTTGCATTGCTGAGGGCATGAGTTCAATCCCAGTTCGGGAACTCAGATCCTGCATGCCCTCGTGGTGTGGCAGAGACCAGGCTAACACAAACAAAACCCTAACCCCGACCTTCATGTTACTGAAGTGCTTATCAATAACATGTCCCTGATTCTTTATAAGAGAAGAAAGAACATCTCTTTCTCTTTGTTTTTCTGAAAAAATGTCAGGGGCAGTTTGAGAGGAAAAGGCAAAGCTAAAACGTACTTTCAGAAAGTTTGGTTCTTTGAATCTTTGGTGGCAATTGATAGAGACCCAGCTGAAGCAGACAGAGGAGGAACGGAATTTGTTATGAGGAATGAGACTGTCTCACAGAACCCAAGGGCAACGACGTGGCAGGACCTTGACAGTTGACTGGAACCAGGTTCCCTAGCAGCAGGGAGAAATCAGAAGAGGCTCAGCATCCTGGGCCTCCACCTCCCCTTTAAGTCTCCAGTTTTATCTGTTCTCCAAACCATGGGGCAGAAAATATTCACCATCTACAACTCCCTCTCTAGAATTAAAGACAGTTGAAATCTTTGATCAACAAATATCTGTTAAGTTATTGCTATTGTGTGGTTCTCAGTAGACAGTAATAAAAAAAAATAGACCAATTCGTTCCCCTTCTAGAACTAGATTCTCATGAGACAGATAATCAATAAACAAGTAAATACAGAAAATTGTGTCAGGTGGTTGCAAGCAACCTAACAAAAATCAAAGCACTATAGAGGGAGAGAGTTATAGAGGTGCTAGTTTAAATAGAATTAATGGTCAAGGAAGCCTCTTTGAAAGGTGATATTTGGCAAAAATCTAAAAGAAAAAGAGACAGAGTAAGCCATGCGTATACTTGGGAGATAACGGGTTTTGATGCTCTGAGTTTTGGTAGATTCCCAGTCTCCAAGAAGTTTCTTTTATAATTATTATTCATTTTATAGGACTATAGTTGCTTTACAATGTTCTGTCAGTTGCACAGCAAAGTGATCAATCATACATATACATGTGTATATATACAGGCTTCCCTAGTGGCTCAGATGGTAAAGAATCTGCCTGCAGTGTGGGAAGCCTGGGTTGGATCCCCAGGTTGGGAAGATCCCCTGGAGGAGGGCATGGCAACCCACTCCAGCATTCTTGCCTGGAGAATGCCTGGCAGGCTTCAGTCCGTGGCATCACAAGGAGCTGGGCATGACCGAGAGACGAAGCGCAGCACGTGTATTCACACGTACATATCTCCGTGCACGCACCACGGAGCGCTGAGTGGAGCTCCCTGTGCCGCACAGTAGTTCCTCACTGGCTACCCAGCGGTGCGTTTGTGTCAGTCCCAATCTCCCCATTGGCCTAGCCCCACCTTCCCCCCTTGGCGAGCCTGAGTTTGTCTCCCACATCTGTTACTTGATTTCTGCTTTGCAATAAGTTCATATCTATGATTTTTCTAGATTCCGCATATAATATTATACAGTAGCTGTTTTTCTCTCCAGACTTCACTCTGTGTAACAGTCTCTAGGTCCACCCCTGTCTCTGCAAAGGTCATAGTTCATTCCTTTTAATGGCTAAGTAATATGCCATTGCCGTGTTCACTACTCATTCCTCTGTAGACGGATATTTGTATTGCTTCCATAGCTGTTTTTCTCTCCAGACTTCACTCTGTGTAACAGTCTCTAGGTCCACCCCTGTCTCTGCAAAGGTCATAGTTCATTCCTTTTAATGGCTAAGTAATATGCCATTGCCGTGTTCACTACTCATTCCTCTGTAGACGGATATTTGTATTGCTTCCATCTCTATGGGGTCACACAGAGTCGGACACAACTGAAGCGACTTAGCAGCAGCAGCATGTCCTGCTATTTACAATAGCAGCAGCTATTGTAAATCATGCTGCGATGAACATCGGGGTGCATGTATCCTTTTGAATTATGATTTTCTCCAGATATAAGCCCAAGAATGGGATTGCAGGATCATATGGTAGCTCTACTTTTAGTTTTTTAAGGTATTTCCATGCTGCTCTCCATAGTGGCTGTACCAATGTACATTCCTACCAACAGTGCAGGAGGGTTCCCTTTCTCCCACACCCTCTCCAGCATTTTGTTTGTAGGACAACTAACTTCTTAAAGTGATCAAGTGAATCTTTCTACTGGACGATGTTAGTCCAGGCAGTGGATGCAGCGATTCCGGTGCCCTCCAGCAGGCCCTAGATCTGCCCCATGATGAGTCTCTTGCTCATCTCTGGCCACAGAACACCAGCACTGATGCCAAGTGCCTCAGTTCTTCGCAAGACTTCTGGGAGAATGTCTCAGCTCTTTCAGCCAACCTCGGATGTCAATCCTAAGAGGAGCGGAGGTGAAGGGATGTCTAAGTGCACGCAGGGAACTTTCTTCTCATCCCCACATCTGCATCAGCTCCTGGATAAACCCTAAGGATAAATATACAATGTAAGTCATAGTACACTTGTATATAAGCAACTTCAAAATAAGTCCGCAAAGTGAATTCGCTTCTTCCAGCCCTCCCCATGTAAGCACACATACACACACAAGAGAACACTGCTCACAGGGCACCCAGTTGAAAGTTCTGGCACCAACACTGGCTGTGCTCGCTGGTTACAGCACACTTAGCTCTCACTAGCTAGAGTGCCCTCCTGAGTTTACGGCCCCGTGTTGTGGCGAGCTGGGTTCCCCAGGAACTGACTCAAACTGAGGACGTGTGTATGGCAGTCATTAAGGAGTGCCTGTGGATTAACACCCGTGGAAGGGAAGAGAAGGGGAAGGAAGGGAGCTGGAGTGGATGAAGGGAGAGGTCAAATTGTGATCAGCCTCAATGACAGTCTTGGTCAATGCCCCAGGGAGCTCTGGGGCTAGGATGACTCTCCAGAGCTGTCCCATGTGTGCGCAGGCTAAGTCACTTCAGTCGTGTCTGACTCTGTATCGGCCTTTAGGCTACAGTCCACCAGGCTGCTCTGTCCCTGGGATTCTCCAGGCAAGACTCCTGGAGTGGGCTGTCACGGAGTGGGTGGCCATGTCCCCTCCAAGGGACCTCCTGCCCCGGGATCACAGCCGCGTCTCTTCCGTCTCCTGCACTTGCAGGCGGGTTCCTCACCACCAGCGCCACCTGGGAAGCTGCAGCTGTCCGGGTCGGCTGGACCAAATGGCAGGGCTTCTGTGTTCTTGCATCAGTGGTTTTGAGGAAGCCCAGGCCATACAGAGAGGCTATGCATACGTGCTCCAGTCAAAAGCCCCGCTAAGGTCCCTGCCAACACCCCGCATCCTCCCTCAGAATGACTCCAGCCACAGCCGTCTGACTTCAATCCCTGCAAGAGACTAGGCTCAACTGAGTCCCATCAGCCCCAACACTGTAAGAGATGATAATAAAGTACAGACCACTGCTCCATGCTATGCAGTTGAGGCGGTGTGTTACACAGCTGCAGATAGCCAAAACACTGAAGAACCCTCCCCGAGGGGCTGAAGCAGGTCTCTCTCACCCTCTTCTAGTCAGGAGCACTTAATATTCTTGTCTTTGGATCTAACCATCATATCAAAGTTCCTATCACAATTTCTTTCAAGAGATTTTACGTCCTTCAAAATAAGATCTTAAGATCTGCCTTTCATTTCCCTGAGGTAGACAAGCTGATAATTTTCCTGTAATGGGTGGCATGTGGATGGTGAGTCCAGGACACGGAAGTAACACCGTATTTTCTGTGGAGACCACTTGCACTACACCCCAAACCAAGTAGCTGTATCCAGGGGGACATTGTAATTCCTTATTGTGCCTTTTACCTGCTCACACTTACTAGTTCATTCTGAGACTTTACTACAGTAAGTAAAAAAATAAATCACTTTAAAGGAAAAAAGTCAATAGTGAAAGAAAAAAAATTTTAAGTTGACAGAAACCACTGAAGGATTTAAAAAGGAGAATAACAAGTTCTCAGATTTACACGTTTAAAACAATGCTGTTTCTGTTGTGTGGAGGATAGAAGAAGGAAGATGAGCTAGGAGGCTATGGCAGTCATCCCCAGGAAAGATGACAGATGAGAATCAAGCGGATTTGATGCCAGAGGCTGCTGTGGTGGCTCAGACCGTCAAGAACCTGCCTGCAATGCAGGAGACCTGGGTTCAGTCCCTGAGCTGGGAAGATCCCCTGGAGAAGGGCATGGCAACCCGCTCCAGCGTTCTTGCCTGGAGAATCCCATGGACAGAGCAGCCAGTGGGGCTGCAGTCCACGGGGTCTCAAAGGCTCAGACACGACTGAGCGCCTGACACCAACACTTAGAGGTGGAAGGTCACAAGAGGGAAGCTATCAAGGATGATTTCTAGGTTTCTGGGGTGAGCAGCTGGAAGAAAAGGCTGAAAGAAAAGCAGAATTAGAAGAGCGGGAAGGGTAAAGTTCAGGGTTTTTAATGTTAATTGATAATTTATCGGCAGTGCTGAGTCTTAGTTGTGGCGTGCAAGTCTTTACTGGCAGCGTGTGGACTCAGCTGCAGCACGTGGGGGTCTAGTTCGCTGACCACGGGTGGAATCCCGGCCCCCTGCATTGGGAGCGTGGCGTCTCAGCCACAGGCCCACCAGGGACCAGTCAGAAGTCTCCCAAAAGTTCAGTTTGCGGCTGCTGCTGCTGCTAAGTCGCTTCAGGCGTGTCCGACTCTGTGCGACCCCATAGACGGCAGCCCACCAGGCTCCCCCGTCCCTGGGCTTCTCCAGGCAAGAACTCTGGAGTGGGTTGCCATTGCCTTCTCCAATGCATGAAAGTGAAAAGTGAAAGTGAAATTGCTCAGTCGTGTCCGACTCTTCGCGACCCCATGGACTGCAGCCTACCAGGCTCCTCCGTCCATGGGATTTTCCAGGCGAGAGTACTGGAGTGGGGTGCCATTGCCTTCTCCGAAAAGGTCAGTTTAGCCATGTTCAAATTCACATACTTCCGTGAATGAAAATGTCAGGAACAATCAGTTGGATAATACCCTCTGGAACCCCAGAGAGAGGTGTGGACTGGAAGGCGAAACATAAGGGAACAATCCAAATTGCAAATGTGCTCCTGCATGTGTTGTTGCTTAATCAAATGTGCTTGTTCTTTCCTTTAACATCTTCAAAAAGTATTGTCGACATTGCAGAAATGCACATATGCCTTATTTCCAAGTGGCTGCAAAATGTCTGCCATCTGGTGGACAGTCACGGAGAGAGCTATAAATTTACCTCAACCGAAGTAATAGAAACGTTTTTACTGACAAGTAGCACAGATCTTTTTAATGTCAATGTCTTACTATAAACATTCACATCTTTATCTATATTTCTCATTATGGAAAATTGGCCACATTTAAACCTAAATCACATCAAAGTGTGAAGCACTGAAAAGATTCATAAAAGGAATCTTTAGTTTCATAAAGTATTAAAACCAACATTAAGAATAATTCCCCAAATTGAATATTCTAGGAACTACACCAGAAAAGACGTAGTCTTGGGGCTCTTTGACAGAAAGTAAATTACTATTTGGGGCTTTCCTGATGGCTCGGATGGTACAGAATGTGCCTGCAATGCAAGAGACCCAGGTTTAATCCCTGGGGCATGAAGATCCCCTGGAGGAAGGAATGGCAACCCACTCCAGTATTCTTGTCTGGGACTCCCACGGACAGAGGAGCCTGGCGGGCTACAGTCCATGGGGTTGCCAAGAGTCAGACATGAATATTTATTTTTTCCCTCAGGTGACAGCCGTTGGTTTCTGGAGCTGGTTTACCCAGGCTCTTGGGAGCTGACTGGGCATGTCTCCCCAACTGTATGTTCTGTGATCTCAGACTGGTGGCCTGAAATTGGCCGTGGTGGGAGTATTTATACTAAAGAAGTCAACAGACTTCAGATCAGAATTTCCTCTTTGTTTTCGCTTTCAGATCCTCTAATCTTCTGTCATCCTCTTCTCCTCTTGCCATCAATCTTTCCTAATATCAGGGTCTCTTCCAATGTGTTGGCTTTTTGCATCAGATGGCCATAGTATTAGAGCTTCAGCTTCACCATCAGTTCTTCCAGTGAATATTCAGGACTGATTTCCTTTAGGATTTATTGGTTTGATCTCCTTGCTGTCCAAGGGACTCTCAAGAGTCTTCTCCAAGTCCGCAGTTCTAAAGCATCAATTCTTCAGCACTTAGCCTTCTTTATGGTCCAACTCTCACTTCTGAACATGACTACTTGAAAAACCATAGCCTGTACATGACTACTCAAAAAATCATAGCTTTGACTAGACGGACCTTTGTTGACAAAGTGATGTCTGTGCTTTTTGATATGCTGTGTAGGTTTTCTATAGCTTTTCTTCCAAAGAGCAAGCATCTTTTAATTTCATGGCTGCAGTCACTTGTGTGTGTAGCTATATTAGTTTACTGTGGCTGTTACAGCAAATTATCACAGCTTGGGGGACTGAAAACATTAGGAATTTGTTTTCTCACACTTCTGATGGCCACTAGTCTGAGATCCATGTCACTGGACCAAAATGAAAGTGTTCACAGGGACGTTCTTGCTCTGGAGGCTCTCAGAGAGAACCTGTTTCTGCCTCTCCTAGATGCTGGTGGGATTCTGATGGTGTCTGCTGCCATTCCTTGGCTTGGGGCCACATCACTTTCATCTCTGCTCCTGTCTTCACATCACCTCTAAGGACACTTGTGATAGCATTTAGCACCCACTTCCATAACCTGGGATGGTCTTCTCATCTCGAGATTGTGAATCATGCTGGCAGAGACCATCTTTCCTGACTTCTGAGTGTGTGTGAGTGTGTCTGTGTTGATAATTACCTTTTGCTCTTTAGACAGTATTCAGTTGAACTGAGTCTTCTTGAGGGTCTAGACCCCCTTCTCAGAAGTGGAGAAGAATGGCCCTCAGCTGTCACACTATCGTTGATGACCCTGAGCCAGCCCACCAGCTCAGTGTCCCCTGCTTTGGGGTGCCATCACTTGTGTAGTGACCTTGAGTCACCCCAAGTCACAGCTAACTGCTTACTCCTGAATCAGTAATCACAGCTTAATTCTTAGTTGTGTGAACCCCTAAGTACACAGCCATACAGAGCCCAGCGCCAAGGATCCCTTAGTAGCATGAGGGCTTTCTCTGGGTGCTGGACTCTTGATTGCTGAGGTTATCTGATGCCAGAAAGTCTGCAGGTCCTCAGGAGCCTCTACCCCAGAAGTGATGTGTTCCAGTGAGCAACCTTCCTTATCTCAGATGCCTGCTTATCAGGTGGGTCCTTCACTGACCTCAATCAGGAAAGCAACCACTCACCTGCCAGGCCCAAGGGAAATTACTCGAATGTTTACGATAGCACAATCAATAGCTAAGAACTCTGTAGCTTGGCCTTGGAATTATTATTGTGACTGAAGACTCAGCCCCCATGGAAGACAATTGTGGGGTGAGTTCAATCATAAACACGTGGGTCCTGGAGGAAGAAAATGGCAGGGCCCACACTGACACAGCTTTCTCTGGTGAGCCTGGACATGGCTAGCTTCTGAAACTCCAGAATGAGAGCTGATCTACCTAAAGCGGACAATGGATGTTGAATTCCCAGACTCTCTGACTAGAGGTCTTCATTTCTTCACTGTCTTTTCTTGTTTGCTCACGTTCTAACCAAGTCTTGCTATCACTGTATATATGACTGTATGGTGTATATGCAATCTTGATGAAGATGAAGAAATATACATTTTATAATGAGAAAAACTGCAAAGTGGCCATTTTGGTAGAACAGATCTTTAGACAGATATTTTCAGGAACAGATTTCACAATCCCAATTCTTTTATCTCTTCATATCTAGAAAATCACTAAATCCCTTCATGATGGCGTCAGCTCCTCATGACTAGCAGAAAACCTTTTCCAAAGTAAGTTCTTGATAGCATTGAACTCCCCCTTCACCAAAATCTTATATATTGAACTTCTCCCGCTGTCTCTGTGGAGCAGTCTCTCAGAGCCATCTGAGGTGCTCTCTCCAGGGTTGCAGTCCTCATCTTGCCCCAAATAAAACTTAACTTGCAAGTCCCATGCTCTGCATTCTTTTAGTAGACAAATACATGGAAAAAATTATGGTTCCCATAATAATTAAAGAACAGCTTTTTCTGTTCTCTGAAAAGCTAGCTTTTTTATATATTTAGACTAAAAAAAGTAAAAGGAATTTGTTTGCAAATTGGGTCATTTATAGTGATGTGTATGCTCCTAGAGCCCATCAAGAGTGAAGTAAGTCAGACAGAAAGGCAAACGTTGGGTAGTAACACAGATATATGGAATCTAGAAAAATGGTACTGATGAACCTATTTGCAGGCCAGGGATAGAGATGCGGATACAGAGAAAGGACATGTGAATGTGGTGAGGGGAAGGGGCATGGGAGGAACTGGGAGACTGGGACTGACATATATACACTACCGTGTATGAAGCAGATGGCTGGTGGGAAGCTGCTGTATAATCACAGGGAGTTCAAATTGGTATTCTGTGATGACCTAGAGAGGTGGGATGCGGGAAGGAGAGAGCCTCAAGAGGGAGGGGATATATGGGTGCGTATAGCTGATTCACTTTGCTGTACAGCAGTGACTAAGATAACATTGCACAGCAATTATACTCCAATTAAAAAAGTGAATTAATACATAGTTTGCCCATTTTCCTTATTCTCCTAATAAGTTAGAGCCTCTAGAAGTCTTTATTGGTTTCTGGTATCTTCTCTCCTTTATGAATGACTTAACCTCTTTCTCCTCCTTCTACTTTCATTCAGTATTTGTATTTCACCCTAGAGTTTAGGACCTTGAGTTCTGGGATCAATATCTCTAGATTGAAATTCTTGATCTACTCTTCTTAGTCATGTGATCTTGGGCAAGTTTCTTAACCTCTCTGGACTTTGGTTCCCTCATCTGTAAAGTAGAGATAATAATAGTATATACCTTAAAAATGTCATATTAGATTAGTGCTAGGTTCATAGAAAGCTCTCAGTAGATGTAAGCTAGTAGCATTTCTTTCTTTTAACATATGACATACTGTTTCTTGTATTAGACTGATTTATGTTTGTGTTCATTTTGCCCATTAAATTGTGAGATCCTGAAGAAAGAAAGGGACTATCCCTTTCACCTTTGTACGTCTCTCAGATAGCTGCTGCTGCTGCTAAGTCGCTTCAGTCATGTCCAATTCTGTGCGACCCCATAGACGGCAGCCAACCAGGCTCCTCTGTCCACAGGATTCTCTAGGCAAGAGTACTGGAGTGGGTTGCCATTTCCTTCTCCACATAGCATTGTACACAGCAGATACTTAAAAAGTGTTTGTAGAATTGAATTAGGCATTTGGAAAAATCTATGCCTACAATCCTATGATGTCTCAAATTAGCATTCAGGAATTCAGTATATAGCAGAAGCCAATTCTAAAGGGAAAAATGTCCCCTTAAAGACCACACGTGAAACCTTTCTTCCTCCTACTACATACAGGCTGAACCTTACACCAGGCTTCTTACCTGCTGTTTGTGTTTGGATCTCCATGTCAGTGGGCCTGCTCATCAGCCCTGTATCACTGATGAGGTCAGAGCTGATTCTCCCCTTAAGACTTATACCAGATGATGTCTTCTTGCAGGATGTATGTTCCAGAGCAGCCCTCCCCTTTGGTTCTTATAGCTAAACAGCTCTCAACTCTCTTAGGATCCAGTTTCTATCTAATGTAAAGTGGGATGTGCAAAATTTAAATCGCATGAGTCCCATTCTACTTCTTCTATAAACAAATAAGGAATGGCTGATTCATAATGATATTTGGTAGAAAGCAACAACATTCTGAAAATCAATTATCCTTCAATTAAAATAAATATATACATTAAAAAACAAATAATGAAAGTATAATACTGTTTAATCTGAAAGCCCACACAGACACTCATTTTAAGCAGTAACTTTTGCTGAGATTTATTTGTTTAAAGATTCTCTCTTGTAATCAGCTGAAGCAGGTGAGGCAGGGTGCATGTAGCGACAATGGATTTGCCACATAACCCTTGGGTCTAAGAAATGTCCGTTTTCTTATTTGTTCAGAATCAAATCTTGTCTGGTTGTGAGCTTTATCTCCCCAGTCTCACTCAGGTTCGGGAGAATTCCTTCCCTTTCATGAGGGTCAAAAAATGGATGTTGCTGCAGTTAAGGATAGTAGGGGATAGGCATTTTGGACCACAGGTGGACTCCTCCTTGTATTGGACTCCACCACCAAATCCTGTGGTGGGTAGCTGGGTCCCTCAAGGCTGAGAAGAGATGGAAGTGCCCTTCAGAGCGGGTTCTCCTCCGGGCCTGCTAACCTGCTGTCACCTTGTGGGTGCCCCTATTAGATTTCAGCATTTCTATTCAACAGGAGACTCCACTATTATCAAAAATCAGCCCGTTCTCATCCTGTCTTCACCCATCAACCTCCTCTTACCCTCGTTTTAGAGGTTTGCTTTAGGACATCTTCCAGGTCAGGCTGTTATGACAAAACCTTCTTGCAAATATATTCTCCCATTCAGTAGGTTACCTTTCTGTTTCGTTGACAAATTCCTTTGTTGTGTTTCACTATGCTGTACATCTGCAACCAGTAAAATATTAAAAGTTGAGTATAATTCATTTTAAAAAAAAAGAGAGAGACCTCATAATTCTTCCCCAAAACAGAAGATTTCAAGATGAAAGTGCTTGGATAAAAAGTTAAGGAACAGAGAAAAAACGTCTCTGTTCTGAGTCTTACACAATAGAAAGAATGAGTTAGAGTTTGAAATCTCTATAAAGTATTTTGTTAAGTGCTGTACTAAGTCACTTCAGTTGTGTCCCACTCTCTGCGACCCTATGGACGGTAGCCCGCCAGGCTCCTCTGTCCAAGGGATTCTCCAGGCAAGAATACTGGAGTAGGCTGCCATGCCCTTCTCTAGAGAATTTTCCTGACCCAGGGATCAAACTTGCATCTTTTACATCTCCTGCATTAGCAGGCAGGTTCTTTACCACTAGCACCACTTGGGAAGCCTGTATTTTGTTATATATTCGACTAAAGCCATCTGCCTCACCACAGCTTCTCTTCAAGCCAAACTCAGAAGTGCAGGCAGAAAAGTCTGCTGCAAGTAGCCACGTGGGCAGGGTAAGCGGCATCAGGTGGACTTGTATCCAGGGTGCAGTTGAAAGGGGCTGCTTGTTAGGGACAATGGAACCCTCAAGGGACCAGACTGGCAACAGGATCTTGATTCTCACTGAGAAAGTATATGCTTCTTCCATGGAAAATATCCTAAACACAGCCATGGAAGACTAGACTCTGCTCTTTCTTATCTTTCTTTTGATAAGCTTTTATTTTAGCTACTAGTACATGTATGTCTACTCTGTATAGAAAATAACAAAACAGTCCTTAAGTAGACCACTGCCTTTTTGAATCTAAGGAACAGGTTTATTTAACGGGCTCAATTTGTTGATAATATATTCAGAACAAAGATTTTGGGTTTTAAACTCAAAATTCATTGTTATTACTTAATGCTCAGGAATTTTTTTAAAAAGTAAACTAGAGATTATCTAAGGATATATAATTGTATCAGTTTCCATTTCAAGCATTAACAAATTGAACAAATAGAGTAGCACTAAATTCAGGTTCTTAAAATTTTTCTTTAAAAATTAAGCATATTTATAATTAGAACCTGAAAATTTACAAATGTATTAATTCTGAAAATTAGCACCTAACTTGGGTATTTGGGAATTTGGTTCAGGAAAGCTAGGCTCAGGTTTGTTTCTTTTAAACAAATTGTTTTTTCAGGATATGGAAAATTTTCTTATTTTTTATTTTCTTTCCTTCAAAAAAAATTAAGATATAATTGACATATCATTTCAGTTCAGTTCAGTCACTCAGTCATGTCCGACTCTTTGCGACCCCATGAACCGAAGCATGCCAGGCCTTCCTGTCCACCACTAACTCCCGGAGTTCACCCAAACCCATGTGCACTGTGTCGGTGATGCCATCCAACCATCTCATCCTCTTTCGTCCCCTTCTTCTCCTGCCCTCAATCTTTCCCAGCATCAGAGTCTTTTCCAATGAGTCAGCTCTTCGATGGTCATAACTTTTCTTCCAAGGAACAAGTGTCTTTTAATTTCATGGCTGCAGCCACCATCTGCAGTGAGTTTGGAGCCCCCTAAAATAGTCTGTCACTGTTTCCACTGTTTTCCATTTGTTTGCTATGAAGTGATGGGACCAGATGCCATGATTTTAGTTTTCTGAATGTCTTTTGTGTTTGTCTGATGACTCAGAAACAGTCCCTCTGATGTTTCCTGAGGGCAGGGTGATCAGCTTACCTTTGTCTCTACATTGCCTTAAAGAAGCTTAAACTATAAGGGGGATCATTTTTAAAAATAAAACTCTTCTTAACACATAAAGACAAGTCGTAGACACAGAGCTATTGGATCAGGTACTTTATGTTCAGTTCTTCTCCATGCCGTATTCTAAAATAGAATTTTCAGATCTTATGGGTTCTATAAACTCTCAGATAAAAGAGAAGGCAGCTCTCTGCTTCCTGAAACAGAAATGATGAGGCCTGTTTCATGTCAGCGGAGGTTCGATATGGCAGAGAAATTTCGCTCGGTGGGAGAAGTCATAGGCTCCTCCGTCAGTGTTCAATGGTAAGTGTCTGTACTTTGTAATTGGTGCAGGTGGATTGCGATGGTGATTTGATCTCCAATTCAAAGGGCAAAGGAGACAGCGGTATTGGATAGTAAGGGTGACAACTGGGAAAGTTTTACTAATGTAATATAGTCACAGCCAGGTGGACTTACCTTTCACTTCCTTGTGGACGTCGATCTTTGTATCTCCAACACCCAGCAAAAAAACCCTCAAGAGTTATCTGTTTATTTTTTACAAAGTTATAAAGGTAAAAATAAATGCAATCATGTTTTAAATGCCTGCAAGTTCCACAAGCTTAGAGGTCATATCTGTCTTGTAAATACTGTATCCTCAGTGTCTGGCATAGGGTAGGGAATTCATAAATGTTTACTGAATGAACATTTCTACGATAGACCTTAGGAATGATATGAAATACTGGATCTATTTAAATTTGTGTTTCAGGTATTCTGGCTTACCCAGAATGCCAGTCTTCTCTGGGTTCTTTTGTTTGTTTTGTTCTTTAAAAATATTTATTGTTTTGCTTTCCTCCCTTTTCCTTTTCACAAAATGAAGGAACCTGAAGTAAAGGCACAAAAACATGTCTTAGGCAAAGTTATATTAGTTTTACTTGTCCATAGTTTCTTTCCTTCTTAAGAAACAAATGTTTCTTGAGTAGTTTATAGTTTATAATTTACAGTCTTTCTGGTCAACATCCTGTATCATCTGAACTTTGAAGATCTAATTAACCCCGTTGGCTTTCACGCTCTCACCGTGCTATTTGTTGGCAGACCTACCCCCCTTGTGTGACACGGTCACGTTGTGCTTTTGCTTTCTTCACAATTTACAGTCTTTCTGGTCAACGTCCTCTATCATCTGAACTTTGAAGATCTAATTAACCCCGTTGGCTTTCACGCTCTCACCGTGCTATTTGTTGGCAGACCTACCCCCCTTGTGTGACACGGTCACGTTGTGCTTTTGCTTTCTTCATGCCCCTTCTAACTACTTTTCGCTTACACAAAGAGGTCAGTTCTAGAAACCACACCTCACAGCTGGGATTTCCACGAGACTTTCTTTGAAACTCTCTCAAATTAAGCACTGGAATAGATATTTTGGGGCTTCCTGTGGCTCAGCTGGTAAAGAATCCGCCTGCAATGTCGGAGACCTGGGTTCGATCCCTGGGTTGGGAAGATGCCCCTGGAGGAGGGCAAGGCAACCCACTTCCGTATTGTTACCTGGAGAATCCCATGGACAGAGGAGCCTGGCAAGCAGAGTCCTTGGGGTCACAAAGATCGGGACACGACTGAAGCAACTTGGCATGCACACACACACACATATCTTTGTAGTACAAAATCTCACCTACTGAACCCTGGGGACAAAGGGATCAACAGTCAGTAGTGTCAGCTCAGTGACATTACAGAAAAAGTGCCATGGGGGACTTCCCTGGCAGCCCTGTGGTGAGGATTCTGCACTTCCACACAGGGGCATGGGTTCGATCCTGATCAGGGAACTAAGATCCCATAAGCTGTTTGGCCTGGCCAAAACCAACCAACCAACAAAAAGTGCCATGGGTCTTTGTGAGACCCATGCTCAGTTTGGACTCCAGGCAGGAAGATCTTTCCTATCACAGCTCAATGGCCAGAGGAATAGGGGATCAACTTCCACAGAGAGAGTACAAGCTAAGAATATTCAGGCTGCAGAGACCAATCTACAGAATCATCTAGTCAGGTTCAGTGAGTAGAGGTTCTTATGTAGCAGTACAATAACAGTTTATTCCTTGGATTTTCTTTTCAATATATAGGGTTAAAAAAGGAGACGCAGAAATACTTTGCAGAAAGGGACCTACCTTCATTGAGTACTGACCAAGTGCCAGACTTTTTGCAACGTAAAAAGTAGCATAAGTGTGTCTTTCTTGGTTCTCTGCTCATCACACTCTGGGAAACATCCAACCAAAATGTTAATTTCCAAGACTCATCATCCTCTATTTTTCATATGTAGAATAAGACCTGCATACATGAATGCTCTGATTTGCTATTAAGGTCATTCTCTGTTATTTGTCTGAATTTAAAGTGGTTTCACATAATTCAAAAAGATACATGCACCCCAATGTTCATTGCATCACTATTTACAATAGCCAGTACATGGAAGCAACCTACATGTCCACTGACAGAGGAATAGATAAAAAGATGTGGCACATATAGACAGTGAAATATCACTCAGTCATAAAAAATGAAATAATACAGTTTGCAACTACATGGATGGACCTATAGATTGCCATAATGATTGAAGTAAGTCAGACAGACAAATATCATATGATGTTGCTTATATGTTCGGTTCAGTTGCTTGGTCGTGTCCGACTCTTTCAACCCCATGAACCGCAGCATGCCAGGGCTCCCTGTCCATCACCAACTCCTGGAGTCCACCCAAACCCATGTCCATCGAGTCGGTGATGCCATCCAACCATCTCATCCTCTGTCGTACCCTTCTCCTCCTGCCCTCAATCTTTCCCAGCATCAAGGTCTTTTCAAATGAGTCAGCTTTTCCCATCAGGTGGCCCAAGTATTGGAGCTTCAGCTTCAGCATTAGTCCTTCCAATGAACACCCAGGACTGACCTCCTTTAGGATGGACTGGTTGGATCTCCTTTCAGTCCAAGGGACTCTCAAGAATCTTCTCTAACACCATAGTTCAAAAGCATCAATTCTTCAGCGCTCAGCTTTCTTTATAGTCCAACTCTCACATCCATACATGACCACTGGAAAAAACATAGCCTTGACTAGATGGACCTTTGTTGGCAAAGTAATGTCTCTGCTTTTGAATATGCTATCTAGGTTGGTCATAACTTTCCTTCCAAGGAGTAAGCATCTTTTAATTTCATGGCTACAATCACCATCCGCAGTGATTTGGGAGCCCCCCAAAATAAAATCTGACACTGTTTCCACTGTTTCCCCTTCTATTTCCCATGAAGTGATGGGACCGGATGCCATGATCTTCGTTTTCTGAATGTTGAGCTTTAAGCCCACTTTTTCACTCTCCTCTTTCACTTTCATCCAGAGGCTTTTTAGTTCCTCTTCACTTTCTGCCATAAGGGTGGTATCATCTGCATATCTGAAGTTCTTGATATTTCTCCCAGCAATCTTGATTCCAGCTTGTGCTTCTTCCAGCACAGTGTTTCTCATGATGTACTCTGCATATAAGTTAAATAAGCAGGGTGACAATATCTTTTAATTTCATGGCTGCAATCACCATCTACAGTGATTTTGGAGCCCAGAAAAATAAAGTAAGCCACTGTTCCCTCTGTCTTCCCATCTATTTGCCATGAAGTGATGGGACCGGATGCCATGATCTTAGTTTTCTGAATGTTACAATGTTGTGTTAATGACATACACATGTTGATTTGTTTTTTGTTGTATTTAAATTTTTTTCTTTTTTAAAGAATAGCATGTTGATTTGAAACACACGTATATTGCAGTATACGTGCATTGTGGTGTCATTGTGGTGTTAGCTAATGCCTTTGTCACATCATATAATTATTTCTTTTCTGTGGTGAGAACGTTTAAGATATACTCTCTTAGCAACTCTGAGTTATATAATAACACAGTATTGTTGACTCTAAACATGTGAGATGAAAATATCTCCTGCCATATTAATAAACAAGAAATGTCATAGCCATCAGCAATTTCTGACCTCTCAACGTGAGTGAGGGCTCCCAAAACTGCAGTCCAGCAGTGGTGGTAATGCAGATGCTGCCACCCCCCAAGGTGATTGCTGAGGAGCTGGGGGAACGCAAGAAGCAAGGTTGAACAAGGAAACAGGATTGGCCCCAGATAGCTGAGGTGCATATGAAAGGAATGAATTCAGTGAGCCCAGAGGCTTACATTTTCCCGTACTTAGAACACTAAATTCCTTAACTTGATACCTGATCTTTGATGTTCAGATTGCCTGCTCCCTTTGTTGCAAACTTACTTGTATGTAGCCTGACTTTCCCTCCTGACACCTTGGAGCAGTTTTCTCAAAGCTACTGAGATGCTGTCTCCCAGGCTCGGAGTCCTGAACATTCCCACCAAATAAAACAACTCTCTGATTTCAGGCTGTGACTGTATTTTTTAGCTGACATCATTATAGTGCATTAGATCTCCAGAACTTATTCATCTTATAGCTGGAGGTTTGTACACTTTGATGAACATCTCCCCAGTTCCCCCATACCCCAGTTCCTGGTAACCACCATTCTGCTCTCTGCCTCTAGGAGTCTGGCTTTTGCAGATCCCACATACAACTTGGTCAGACAATCTTTGTTTTTTCCTCTGTCTGATTTGTCTCAGTTGACATAATGCACACTGGGCACAAGTCCATGTGTTGGGACCAGTGTGAGGAAAGCAGGAGAGACTCCATCTTGAAGCCTGTCATTCATCTTAAAGACAGGATGTGACCTGGGCCTGAACTCTGCCCAAGAGTGAGGAAACTGTTGCTAGTGAAAACCAGGTCTCCTGGAGATGTCTCTCCCTTCAGATGACAAGCAGAGATTGAGGTCAGGCTGCCCCTGTTAGATTAACCATGGAGACATCCCCCCTTAGTGTTTAATCGTTGTTCCCCACCTTTTACCTTAATTGTTTTCCTAGCACCAACTTGTTGTAAAACTCAATCATATACAACAAAAAGGTTGCTAACATGTAACCAGTCACGTAGTGGGGGGTATAAAACTGGGCCTATCAGAAACATCAGGGTCCTTGTTGGGAACTGATTGCCCTTGGACCCACTGGCGTAATAAACTGTACTCCACTGTCTTGAGTGTCCTCCGAGGTGTGTCTTGCAACTCCGGATTCCACGACACATGTTGTCACAAATGATAGGTTTCCTTCTTCCTCAAGGCTACACAGAACAGCTCCCCACTAAACAAAGGATCATCCAGTCCAAATGTCAATAGTTCTACTGTTGACAACCCTTGGTGTTATCAACCCATAGAAGAACATTTCTGTGACTTTAAGATAGCAGTTGCAGGGACCGATCAACTGTGCTGTTGTTCAATCACTAAGTCTGACTCTTTGTGACCACATGGACTGCAGCATGCCAGGCTTCCCTGTCCTTCACCATCTTCTGGAATTTCTTAAATGCAGTTGTGCATGCTAAGTCGCTTCAGTCCTGTCTGACTTTTGCGGACCTATGGACTGTAGCCAGGGATCAAACCTGTGTCTCTTACATCTCCTGTACTGGCAGGCGTGTTCTTTACTACTAGTGCCGCCTGGGAAGCCCAAAACACAGTTGTGATGACAACCCTAGTAAGGATTGTTGCAGTGAAAAGGAACAAAGAAGAAAGAGTTTTTCTTTCGCTTTCCTGCAAACAAAAAAGATAAAGAAAACTGTGAACACACTTAACATTCCTAGTTTTTACTTTGTGTGTCTGTCTGTGTGTTAGTTGCTTAGTTGCGTCTGACTCTTTGCAACCCCATACACTGTGGCCCACCAAGCCCCTCCATCCATGGGATTCTCCAGGCAAGAACACTGGAATGGGTTGCCATTTCCTTCTCCAAAAGGAATTATAGAAAGAAAGAAAGTGAAGTCACTCAGTCGTGTCCAACTCGTTGCGACCCCATGGACTGTAGCCTACCAGGCTCCTCCGTCTGTGGAATTTTCCAGGCAAGAATACTAGAGTGGGTTGCCATTTCTTTATCCAAGTTTTTACTTTAACTGTTTCTAATCTGTAGTCTGTAACTAAGCTTGCTTTTCTGCCCCTAATTCTGAATGAGGCACATTTCTCACCTATTATCCTTTGACTCTATGCTAGTTACATTCTGCATCTGGTCCTTACCTTTTCAGCACTCTCTCCCTCAGTAGTTTTTCTCTTCTTACATATCAAAAAGAAAGCCTCAGTGAAATTAAAAAAAGAAATGGACCCAACTACTGGGCAACTAGACTGCCAGAAGCTACCTGGCATCAGCCCATGACTATTTTTGAAACAATTCAAGAGGAAGAAGACAAGATTCTTACATCTTTGTTCCTCATCACAGACCCTTCATCTTGTATAAAACCCTAGACTTTTCATGGGAAGGGGGGCAGGCGCGGTTCTTGAGGCGTGAGCCTACTGTGTTGCCCTCTCTGTCAGCTGAGAATTAAAGCCATCTTTTTATTTCCTCCAAATTTTGTCTTCGTATTTTTTTTACTCTGCTTTGGTTGGCAGAGAAACCCAATGTTTTGGCCAGCAACAGGATGCAGTCTGAAGTTGTAAACAGACTCCTATCTATGGCCAGAAAGCTGACCTTTGTGCCATCAATTGAGGATATAGGAGGGACTGAGGTTAGAGGAATGAAAGTGCGAAAATATTAAAAAATATTAAATCAATTGTGTACTTGAAATTAATATATCATTGTAAATTAAGTATGTGCTGTGCTTAGTCACTCAGTTGTGTCCGACTCTTTGCGACCTCATGGACTATGGCCCACCAAGCTCCTCTGTCCATGCGGATTCTCCAGGCAAGAATACTGGATTGGATTGCTGTGCCCCTGTCTCTTATACACATCTAGATGTGTATAAGAGACAGATATTATGATATAAAAATTTCTTTGGGAATAAAAGATGACTATTTGACAGAACAGTTATTTCTTATTGGAAAATGACCACAATTCTCTCTTGTATCTTTAAAAATAAATTAGTTTGGTCATACTGTGTTGTTTATGAACTGTGCCTGTGAAGACCATACAACCCACATATAAGAGATTTCTCAATATCTCCTACTAAAGAACCTGGGGCATATACCATTTTATATTCTGATGATGAGAGTCTGAGTTGACAGTCTGGATTAATGCAGCCTTCAGCATCCATCTCAGGAGATTAGCAAATTGTAGGGAAGCTGTGATTGGTGGATAAAACATTGCTATATAATGTGCTCAAATTGACACCTGGTGGATAGATTTTTTTCCCTATGTCATTGCTTATAAAATTCTCGTAGATAAAAACTCTAATAACGAATTGCTTTATTTATTTTGGCTTGACTTTACCAAGTGCACCGTAACCGGTCTTCATCTTCATTTATCTCTTTACAGCTTAGAATGAATAACTTTAAATTAATCAACTGGTTACAGATTCCTTAATTCTATGCATCACATTTCTCATTCTTTGCAGTTCTTCTAACTAAAACTTGGAATTAGACTCATGGGGCTATGCTGTCAGTACTGGCTAGGTATTTAGAAGAGGCAGACTTATATTTTTTCTATGCCTCTGGGGAGTTTCTAGGAAGGAAAAAATTATATTCATTAAATATCTGAATTACTTGGAAGGAGAATAAAATTCTGTCTGGTCATCTCCTTAAGAAATTTACATTTTTACTGCTGCAGTCTCCTTGAAGTAGTTCTTTGGGGAATCAGAAAAAAACCAGTATGTCAATCTTTCTTCCTGGTTAAATAATTACCTAGAGTATCAGGTAAATGTCACATTCATTCATTCATTTTTTTCCCCAACAAATATCCATAAATAGTGACTATGTGTCAGGCACTGTCAGGCCTTAGGGATGAGAAATTAACTAAAGACTGTGCCTCTAGGATTGAACTAACAGAGAAAGGTCAAATGGCAGTAACTACTGTGGAATAAACACAGAGGGTAATGGGCAGAGGGAGGGAGAAAGTGCTGTTATATATCTGGTGGTCAGGAAATTCTCTCTGGTATAGTCACATTTGAGCAGCATGTAAAGAAACAAAGAAATCAGTCAAGCTGGAATCTGGGGAAACGTTTTCAAGGCAGTGGTGATATAGTGTGCAAAGGCTCTCAGGCTGCAGAGTTCTTGGTCTGTTTGGGGAAAAGTGAGAAAGCTGGTATGGTTGGAATAGAATGATGAAGGACCAGGGCTGTAGAAAGAAAGGTCAGATGCTCAACAAAGAGCAGGTCATTAAGTCTCTGTAGGTTATGATAAGGATTTTGTTTTTATTCTGAAAGAGACTGTTGAATTACCTCATTATTTAGCTTTTTATTGAAGAATAATTGCTTTATAGAGTTGTTGTTTTCTGTCAAACCTCAATATGAATCAGCCATAGGTGTAACCTCATTATTATTTTCAAAGGATCAGTCTGGCTTCTGTGATGAGAATAGCTTTGCAAGCAGTTGTTGGGACAGAGAGGCCAGTTCAGAGGCTTCCTGCATTGTTCAGGTGAGCAATGATGATGGATTGGTTTAGGGAAATGTGGCGAAGGTGGTATCACGTAGGTAGATTCTGGAGTCATTTTGAAGACAGAGCTGAGAAATTAGATGATGGATTGAGTTTGGCATGAGAAAAGAAAAAGACTCTCAGTTTTGTTCTACAAATCATTGTCTTGAGCTCTGCTATGAAACTATGTCAGGTTTAGAAGTGAGAGGAAACAGGATTCAAATCTGTACACTGTCAGTGGTTTTCTTAAATGATATGAGCTTCAGTTTCTCCAAAGGTGTGTGCCTCTGTGCTCAGTCACTCCAGTGAGGTCTGACTCTTTGCGACCCTAAGGACTGAGCCCGCCAGGCTCCTCTGTCCATGAGGATTCTCCAGGCAAGAATACTGCAGTGGGTTGCCATGACCTTCTCTGGGGAACTTTCCTGGCCCAGGTATTGAACCCGCATTTCTTATGTCTGCTACATTGGCAGGCTGGTTCTTTCCCACTAGTGCCACTTGGGAAGCCCATACCTCACTAATAATTATACTAATAAGATACACTAAGTTCAAGGTTTAAATTAAATAATAACCATAACTGTATTAAACTGTATATTGACATCTTAATTTCCATAGCAACACTATGAAAGAAGTGATGTAATTCCAGTCATATGGACTCCAAAATCACTGCAGATGGTCACTGCAGCCATGAAATTAAAAGATGCTTGCTCCTTGGAATAAAAGCTATGATCAACCTAGACAGCATATTAAAAAGCAGAGACATTATTTTACCAACAAAGATCTGTCTAGTCAAAGCTATGACTTTTCCAGTAGTCTTGTATGGATGTGAGAGTTGGACTATAAAGAAAGCTGAGGGTCAAAGAATTGATGCTTTTGAGCTGTGGTGTTGGAGAAGACTCTTGAGAGTCCCTTGGACTGCAAGGAGATCCAACCAGTCCATCCTAAAGGAGATCAGTCCTGAATATTCATTGGAAGGACTGATGCTGAAGCTGAAACTCCAATATTTTGGCAACCTGATGCGAAGAACTGACTCACCAGAAAAGACACTGATGTTGGGAACGATTGAGGGTGTGAGGAGAAGGGGACGACAGAGGATAGGATGGTTGGATGGCATCACTGACTTGATGGCCATGAGTTTGAGTAAGCTCCAGAAGTCGGTGATGGACAGGGAAGCCTGTCCATGGGATCCGTAGGGTCCATGCAGTCCATGGGGTCACCAAGAGTCGGACACAACTGATTGACTGAACTGATGGATGAGGAAACTAAAACATGAAGGGATTACAGAATTTATTCACGGTCATATAAAGAACTAGATATGGGATTTGAAATCAGATCTGTCTCATACCAGAACCCAAGTCCCCAAATGGTTCATTGAAAACTGTAAAAAAAAAAAAAAAAAAAAAAAATATATATATGCTTATATGTGGAATCAAAAAAAATGGTACAATTGAACTTATTCATGAAACAGAAATGGAGTCACAGATGTAGAAAGCAAATTCATAGTAACTGGGGGGAAAGTGGGGAATGGAGAAGTTGGGATATCAATACTGAATATGTGGTGTGCTATACTGCTTCAGCTGTGTCCAGCTCTTTGTGACTCTATGGACAGTAGCTGGCCATGGTACTCTGTCCATGGGATTCTCCAGACAAGAACACTGGAGTGGATTGCCATGCCCTCCTCCAGGGGATCTTCCCAACCCAGGGATCGAACCCATGTTCTGTTGAGTCTCCTGCTTTGGCTGGCAGGTTCTTTACCACTAGAGCCACTGAGGAAGTCCGGCATACACACATGACTGTGTATACGATGGGCTTCCCCGGCGGCTCTAGTGGTAAAGAACTCACAGGCCGATGCAGGAGACTTAAAAGATGCAAGTTTGATCCCTGCGTTGGAAAGATCCCCTGGAGGAGAGCATTGGCAACCCACTCCGTATTCTTGCCTGGAGAATCCCATGGACAGAGGAGCCTGGTGGGCTACAGTCCATAGGGCAGCACAGAGTCAGCCAGGACTGGAGACTTGGCACACACGCATATATAAAATAAATAATTAATAAGGACCTACTCTGTGGCGCAGGGAACTCTACTCAGTACTCTGTAGTGACCTGTTTTGGGCCAATTTTTTCACTCTCCCCTTTCACTTTCATCAAGAGGCTGTTTAATTCTTCTTCGCTTTCTGCCGTAAGGGTGGTGTCTGCCACTTACAAGATAAATAAGAACATTAAAAGTTGTCACAAGGAAAAATATTTTTTCTGTTTTTTCTTTTTCTTTTATCCATATGAGATAATGGGTTCTAGCTAAACATTACCATAATATGTGTAATATAGTGTACCACAATATATGTACCATTTGCTGTATACCTTAAACTTATTCAGTGATGTATGTCAACTATATCTCAATAAAGCTGGAAATAAAATAAAAAGGGAGAGCCCCCTGAGCAGGATACTTTCCAAGACAGATCTTGTGTGTGTGTGTGTGTGTGTGTGTGTGCGTGCACACACACTCAGTCGTGTCTGACTCTGCAATCCTATGGACTGTAGCCTGCCAGGCTCCTCTGTCCATGGGATTCTCCAGGCAAGGTTACAGGAGTGGGCTGCCTTGCCCTCCTCCAGAGGACCTTCCTGACCCAGTGATTCAACCCACGTCTCTTGCATCTCCTGTATTGGCAGGTGGATTCTTTACCACAGATCTCCTAAGATGGAGTTAAGGAATCTCTGGATACAATCATATAATAACAACCAATGGACCATGTTAAAAGGCACAATTTCCTTTTTGTTCTGCGAAAAGGAAAATGGAGGAAAGGCACATAAATACTTTCGCTGTACAGAGGAGAAGAAACAAGGACTTTGAAACTGCACAGAACCTGGTTTCAAGCTCGTTCCATCACTTCCTGTTTGAACTTGGAGAAGTTGTTTAATCTCTTTGTGCCTTGATTTTTCTTATGAAAATCCAGATAATAATGTCTAAGAGCTGTTGCAAGGGTTAATTGACATTCAGTTTAGCATAATAAATAACACTTGCAAATCATTTAATAAATATATATCATTTTCTGAGTGATATCTTTGTGATATATGGACCACAGAAAAGCTATAGATTCCTGCTATATTTGTCTACAGAGAACTAAAATACTGACTGCATTTTTCACTTTCCCCTTTACATTTATATTGCAAAGAGACAATTATAAAGCTAACCATAATCTTCTAATATTTGTCAGGTTCCAGTTCTTGTAAGTACTATAAAATTAAGTTCCCCACAGGTAAAGAACTGAATTTATCATCTTGCCTGACACAAACCGTTCCTTTTTTTGACTTCCTGATTTCTTTGAAGAGCATCACCTCCTCCCATGCTTGAAACACGAGTCATTTTTGAAAACCACATCTCCCTCCCCACCACCTACTGAACTTACTTCCTCATTCTTCTCAAAATCCATCTCCACTCATCTCCATTTCTAGGGCCACCACCCTAGCTCAGGCCTCCAACCTGTTTTTCTTGTCTCTTTTCTCCACTAAATTCTTTTCATCTATAGCTGCCAAACAATCTCAAGCAAATAATGACGGAGCCTGTTTCACCCCATTACCTCTGCCTCTACTGAAGCATCCCTGGTAGCTCCCCAGTGCTTGCCAAATGAACTCCAGGCATTCAGTACCTTCACAAGATGACCATATACTAACTTTCTGGCCTTGTCTTAATAACTCTACTTTCCGCATCCTCCTCCTTGCCTTTCCCCAAACAAGGAGGAGGGTTGTTTTTTACCTCCATAAATCTATTATTATTTCTTATACATACTTTGAGAAACCTAAACTTTCGTTTCATTTCTTCAAATCATCTCTCCCTTTAAAGACAAAACCAAATGCCATCTAACAAATGAAATAGTAGGTTTGCAGAAAATTCACTTTAAAGTGAATGAACTTACTTGTTTCATTGATTAAATAATCAATAAATGTATAAGTGAAATAAATTAATGAATAAAATTCTACCCTGAAGGGCTAGGTTGATTCCTGGAACAAGATCAAAATAATTGAAATGGAAATCATTAGAAGATTAATGTGGGATTTGATTAGGTAGATAAAAATGGAGGCAAGAAATCTTTACTTTGGCAAAAAGATTGGAGGGTTAGAAATGGGGAACTGAGCTGGAACTAAGAACAGAATATGATGGGTCATGCTTATTAGCAAGCAGAAAAGGTCAATGGGAAAACAAGTTAGGCCAGGATTGTTTATCATAGCACAGACTTGACTCAGAGGGACAAAATTTGCAAAATAAATGAATTGCTACCACTTAGAATTTAGATTTGGTTTTGACTGGTGGCTTTCAAAACGTGGCCTGCAGACCCCATGGAGTCCCTAGGAGACTATCTGCAACGTCAAAACTATTTTCACAATAGTACTCAGACATAATTTGCCCCCCTTACTGTGTTGATATGTGTACCATGATACAAAGGCAGCGCTGGGTAAAATGGTTAGTGCCTTAACAGAAATCAAAGCAGTGATACCAAGCTGCTAGTAGTCATGGCGTTCTTCATTGCTGTATACGGTCATCAGCCCCTCTGTATTCCCACAGATTCAATCAACCATGGACTGAAATTTTTGAAGTTTTTTCTTTTGAAAAGTTCCAAAAAGCAAAACTTGAATTTGCTGCTCCAACAACCATTTACATAGTATTTACACTGTGTTAGACGTTATACATAATCCAGAGATGATTTAAAATATACAGGAAGCTATTCCATAGGTTATAGGCAAATCCTATGCCATTTAATATAAGAGACTCAAGCACCCTCAAATTTTAGCAGCTGCGGGGCATCCTGGAACCACCCCCACAGATACCAAGGAATGACTGTACTCACAGGAAAAAAAAAAGAGAATTTAAAAATATGCTTGATAAAATAGTAAAAATTATTAACTTTGTTAAATCTGAATCCTTGATTACATGTCTTTCGAAAGTTATGCGAGGCAGAATGCATAAAGCATTCCTGCTGCATACCAAAGAACAATGGTTGTCTAAGGAAAAGGATTTATGTGATCAAGCTGTGAGCTGAACAAGCCACTTTTTATATGGAACACCATTTTTACTTGAAAGAATGAGACAGACAAACTATAGTATTTAGACTTGGGTATTTGGCAGACATTGTCTCAAAATTTAACGAAGAAAGTCTATAACTTCAGTGAAAACGACTTTCAGCATTTTTTTTGTTATGAATAAAATTCGAGCTTTCAAGAAAAATTCAGAGTTTTGGAAAACTTATATCCATCCCTGTGAGTCGCACAATTTCTTAATTCTTAAAGACTGTCCTGATAAGTGGTTATATCAGTAATGAATGTGAGTTTTCAATATTTCAAAATGAAATGTGGCAACATGTGGAAGATATGCATAACTCAATGAACCACTATTTTCCAAATGACCAATGCATGACATTACAAAATAATGTAGGACTGAAAGATCCATTCAAAGTTCAAGACACACCATAACACACAAATATATTTTAATGTTACAATATACAAATGTTCATTCATACAATTTCAGATTCTACATTGCTGATAACCACTAGGAAACTATCACTGTTAAGGTTTTGGTGGTGTGAAAGCAAAGAATTATATTCACAATTAGCTTTTTTAAAAGCTATTCAAATGCCTCTTCCTTTTCTGATTACATATGTGTGCAAGGCTCATTTATTGCAATCAAAACATTATCAGAACATACAGAATATAGAAGTAGATATATAAGAATTGAACTGTCTTCTACTAAGCCAGACATTAAAGAGATTTACAAGTATGTAAAACTTGTACTTCTTTTCTCACTAAACTATTTTGGAAAATACAGTTAATTTTCATGAAATATATGTTATTTACCTTAAAACATAATGGGCTTATTGTTAATTTTTAAAGAAATCAATAACCTTTTAAAAATCACTAGTTTTAATTTCTAATATGGCAAATATCCACAGATATCATCCATATAAACAAAAGTTCTTTGGAATTTTCCATACTTTTTAAAAGTGTAAATGGGCTTTGAGACTAAACACGTAAGAACTGCGGTCCTCAACAGCTCCACGCAGGCCAACCTTCTCTGGTCTACTGGGAAGCAGAATGAAAGTTTCTCCTCTATGAAAGTGGCTGTATTTCCTCAATCCAGAAATTGTTCAAATCTATCTTGAGTTGAAGTAGCAGAAAATTTGAGAGTCGGATAAAGTTAGGATTAATTGCATCCTCTGGTTTATTGATGTCTGATCTAAACTTTAGCTTTATGTGCTTAGAATTCTGATGCCCCCATCCCAAGATAACCTCAGAAGACAGACTAGAGCACAGGCTTAATGGCACTAGAATCCTCAGTCTAGTTGCGGTATGTGGAGTGCTGAGGTCCTGGGTTTTTTCTTAACAATATCCTTTCCAGTTAACAAAACCATGACTATGTTCATTATAGTTAGGTGATCGGGTGATCTAAACTCATAATCTATATCATTCACTAGAATAGGACTGGCGAGTGTAGGATGCAAGGAACCGGTGTGCTTGTTTTGATTTAGAAGAGCAGAAACTGGTAAAATATGGGAAAGATATAGAAAATGGAGAGGAACTGTAGTTTTATGATCTTGGTGGTAGGGAAGGGGCCCAGGAGGAGATCAAATAATGTTTGGAAGATTTTAGAAATGAGAGCTCATAAATAGCCCCAAATTTAGCCTCCTGACTGTAAGAGTATCCCTCACATAAGCTGGATTAGATCTTGGGGACTGCTTCAACTTGATGAATGAAAATCTGTGCATTGATTCAGTGGTTTTTAGTTCCCTAAACTACTTGTGCATGGCTAAAGTATAGTGAGAGAGTTGAAGGACAAGGAAAATGGAAAACATAAATGGAAGAGAGGGTCTGACATTAAAAAGTAGAGGGCTTTATTACTGTTACAGGGGAATTCTGTAATGAAAAAGAAAAATGATCTAATTATTTGTCTTGAGGGTAGACAATGGTCCTGTCAATCAGACAAGTTAACAAAGGAAAAGCAAATGACCTGAGGTAAAAAGATACTGACAAAACAGGATAGTAATGAAAAGGAGAGACTAACCATTCATGAGAAACCAAATTAGGGCTGAATTGTAGCAAATTTCTAGGTGTTTAGAGTCTTTGGTGGTCATCAGCCTATTTACTCTCAGGTCCGTCATTCCCAGCCCTTCCCCAGCTCTATTCTGAATCACAGGACACGACCAGGTTAAATGGTATTTCCCAGTATTCCTTTGGCAATTGGTTTCTGATTAGGTTCAGCCAACAGAAATCACTGATGGAAACTGGAGGGGAGAAGGAGGAGAACAGCATTCTATCATCAAGAAAAAGGTGCCGTGAGCCATCATACGTCATAATTGGGGTGGCCTGGAAGGCTGCCAGTTTTGAGTGGACTCAAAAAGTGATAGTACCTGAGTACAATTCCTCTTCTGTGCACTTAAAGAAATCAGTTATCTGCTTCCAACAAGCCTAACATTCAAGGCTGGGACAGGTGTATTAATAATATTACTGATAGACATTCTAGTTTATAAAGGGGGAAAAAATGAAAGGCTAAAGAGTCCCTGGTCCATTGCAATTTTGAAATACAGCTAGATGAATGTTGGGAGTTTCCTTGATTAGGTTCTTTGGCTTGAAAATAGTCCTTCATGGTTCTTGGTGGAAGCCCCTGGGTTCTTGGTTCAGCCCTCGAAGTCAGCCTCTCTTCTTCCTGGAAGGGAGTGTGTGTTCATGGATGAGGATGAGCAGATTCATCAGTCTGCGTCTTGCCAGTAAAATTTAGAGGACCCAACAGATCTTTGGCTTGAAAATAGTACTTCATGGTTCTTGGCGGAAGCCCCTGGGTTCTTGGTTCAGCCCTCGAAGTCAGCCTCTCTTCTTCCTGGAAGGGAGTGTGTGTTCATGGATGAGGATGAGCAGATTCATCAGTCTGCGTCTTGCCAGTAAAATTTAGAGGACCCAACAGCGTCCTTTTGTTTTTTACCTCCTTGTCCTTCTCATTCCAAGTTGGCGGAGTTCACTCTTTGAGACACAAACCACACAATGCATAGACTGCTTCAGAATAACTCAGTCTCTACCTGTGGCTATGGCTGAGAGCCTAACGCCGAGGAGTAGCACCTTTAAATTTGGAGGCTCTTCGAGTGAGAGGATCTGTGTGCATGCTAAGCTGCTTCAGGCATGTTCAACTCTTTGTGGCCCTGTGGACTGTAGCCTGCCAGGCTTCTCTGTCCGTGGAATTATCCAGGCAAGAATACTGGAATGAGTTGCCATTACCTGCTCCAGGGGATCTTCCCAACCCAGGGATCGAACCCACATCTCTTGCGTCTCCTGCATTGGCAGGTGGGTTCTTTACCAGTAGCGCCATCTGGGAAGAGAGGAGCTGAGACACCCTTTATCTCTTAAAATGGTCTTTGGTGTGACTGAAAACCAGTGACCTTTTGATCTCTTTCAAGTTTTAACAAAAGGTTGCAGAGTTACTTCCTGGATATCTTTCTCTAGAGTGGGATTTCCTGACAGGGTTCAGAAGCCACTTCCCAGGATTAATATTTTTTTAACCACCTGGGGTAGATGAAGATTTTCAAAATCATCAAGTCCTGATCCTTTTTTATTTAACAATATTTCTGCTACATTCTCTCTCCCTCTCTCTGACATTTTGCATTTTGCTATATGTACCAAAAACAGTGTCCCTCTAGTACTTTGCTCTGAAATCACCTTAACTATATTATAACAAAATTCACCACTTACAAATTTCGCTTTCAACAGAGCTGCAGGAGACAGTCTCACTAAGTGTTCTGTCACCACATTGCAGGCATTCGCCTTCCTCTAGTTTCCGATACCGGGCTCCTCACTTGTCTTTGAGATCTTCATAGCACCCTCAGTGTCCGTATTTCTCCTGATAGTCACGGTGACCCCAGTCATGGTGATTAAATTTCTCTATCATGCTCTTCAACATCCTTCCGGCTTCCACCCATCACTTAGTTGCAAAACCAGAGACACATTTTTAGGTATTTGTTATATCAGCATCCCACTACTAGGTACTAAAATCTGTATTAGCCTTCTATTTCTATGTAACGAACCCCATAAACTTACTAGTTTAAAACAACACATATTATCTCTTGTTTCTGTGGGTCAAGAGTTCAGGCGCAGCTTATTTGGAGTCTCCACTTTGGGGTCTCACATTGAACATTTGATTAGGTTGTGTTTCCATGTGGAAGCTCAAGTGAAGAACCAGCTTCCACACTCTAGGCTGCTGGGAGAATTCATTTCCTTGCCGTTGTTGGACTGGGCGTTTCAGAGGTTTTGCTGCCTGTCAGCTGGAGACTGTCCACCACTTACAGAGGCCACCTGAGTTCCTTGCCATGCGGTTCTCTCTATAGGCAGTTCAAAACATAGCAATTTGTGTCTTCAAAGCGGCAGCAATGTGAGAAAGAGCAATTCTGCCCATGAGATAAATTATTTCCTAATGTAACACAATGATGGGAGTGATGTATCCCATCGCATCTGCCACGTAATGTAATTATGGGAGTAACGCCCTATAACCAAGCAGGGAGATCAAACCAATCAATCTTAAAGGAAATCAAACCTGAATACTCTTTGGAAGAACTGTGCTGAAGCTGAAGCTCCAGTACTTTGGCCACCTGATGCGAAGAGCTGACTCACTGGAAAAGCCCTGATGCTGGGCAGAAGGAGAAGAGGGTGAAAGGGGATGAGATGGCTGGGTGATATCACCAATTCAGTGGACATGAACTTGGGCAAACTCTGGGAGATGGTGAGGGACAGGGAAGCCTGGTTTGCTGCAGTCCATGGGGTCACGAATGAATCGGTCACGACTTGGTGACTGAACAATGACAACAACTGGCTGGAAGCAATTCACAGGCTCCACCTACATACAGGGATAGGAGCTTAAAGAAGGGCACTAATACCAGAAGGCAGGGATCGATAGACCTTAGGGTCTATCTGCCACACTGGACAATGCGGGGTGGAAACTAGTAGATAAATGCTGCCCTCCCCTTCACTCAGGCAGACAGTTCTAGATGAATTCTAGAATACTATTTGGAGATCTAGAAAACTGAACCCTGATTGGCTGCAGAAATGTCTAGGTTGGTCATCTAGCTTTGAATTGGCTTTCCCTCCTTCCATGGTTTAGTTTTCCAGTTTTTCCACTCTAATTCATTGGGATCTCTGTCCAAAATCAACTACCTGCACATAAGTTATAGTCATAGGCTCTAATTCCTGGAAGGAAGTCAGGTTAAGGAAGAAGGAATGAATAAACCTATATAGGTAGTACATTGCAAAATAGGAGGGACAGTAAGCAGGAGACACGTCCCTCCACCCCATATAATCTATCCAGACTATCTTTAATAAAGCAGTGCTAAGACTACATGACACTGTTTTCATAAAGTTGGCTTAAAGCTCAACATTCAGAAAATTAATATCATGGCCTCTGGTCCCATCACTTCATGGGAAATAGATGGGGAAACAGTGGAAACGGCGTCAGACTTTATTTTGGGGGGCTCCAAAATCACTGTAGATGGTGACTGCAGCCATGAAATTAAAAAGGCTTACTCCTTGGAAGGAAAGTTATAACCAACCTAGATAGCATATTCAAAAGCAGAGATACTACTTTGCCAACAAAGGTCCGTCTAGTCAAGGCTATGGTTTTTCCAGTGGTCATGTATGGATGTGAGAGTTGGACTATGAAGAAAGCTGAGTGCTGAAGAATTGATGCTTTTGAAGTATGGTGTTGGAGAAGACTCCTGGACTGCAAGGAGATCCAATCAGTCCATCCTAAAGGAGATCAGTCCTGGGTGTTCATTGGAAGGATGATGCTCAAGCTGGAACTCCAGTACTTTGGCCACCTCATGTGAAGAGTTGACTCATTGGAAAAGACTCTGATGCTGGGAGGGATTGGGGGCAGGAGGAGAAGGGGACGACAGAGGATGAGGTGGCTGGATGGCATCACGGACTCGATGGACATGAGTTTGAGTGAACTCCGGGAGTTGGTCATGGAGAGGGAGGCCTGGCGTGCTGCGATTCATGGGGTTGCAAAGAGTGGGACACGACTGAGCGACTGAACTGAACTGAAGACTTCACGAAAGAAAGCACGGGATGGGCTTCCCTGGTGGCTCAGTGGTAAAGAATCCACCTGCCAATGTAGGAGACACGGGTTCAATCCCTGGTCCAAAAAGATCCCACAGACTTCAGGGCAGCTAAGTCCACGCACCACGACTCTACTGAGCCTGTGCTCTAGAGCCTGGGGGCCACAGCTACGGAGTCCAATGCCACCCTGGAGCCTGTCAGGCTCCCCAGAGGAGCCCCTGCAATGACAAGCCTGCTCACTGCGACTAGAGAGGAGGCCCGGCTCAGCAATGAAGATCCAGCACAGCCAAAAATAAACACATCCTTAAAATGAAAAAAAAAAAAAAAGGCACAGAAGAGTTTTGTAAGATACTCCCTCCTTCATAAAGCCAGAACTTACCCTGGGCTGGGCTAGCAAGTGGAACTTAAGTAGTTTCTGTTGTGGAGAGAGAGAGCTTTATCAGGTAAGCCTGGTAACGTGTAATGGCTCAAGAATGACAGAAGTATTTAAAAATAGAGAAGAAAACTATTAAAGAACATTTGTCACCAAATAATGACTCATTTTCTTCAGTTCTCTCTCTTTTTTCAGTGCCTGTCATCTGACGTGACGGCCATTCACTCCACTTCGCCCAAGTCATTTGTCAAATCAGTGATTGTCAGGTCCTTTGTTTGGGGATGGTATGGACAGAATAATGGCAGCAGAAGGACACACGGCACTTGGGGAAAGAGTTCTGAGGGAGAAAAGCCAGTGGGGTGCTCATCAAAAGGACTTGAGTCAGACTCTTACGGACACCGTGTGTAGCACAGTGAATTACTGTAATCTTCACATAAGACTTCTCAAGTTGCCTTAAGGTTGCACTGTCTACATGGTCAGAGTTCTCATTTCCTTTTCCTAAAATGTGAGTTAGGACTCTGAAATGTCTAAAGGTAGGTGACCGTCTTTAGTTGGTTGAGTATATTGTACAAACAGGCCTGGTACTGAGCTAATTGCTGTGTCTTTTTGAGGACAGATGGTATTATTATCCTTTCCTCTAAATATGGGGAAACTGTGAGCGTCAGGATATTGAGTAATTTGCCAAGGTCACAACAGCTAGTGAATGGCAGAGCTGAGACCCAAGCTCATGTCTGGTTGCTCTGAAGTTAAGGGCCCTAACCCCGCATCACACTGCTCTCTCGGGGTTCACACAGCAAGTTTCAAGTTTAAAAGAATTTAAGTGTTTACACATTTCCCTTCAGTCACTTAAACGACTGAGCTTAACGTTTCTGTTTTTCTCTGAAACAATGCAGTCTAATCTATAGTGACGAAAAACACATCAGTCCTTGAGGACAGGAGAAGGATGGGAGGGGCGGGAGGAAGGAGGAAGGAAATACAAAGTGGCATGAAAACACAGTGGGGAGCGACAGATATGCTCTCTGTCGTGATCACGATGATGCTGTCATGGCTGTATACACAGGTCAAAACGTATCAAATTATACTTGAAATATGTACAGTTTATGACAGGTCGGTTATACTTCAAATTGCAGATGAAGAAGAATCAAGAAATTAAAGTGTCTTGTCTAAGATTAGCCAGAGAGATAGTAGCAGAGATAGAATAAAAACACAGCTTCTAAGATTCTGGAACAAGTGCTTTTTGCTGCTGCTGCTAAGTCACTTCAGTCGTGTCCGACTCTGTGTGACCCCATAGACGGCAGCCCACCAGGCTCCCCCGTCCCTGGGATTCTCCAGGCAAGAATACTGGAGTGGGTTGCCATTTCCTTCTCCAATGCATGAAAGAGAAAAGTGAAAGTGAAGTCGCTCAGTCTGTCCGACTGTTAGCGACCCCATGGACTGCAGCCCACCAGCCTCCTCCGTCCATTGGATTCTCCAGGCAAGAGTACTGGGGTGGGGTGCCATTGCCTTCCCCGACCAGAGAGTGCATGGCTGTGATATACCTAATCGTAGAGAAGGCATGGTGTCAGTAATGTCATTCCAGTGGAGCGTGCTGGAAAGCCGTCTGTGGAATGTTGAGGAAAGCCTACGTCTCTAGCACCAGTTCCTTTAGCCAGGAGCTGCTGTGGAGCACAATGATTCGAGGCTCTGTAAGCAACTCTGCTTGTCATGGACACTTCAGATAGCCTGAACCTAGAGGCTAGGTCCCATGTGGTAGAGACGCTTGCGTTGCAGCCTGAACTTACTGCAGAGGCTCCTTTGTTTCTTTTCCTCAATCAAAGTTGGAAACCTCCCAGACCACTTTGAAGGTCCATTGTGGTGTCTCACACTCAAATGTAATGTATGTTCTCTCCAAAATCTAAAAAAAGTCTTTACCGTATGCCTCTTTTTTCTCATCCTAGTGCTAGGTAGGAGACTGCTCCAGTCCCCCTCACTATCCACCCACCTCCCTTGGGCTGAGATCAGCATGATGTGGTTCTCTGAATGGTAGAGAAGGTGTTGTGGTACTTACTAGAAATCTGCTCTCTGGAATGTGCCAGAATTCTGCCTTCTAAGGTACTGAGGGGAAACTCTGCACAGGGCAGTTTCTTAGTGGAAGCACTCCGCTGAAAAGCAGCCTTGAGGGGGTACCCAGGGTAGCTGTCAGCCACTGGGCACTGCTGGCTGCTGTATCCTGGGAGGAGTGGGAAGCAAAACCCTTCCCTCTTGCAATGTCTTTACTGTGTCCTTTACTGAGAAACATTTACATTGTACCAGATCCATTTTCACTGTCCTGGCAAACAAGTTGAATTTTGAGCTGAAAGGCAAGCAGTCAGTAACTGGCATGTAAGTGAAATAGCTTAGTTTTCCGTTTCAAATTCTTACTGTTCCCAGTTGTGACTTGACCTCAGCAGTTTGCCCAAGGTGCTGAAGTGTTCTGAATGAGGGCGGCTTGCAGATGCAGAGTTTGCATTTAAGGAAACTGCTGCGATCGAGCAGTGATCTCGGTTGTCGAGCCTACCAATGGCTTTCTGGATGCCATTTTATTAGTTGCTTTTAGAAGTCAGAGTGTGTGAATCCCAAGAAGAAGGGTCACCAGATGTTACCTTGCTTTTCCTTTGTGGTCTGTTTTGTTATCATCATTCTTCCTGATTTGATGGATGAACCCAGTACATCACATCTCATTCACTATCCGCTTTTATACCCGCCTTTCAGACAGGGGAGGCAGCCTTATAATGGATTTATTTGTCTCCTAACAATGTCTTAATGTCTGTTGATAGAGTTGAGGAGATCTTTCTAAATTGACATACCTGGAAAATTGGGGTGTTTTGTGGGAAACTCAATATCCTTAGGTTTTAATAGTTAACATGTTTGTGGATCATGATGGAAAGTAGAGCCTTCAAAATAGTGGGAAAAATTTTACAGGCTTACAGTCAAATAGACTCCATGTTCTTGGATTTGATCTCTCAGTTTCTGGTTATATGATGTTGGGTAAATTATTCAGTATCTCTAGAACTGGTTTCTTCATTGCTATGTGGCAGAGAATTAGAATTCTGCTGCTCTTCAAGAGGGTTTTTACCAAGATCACATAACATCTCGCCTCAGAAGAGGACACACATATGCTTTCTATAAGTGACACTTGGTATTTTTGTGCATTTCCAGCTTGATTCTTTTCAGGATGTGTGTGTGTGGGTGTGTGCGTGCGCATGTGTCTTAAACTCACCTAATTTGGCTACCGTTCTGGTATTAGTGTGAAATTTAGAAGCTCTCTCTAGGAGTTTGAGATGTCTTTCCAAGTCTTTGCTTATCCCTTCCAGGGTAAAAGTACAGGCCAGGCTTGGTCATTTTCTGTTGAAATAGTGTGGTTTATTGTTATACACAGAACTGTTAATGTTCGATCTCAAATCCACTGCAGAAAAGATTAAAGAAGCTTCTTTAACCACATGCCCTATTAGAAGTGACAGTCTCCTCTTCTTCTGTGAGTCAGATCTTTTTGTCCCAAGTAGCAGCCTGTGTCTGTGGTGGCCTGAATCAATTGACCATGGTTTGAGTGAAAGCAGCTAAGCTGAAGAAAAGTGAATTTCATACCTTTGAAACATAAAAGAGGGACATGGTAGAAAATTGCTCCCAGTCTCTTTCTGCCATTGTTAGTGACGGCCTGCCATTGTTAGTGACGGCCTGTTTAACCTGCTTCTTTTTCTTCAGGATAGGATTTTATACATGGGTGTGCAAGTACATACACTTGTGCGTTTACCAAGTTTTAAGACTTCATGTGCATTTCCCTTTGTTATGTGACATCTAAATCTTGCTCGCCCCATTCCCTCAGGAGATTTCATATAGTGAAAATCAGAAACTTTGACTATTAGTGATTATTATATAATAATGTATTGTATATATTAGATGATATATCTAATTATATATATAGATACATAGATATAGAGATACTTATATATTTATCTAGCGATATATCCATTTATAGATAGATATCTATAGGGACTATAATATATATCTGATTAGATATTCTATCTAATATATCTATAATAATATATTAGAGATACATATATAATTATTGACTATTAAAGAACTTGTAGTTCAAAAGAAATTGTCCAACTGTGGAAAATTATCAGACACAGAGTCTTTTTAGGTGTGGATTCTTTTCAGTCACCTTGAAATGGCAGTACTTGAACAGTCCCTAAACTGAGAGTGTCCTTACTGTGGGAATAATATTGGAATTTAACAGTATCTTCTGAGGCAGATTTCAACGTTAGTAAAGAAATGCATTCTCCTGGGAGTCAGGAGCCCTGTGTTAGACAATTGTCCCATCCTTGACAATACTATTTCAGAGTTCAGCTATTGGAAGTTCCTGTTAATGGTTAGGTTTCCTCTTTGTAAATAGGAGGCTTATATCAAATGAGATCTGAATTCCCTTTAAGATCTCCATGCTTTCGGGAAACTACTTCAGAGTACCCAGTTCTTAATATGAAAAAATTTTCAATTCTGTTTTTTATTTTTTTAATTATTTTTTATTTTTATTTTTTTTACTTTACAATACTGTATTGGTTTTGCGATACATTGACATGAATCCACCACAGGTGTACATGAGTTCCCAACCCTGAACCCCCCTCCCACCTTCCTCCCCATATCATCTCTCTGGGTCATCCCAGTGCATCAGCCCCAAGCATCCTGTATCCTGTATCGAACCTAGACTAGTGATTTGTTTCTTACATGATAGTATACATGTTTCAGTGCCATTTTCCCAAATCATCCCACCCTCTCCCTCTCCCACAGAGTCCAAAAGTCTGTTCTTTACATCTGTGTCTCTTGCTGTCTCGCATACAGGGTTATCATTACCATCTTTCTAAATTCCATATATATGTGTTAGTATATTGTATTGGTGTTTTTCTTTCTGGCTTACTTTACTCTGTATCATCGGCTCCAGTTTCATTCACCTCATTAGAACTGATTCAAATGTATTCTTTTTAATGGCTGAGTAACTGTCTCTTATACACATATTTAATTTATTTTTACTTTATTTTGCTTTACAATACTGTATTGGTTTTGCGATACATTGACATGAATCCACCACAGGTGTACATGAGTTCCCAACCCTGAACCCCCCTCCCACCTTCCTCCCCATATCATCTCTCTGGGTCATCCCAGTGCATCAGCCCCAAGCATCCTGTATCCTGTATCGAACCTAGACTAGTGATTTGTTTCTTACATGATAGTATACATGTTTCAGTGCCATTTTCCCAAATCATCCCACCCTCTCCCTCTCCCACAGAGTCCAAAAGTCTGTTCTTTACATCTGTGTCTCTTGCTGTCTCGCATACAGGGTTATCATTACCATCTTTCTAAATTCCATATATATGTGTTAGTATATTGTATTGGTGTTTTTCTTTCTGGCTTACTTTACTCTGTATCATCGGCTCCAGTTTCATTCACCTCATTAGAACTGATTCAAATGTATTCTTTTTAATGGCTGAGTAATACTCCATTGTGTATATGTACCACAGCTTTCTTATCCATTCGTCTGCTGACAGACATCTAGGTTGCTTCCATGTTCTGGCTATTAGAATTAACATTAGGCAGATTGATGTTCTGTTTCACTTTTTGTATTTTAAAAAAGATCAGAAGTTTGATAGTTGAATATTTTAAAATTAGTTCAGCAAAACAAAAATGTTTCATACTTGTTGCTTGATTGTTGGTACGTATTTGTTTTAACTTGGTTAATTTTCACATAATGGAGCTAAATTACAAAGTCAGGAGCCCAAACTGGCACTGATTTTCAGGTTTAACTTTACTATTTTTATTCATACTATTTTCATTATTGCAGAACAATGTGATTAAATGACTTATGGTCCCTATAATCGTTTTACTTTATCCAACTTCTAGATTTCCTTTTGTTTCAGAAATTTAAGGAAAAATACTCAGTGTTACCTCATAGTTGTTGACTGGCGAGTTGTTTCAGACTTTGCAAATTGCTTTTTCTTTCTTTTTAAGCTAAACAGTAATTTTATTTACTGCAAACAAGTTTTTTTATTTTTTGTGATTTTTACAAAAATGTCTTTCATGAATATGACAAATCCTGAGTTTGATGACCGATAATCAACCTTGCTTAAAGCAGGGCAAGTAGAGGAAGCCTTGAAAATCTTTTTCACGTCTCATTGTTGAAATAGATGAACGTTGGCTTTCATTAAAAAGAGAAAATGAAGCAAAATTTCTTGTTTTTTATACTTGCCTTCTCCCATGGAGCATGCTACAGCTGTCTAAAGCAGTCTTTGACATCAGTGGTGTTTGGAAGCTGCCTTTGTGGCACAGGAAAATTTGATGTAGGCTCTAGAAACTGCAGTGTAGATGGCATTTAGTGGACTCTGTTGCCAAAATCCTGTTTCTTTTGTTTGTTTTTTAGTTGATAATATATGTACTTACTTAAAAATTTGTACTTTACTGAAAATTCACCGGCACATACTGTCATTAAATAGTTTAAAATTAATATGCCAGTACAAGTGTAATTAGTATAAAAGTAAGTTATAAAGTCTTATAAAATATCTAATCATTTATACCTATGGTTTCATCTCAAATATGCTACATAATTGTGGTAAGCCCTTTCCTCTAATTGTTGAGATTTATCTTTCGTGGTCATATTTGATAAAGAATTTTAACTCTTTTGTCTTTTTTCTTCATTAACAAAAGCAGTTGCAACCATATTTATGAAGTAGGACTTTACCAGATGTTTAAATTTCATCCTTTATGCAATCTTAATAGCTTCCCATGCCTATGGGTTTGTTTGATTATGCTTTTCTTTATGTTCCATGTAACTAGAGAAAAGACTAGAATCTGTGTTTTGAAATATCTGAGTATAAAGAGTAAAAGTTTTAAAAATGAGTTCTACATTAATTCACCACTGCTTTAGAAAATTGATGAATTTTGTAAGAACCAATGAGGATGAACTGAGTGATTTTACAAGCATTCCTTTCATTGTCTATGCTCTAGGCTCAGTTTTTTGTTGATGATTATTTTCACTCAATTTTGTGAAGGGATAAAGGTTTAGGATTTTATCTCTTTCACATTTAAGGAGTCACTTTCTCTCGACACATTCTGGGAGGCACTTCTTGATTTCTCTTGCTGCCACTAAACTGTGTTAATAGGTAGTGCAGAATCTGTTCAGGAGGTTTCTTTGTAGATTTTACCTCGTTACTTTACTTACTTCCCTTAGTTTAAGAAGAGAATCTCACTTCTGTGCCACGATCTGATTTTTTTACATAGCTGTGACATTATTTTTAAGTGTTTTATAAGGTTTTGAAAATTGCAACTTCAGTTCACCTATAGAAATTAGCATGTGCCAGTAAATCGGGGAATAGTTTTAAAGAGAATCAGGAAATGGAGTATTCTGACTATTCAGTTCAGAGTGCTTGTGATTTTTCCTGCAAAAATTTATTTTCCACTTGTTTTGGTTAATTAGCTCACGCCTCTGAAACAAAATACCATAGACTTGGTGGCTTAAACAACAGACATTTCTCACATTTCTGGATGCTAGGAAGTCCAAGGTCAAGGTGCTCGCTGACTTTTGGGTCCTGATGGAAACCTCCTACTTGGACTGCAGAAGGCTGCCTTGCCTCCTCACATGGCAGAGAGAAAAGAGCAAGCTCTCTGGTATCTCTTACAGAGACACTGCTCCCATCATGAGGGACCCCATGACTTCATCTAAATCTGATTGTCTCCTGCAGGCCGCTTCTCAAATACCATCACATTCCTAGGGGATTAGGGCTTCAGTGTATGAATTTCTTTTGCAGGTAAGGGAGGGAGACACCTTCATAGTGCCATTTATGTAATTCAGAGCGCTGTGGGAGAAGCAGGCTGATAGGCTATTGGGAGAAAGGTCAGCAGAGGGGTAGGTACCATAGACATGTAGAATATTGTTCCAAGATTAACCTGTCATGTAAGTATATGTTCTTAACCAGATTAATTGGGGAGGGTTAATTTGCATGAAAGTGGAAGAAGGTTTCTCAGGTAGAGAATCCGCCTGCTAAGCAGGAGACAGTAGTTTGATCGTTGGGTTGGGAAGATCCCCTGGAATAAGGAATAGCAACCCACTTCAGTATTCTTGCCTGGAAAATCCAGTGGCCAGAGGAGCTTGGCGGGCTACCGTCCATGTGTTTGCAAAGAGTCAGACGTGCGTGAACAACTAACAGACTTTATTTATTTTTCAGTTCAGTTCAGTCATGTCCGACTCTTTGCAACCCCATGAACCGCAGCATGCCAGGCCTCCCTGTCCATCACTAACTCCCGGAGTCCACCCAAACCCATGTCCATTGAGTTGGTGATGCCATCCAACCATCTCATTCTCTTTCGCCTCCTTCTCCTCCTGCCCTCAATCTTTCTCAGCATCAGGGTCTTTTCAAATGAGTCAGCTCTTCGCATCAGGTGGCCAAAGTTTTGGAGTTTCAGCTTCAACATCAGTCCTTTCAGTGAACACCCAGGACTGATCTCCTCTAGGATGGACTGATTTGATCTCCTTGCAGTCCAAGGGACTCTCAGGAGTCTTCTCCAACACCACAGTTCAAAAGCATCATATCTTCACAGTCCAACTCTCACATCCATACATGACCACTGGAAAAACCATAGCCTTGACTAGATGGACCTTTGTTGTTAAAGTAATGTCTCTGCTTTTTAGGAGTAAGCATCTTTTAATTTCATGGCTGCAGTCACCACCTGCAGTTTAGTTACCTTAGTAATAACGAATAAGATGGGACCATAAATCCCACGAATTTAACAAAAAGTAGGAAAGGAGATATTATAAGGTCAATATGGGGCTTCCTTGGTCACTCGGTTGTAAAGAATCTGCCTGCCGATGCAGGAAACGTGGGTTTGATCCCTGATCTGGGAAGATCCCACATGCTGCGGAGCAACTAAGCCTGTGTACCACAACTCCTTAGCCTGTGCTCTAGAGCCCTGAAACCGGTGCGCCCTAGAGCCTGTATTTGCAGCGAGAGAAGCCGCTGCCTTAAGAAGCCCGCTGACCACAACTGGAGTAGCCCCCATTCACCTAAGAAGCCCGCTGACCACAACTGGAGTAGCCCCCATTCACCTAAGAAGCCCGCTGACCACAACTGGAGTAGCCCCCATTCACCATAGCTGGAGAGAAGCCCATGCAGCCCCCAAAACCCAGTCCAGTGAAAAACAAATAAAACATGAAAGAAACAAAGTAAATGTTATAACATACCATCTTTGATAACTAATAATGACATTAAATTCCCTTATTAAATACTCACTCAATTTGTCAAAAACTGGAATCTAGGAATATGCATTTGAACATGACACAAAAAGATTAAAAGCAAAAGCAGGAAAGCATTTAAAGGAAAATGCTAATAAGAAAGCGGGTATAAGCCACCTTTAGAAGTCAACATACAGTTTAAAGCAAAAAGCTGTATGGGTGAGAAATAATTGCTACAATAAATAATTTCTAGAGGATGTAATATTATAAACTCTTAGATACTTAATAATTGGTTTAGAATATATATAAAGCAAATTTTAAAAAATGGACGTGATCAAATTCGAATCAGTGTGGGAGATTGAAATCTCAGAGAAATGGACAGGTCAGTTAGTAATCGTATAGGTTAGGGGTTGGCAGACTGTGACCCAAGGGCCAAATCTGGACCCTCTCATGGTTTTGGTAAGTAAAGTTTTACAAGAATACATCCATACTAATTTTATTTATGAATTCTGCTTTTGTGCTGCAATTGCAGAGTTGAATAGTCGCCAGAGATTGTATGCCTTACAAAACCTAAAATATTTTCTATCCGGACCTCAACAGGGATAAATTTGCCAGCCTGTGATAGACTAGCAAACTAGAAAGACCAGATAATAAATATTTTGGAGTCAGATTATGTTTTGCTGCTGCTGCTGCTGGTTTTTCTTCGTTTTCAGCCCTTTAAATAGTTAAAAAACCTTTTCATAGGTGGCCCTACAAAAACAAATGCTAAGGGTCATTGTTTGCCAATCCCTGATACAGATAAATGACACAGATAGTAAACTTGTTTTTATATAAATGTGTATTAGCTCAAGAATGTGTGTGTATATAAATATATATTTTGATTATATGTATGAAAAAGAAATTTTGTATACAACAAACCAGTATAAAAATAATTGAGGATATCAGTGGTTTCAGTATCATAATTATCAAACCTTAAAAATATAGAGAGGATGTTTTACCAATTCAAGTTAGCTAAACTATTAAAAATGCTATGGATAATTTGGTTGAAATAACAAATTTATAAAAATAGACCTTAATTTACATTTTTTATCATTCTATTAAGACTGCCATTTTTCTGCAGCTTCTCAAGGAGTATTTATAAAATTTAATGATATGCTAGGTTACAGAGAAAAATGTTAAATTCAAATTGTATTTATATTATTTTCTAAATATACTTCTGTAGAATTTAGAGCTTAGTAACGAAAGACAGAATCTAAATTATGTTTAATTTGAAACTTTACAGAGCATAACTGCTGTTTTTAAAAAACCTTATCAGAATTATAACTTATTTTAGTTAGAATATAATTTAATTAGACTGGGGGTTGGCTAGCATTATATACGGAGAACATGGTTTTGTATCTTTCATAATCTTAAGCATAATGTAGGAGAAAAAATTTGTTTATTTGGAAATTTAAAGAAGTTTTGACTTGATAAGATCAAAATATAAACATTATCTTTAGAAATGAATGAAAAGTAGCACTTTGTATCAGAATTTGTGTGACGCACATAGAGTGTTACTTAAAACATGCATCCTTAAGGGCATATATTAGAAGATAAGAAAAGCTGATTAAAAAATGCAGTGATTTGATTGGAAAAATATATTGATGAAAAATTAGTCAGTCTAAGAAAGATACAGAAAAATTTATTTGAGCTAAATTTCAGGCTTATAACCCAGGAATAGCATCTGAGAAGGCTCTGAGAACGGTTCTACCCATGGAGTCAAGTGAAAGGAAAAGTGGAAGTGTTAGTCACTCAATCGTGTCCGACTCTTTGTGACCCCGTGGACTACAGCCCACCAGGCTCCTCTGTCCATGGAATTTTCCAGGCAAGAATACTGGAGTGGGTTGCCAGTTCCTTCTCCAGGGGATCTTCCCCACCCAGGGATCGAACCTGGGTCTCCCACATTGCAGGCAGACGCTTTACCAACTGCGCCACCAGGCCACCAGGAAGTCAAGGCACAGTTATATATGTTTTTTGAGACAGGGCTGTACATCAAATGACCTGTCACTGACAGTTTAAATAATCCACATTATCAGTGACCCCTTACAAAATCAACAGGGAATGCTGTCTCTTAAAGAGTTGTCTTGTTGATGCTAAGAGAATGTTGCTGTTTATGGCTGAGCTGATATTACTGCTGATGGGGAGGTTTTGTGATGTATAGTGCAGGTGTGCAATGCACAGAGGGGAAGAGGAGGCCATAGGGCAGGGAAGATGTTTTGTTTAAATTTCTCCTGTCTTGCCATAAAAAAATGACTTTATTTCACAACTGTTACGCTATAATTTAAGGATTGTAGTTTTATTTTCATACCTAGTTTATGTCTTCTATTGTTGATTGTAAACAGTAGCTATAAATTGCCACACTGCTTTGTCTGTTTTCATACCAGGAGTCAAGAATTTTGTATATAGTAACTGACTGTCCTTTAAATGGCCAACTCATGTCTGCTGTCATTCAGAATACGCTCTTTTTGATGATAGCAAACTTGATTATTGTGTCAGAAAGAAAATTCATGAGTATGTGTGTGTAAAACATTTACATGCTGTTAGTGATTTGTGATGCTGAGCATCTTTTCATGTACTTATTGACCATTTGTTTATATTCTCTGGAGAAAATGTCCGAATCCTTTGCCCCTTTTTTACTTGGGTTTTTGTGTGGGAGAGTCATGCTGGATCTCAGTTCCTTATCAGATACATGATTTGCACTATTTTCTCTCATCAGTTGCCTTTTCACTCTGCTGTTAGTGTCCTTTGCACGAAAGTTTCTAAATTTGAGGAAATTCGATTTACTTATTTATTTCTTTTGTTGCCTGTGTCTTTAATGACAGATCCAAAAAACCATCACCAAGTCAGTAGTTACTTCTTTACACTAAATACAGTATAGGCTAACTATTGGTTTTCATTTTAACTTAAAAATTTTTACCCATATGGAGATTTTCTTCTTTTAAAAAACAGTAGCAAGTCTAGAGAAAAATGTATTGAGTTATCACAAGGACAGGCATATTGGAAAGAACGATGGAAATGGTTATTAGTATGTGACCAACAGCTGCCAATAAAAACCCAGTAGGAGTGAGAAACAAATCACTGAAAGTCCAGCTGCCCTGTTAAAAAAGACACTGAAAAATTCCAAAGACTGTTAAGGGTTCAAAGAGTGTATCAGGGTTCACTTTGGGAGTAGAGACGCGGAATACAGAAGTGATGACTCAGAAGCCAGCTGGCTTATTTGCATGACCATTTGGCAACATTTAAGACGGGAGGGGAGTAGCAAAGGGACTGGAGGCTGGCCAGCAGGCAAAGAAAGTAAGCATGAAGGACCTGGAAGACATTGTTCTACCATCTCCTCTTTGATTTTGAGCGATTTGCTTCTTAACTTCAGCAGCAATGAAGTTAGAAAGTATGAAACCAAAGGAGGAAAAACACTGTTGAAGTGTATATTAGAAGGGTATGACAAAACTTTGTAAAGCTTACAAAGATGAAAGTTATCAAAAAGCTGGATGCATACAAAAGGCATCCTTCATCAAACCTTTGTGTTTGGCTTAGTTTGAATTGCTCCAAAAAACCTGAAAGAATATAGGTTTCTTGAAAAATGACCATCCTGAGAGGGTCTTTGAAAGAGACGATCTCGTACTAGAAGCTATTCCTGTAACACGCTCTAAAAGTAGATGTAATGTGGTAGGAATCAAATGGATGGATTCTCCTAAAAAATAGCAACTCTTGTAGATACGGGACAGTGAGTGTAGGAGGACCTTGACTGCTGGATAGATTTAGAAATAATTTTAACTAAAAGCTGTTCCTTCCTGATGTAACTTGAATTATAACTGTGTAAACTAGTATTTGCTGTGTATTCCTCTTAGCAGATTATGTATTTCAGGATGGTCTCTTAATGACAGATTACCTTACAGGTTAGAGCATTTCTCAGTTATTCCGCTATGTTTATTTTATCATTTCAATAAGCCTATGGATAGATATGATTATCTCTATTTTGTAGATTTGGGATGTTGACTGTGAAACGTGAAATGATTTGCCTCCTGGCTCCCTGGTGGCTCAGAGGTTAAAGCATCTGCCTGCAATGTGGGAGACCTGGGTTCGATACCTGGGTCAAGAAGATCCCCTGGAGAAGGAAATGGCAACCCACTCCAGTATTCTTGCCTGGAGAATCCCATGGACAGAGGAGCTTGGTGGGCTACAGTCCACGGGGCTGCAAAGAGTTGGATACGACTGAGCGACTTCACTTTCACTTTCACTATTGTTGCAGGAAGAGGGACCTCTTCCAGGGTCCAAAAGTAGGCTCTTGTTTAGCACTCAGAAATGAATGGTCTGAGGAGACACACGTGCTGAAAGCAAAAGGCTTTATTGGAAAGGGGCACCTGCGCAGAAAGCAGCAGGGTAAGGGAACCCAGGAGAGCTGCTCTGCCAATGCGGTTAGTTTCTGGGTTGGCTCTGGCCAATCATCTTGATTGGCCCATAGTCTGAATTAGGGTCCCTCCTGGTGGGGCGTGTATCTCCCACCCGAGATGGATTACAGTGAGAAGGACTCTGGGAGGTTGGTCATCTCCTCCCTCATTTAAACCTTTTGTGAATTCTCCCGGTGAGTTTTTAGTGGCAGCACCATATTCCTTGTCAGGACCTCCTGTTGTAAGACAGCTCAGGCAGGTAGGCCTGGCCAAGGGGCGGTTTCTGTGCAGCAGTTCCCTAACAGCTCTGTTTGTAAATAATTCAGTCCACATCTCCAGATCCCAACTCTTGAGATTGTTCCTAGTTCAGTTCAGTCACTCAGTCGTGTCCGACTCTGTGACCCCATGGACTGCAGCTCGCCATGCCTCCCTGTCCATCACCAACTCCCGGAGTTTACTCAAACTCATGTCCATCGAGTTGATGATGCCATCCAACCATCTCATCCTCTGTCATCCCCTTCTCCGCCTGCCCTCAATCTTTCCCAGCATCAGGGTCTTTTCAAATGAGTCAGCTCTTCACATCAGGTGGCCAAAGTCCTGGAGTTTCAGCTTCAGCATCATTCCTTCCAAGGAATATTCAGGGCTGATTTCCTTTAGGATGGACTGGTTGGATCTCCTTGCAGTCCAAGGGACTCTGAAGAACCTTCTCCAGCTCCACAGTTCAAAAGCATCAATTGTTTGGCGCTCAGCTTTCCTTATAGTCCAACTCTCACATCCACTATTCCTAGCTTTCTCATAATTCATCGTAATACTCAGGTTCGTTTTATGCATACTAGGCTTTGGTCGCAAAGAGTTGGACACGACTGAACGACTGAACTGACCTGAACTGAGTCTTTCATGAATAATTTTGGGACTACAACCATCACTTATAACATTGTTTTTATGAAACAGTATGATGTGATTTTTAAAAAATCAACTTGTTTTTCAACGTGAAACAAGTTTTGTTGTTGTTAACTTCGGAAGCAGAGAACCATCAGTGCACAAGTTATGGAATACTTGTAATACTTGTGATATGGAATTCAGTGAACCAGGCACTGAATTCTCCTTAGGCAGATCAGTATATTTAGCCCAATAGCCTTGGGGAGACTGGGACTGGGATTGGGCAGAGAACGGGTTTTTATTATGCCATGTAGGGAAGAGCTAAGGTGTGAATAGTGTAGTTATTGTTGCGGAAACACAGTGTGTGAGATCAAGGTGTATTGTGAAAGCCATCCTGTTATATGAGCCTGTCATTGTTTTATGAGAAGCAAAAAAATCATAGAATTTAAATGTTGAAGTCACTGTAAAGAGTATAGACGTGGTGGTAAACTTAGTACAGTATTTTTCTGCTACATAGGTCACTGCTTAGAAATAAAAGAGATAGTGGTTCTCAGTCCTTGCTGCCTCTGGAATCTTCTCATTCCTGAGACCCATTCCCCAGAGATTCTCTCAATTGCTTGGGATGAGGCCCAAGTGAGTCTAATGCTGGGAACAGGGACTGCCCGCAGCCTTTTAAGTCAGACATCTAGGTCTTCTTTGCTCGAACTGCTTTTCAGTGACAGGAGCAGAAAGCACCCTTATGTTTCAGGCCACATACAAACACAATGAATTTCTCAACTGAGGGGCGGTGGCTTTGGTGATGGAGAAGTTATTTCTATCTGGTATCTACCGGGGACTGTTAACTGTTTATAGACAATATATTTTGTATTACAGTCTGCACTGAAATAGTTTTTACCTCATTGATAATATATACCATTTAATTTTGATGATAAAATCAAATTCTGTCTAAGAGGCATAATTCAGCAGTCCCCAGGCTTTTTGGTACCAGGGACCAGTTTCACGGAAGACACTTTTTTCAGGAACCAGTGTTGGGGTGGGGGAAGTTTTCTTGACAATTCAAGCACATTACATTTATTGTGCATTTGCATACTGTATTTCTATTAATATTACATCAGCTGCAGCTCACATTATCTGACATTATAAATCTTGGGGGTTGGGGGCCCCTGAAATAACTGACCCTTCTGATACAGGCAGAGTAAGAGCAGATCGTTTTGCCTTCATCATATCAAATAATTGTGGATTTAAAGCTGCAGTACAGTGTTTTTCAAATTTTTAAAACAGTAAGACTTTTATTTCCCCATATAAAATAGCTGAATGTAAGGAATGGAATGCCCCTTTTGGGATGGAAATGGCTCTAAATGAAATTTTCTAAAAGTGTAACTTAGTGGCTATTTGCAGTGCTTTATTTGGGTAAACAGAGGAGCTTTTTTCTCACTAGTACTGTTGACTGTTTTGTGTAATTCAGTAGAGGTTTATTTTACAGGTACAAGCTTAATTATAAAAGAGCCAAGTATTCTGTTGTTACATGCTTTGAGGGCTTGTTCTGAAGAAGGCTTATATAGAGGAAGGGTCTGTGAATCTTTTCTCAGTAGTACAGTTATCATGAGTTAAGATTGAATTCTGAAGCCAGAAAGTCTTTTATGGATATCGTGGCAGGGATTTAGATTTTTAAAAACCAGTTCAGTACCATATTGATACAGGATTTATTACCTTTTCTGAGCAGGTCATCTCATTTTCTAGTCTGTATGTTATTCTACTATAATCCACAAATAAGCTTTTATATTGAGTCGTGGTGGTTAGGTACAATGAAATGCTGTATCTCTGGTATTTAAAGTAACGTAATGTGAGATTTTAAGGTTTGTTGTTGTATTAAATCTTTCATTTTACAGTATGATATTAAATCAGCTTACTTGTCAAAATTGTGTCGCTTTAAAATTGTGTTTATTGTGGATATTTCTAGAGTTGGATTGAAGAAAGAGTGGCCTGAGAAATACAGCTGCATTGGAATGGGTGATGAGCAACATTAAAGTGCACTCCACAGGGTGTGGAGTGACGCCCAGTAAAGATCTGTTTTTGAGGTAACAAAGAGTAAGAGGGACTGGATGGTCCTAATGCAGAATAAAACACAGATTATGACTTAATGAAGGGTTGAGTTGCCTAAAACATTCATTTAAAGAAGCCCAAAAGCCACAATTAAGTAAAAGCATTTTTTT
>SJYX01013934.1:0-12732 GCA_006410675.1 Oreotragus oreotragus | reverse complement strand
CCGTCATCCAATGCACTGAAGGCACCAGCAAATGCTAATGTCAGATTGTCTCCTGAAATTAGTCTAGTTCTAGGGAGCGATCTGGATTGGCAGTGTTCAAAAGGAAATAGGTGGAGAGAGCAGTGTGAGGTGTGGTCTCGCCAGGCACTGAAACGCTGCTGCAACTCCCAATAAGAGCTCTGAGGCTTTTCCAAACATCACCCTACAGTGGCAATTATGTGGGAGAGGTCTGAACTGTGCCCGGAGCCTGTGAGCCTGCTGAGGAATTATGCAGTGAATGTGCTAGAAAACCCTTTATGAGACAGCACGTCCTTTACCAACATCTCAACCGCCCACACCTGGGTTGTGCCCCTTGCTTGCGTCTGTGCAGCGACCTTCCTGGCACAACTGTATTTCATTTCTGTCGAAAAAGCAATAAACTGTGTCATAACTACAGTGTCTCCTTACCCACCCAGGTATGCAGACACCCCATCATACCTAGCATCTCTTTCATGTTACAAATAGAGTAGCTAGCTAGCCTCTCGTTGACAGGACCCTACCCAACTGCAGCGCTGCAGCTAGAAATGGCCCCAAGACAAGTACTGGGCTTTCTCTAGCCCAGATTTCACAGGGACATGTGTGTGCATGATACTATGATAAAAGGAAAATACAATAGAAAGCTAGATGGTATATTTCCACTTTGGGGGTCTGCCACTGTATGACCTCAGAAAAATTACCTAATCTCTCTGGATTCTGGTCTCCTCCTAAATACTGGAAGAGAATTATACTGGAGAATGTTTATGGGCTCTTTCAGTATGTGATAACTCCAAACATTGCAAGAGTAGGAATCCTCTCTTATTATCTTGAGTTACAAAGTATTAACCAAGACTAAGGCAGGAGATGCAGGAGACATGGGTTTGTTCCCTGGAGAAGGAAATGACAACCCACTCTAGTATTCTTTCCATGATAATCCCATGGACAGTGGAGCCTGGTGGGCTCCAGTCCATGGGGTCTCAAAGGGTCAGACATGACTGAGTGACTGAACGTGCAAGCACACAAGCAGTAAAATTATTAGTTAAATACTGTGGTGATGCAGAGTCTAAAAGAAGCTGGATGTTTGCACCCAGTGTTGGCATGGATGTGTATCTGATGGACCTGAGTAGATGGGCACGCCACAAAATGGCAAGAGACAGCAGAGCTGTACTCCAAATAGAAGAAGCCACTTTTAAAGAGCATCCTGTTAGTGACCCAAACTCCAAAGATGCAGAAGAGGACAGGTGGGCTGAGAGGCTGCCATCAAAGAAAATCAATTTCTCCCCGGGATGGGGAAGCATCTTGCTGGCAGCCAGGCATCAGAGGTGAGCCCAGTGGAGCTTTCCAAGTAAACAAAAATTTGTCAGGAGTTTAATGCAAAAAAGAGTCAGGAACGGGATGACTGAGAGCCAAGTTTTAAGGAAAGTAAGCAGAATTTCAGGAAGTCAATCAGGAAACAAAATATCGTAAAATACGGTGATCTGAGGCTGTGTTATCAACACACACTTGAGGGCAACCTGGCCTGGATTTGGGGCAGGGGCAGGCCAAGCAGCAAACTAGAAACAGAATTTAGCAAAATGGGATTTGCTCAAGTCAGGGAAGGAATTGGGAACGTTATTTGCCTATTTGGGGGCAGAAAGGAATGGCTACCCACTCTAGTATTCTTGCCTGGAAAACTCCAAGCACAGAGGAGTCTGGCAGGCTACAGTCCTTGAGGTTGCAAACAGTTGGACATGACTGAATGACTAACATTTTTCCACAGTTTCTACGTGTTCATGAAGCAGGGTTTCCACTGATTTCCAGAAAAAATTGCCATTTAAAGGGTCAGGCTCAGGAAGTCCTATTCAAATAGGGACACAGGAATATTTTGAATAAATATTCTCTAAACTCAAGATAGCCTAATATTAAACCAATTTAAAAAAATAATTCAGCCCATGAGTAATTAAGCTGGAATTTTAATAAATGAAATGACCCATGCCATTACTTTTGACCGTCTTTGCTCTGGTACATAAGATATCTCTGCATTATTACCATTTAGGACAATATTATGGAAACTTTGGAACTTCACAAGTCAACACCTAATTTGACTTCTTAGTTGTAGAAAAAGAAAAGAAAAGTAATCCTGACAGGTGTATCCCATGAAAGCCAAACGCTGAAAATTAAAGAAGGCCTGCACTGTTCCTGTCAAGTCCATTCTCCTCAAGAAAGCCTTCTTGCAGGTGGACAATTTCAGGCTTTTCCATTGGTGAAAGCCATCTCCCAGATGTTGGGCCTGGCCACACGACAAGGCCAGGCCCAGCTTCAAAAAAAGTGAGAATGGTGAGTTAGACTCAGTTGGGTTGATTTCTCTTGCACTTACTATTAAACCAGCATTCAGTTCAAGAGATACACATGAAGTGGATGAAGGAGTGAGGCTCTCTCCTGCCTGCCATGATGACTCCACGGTGTTTGAGGTGGACTCTACAGAGCAAGGGAAGTAAGGAGTCTTTTAGCGTAGACAAGCCCAGAGCCTCTGGCTGGTTGCTGCAGGTAAGAAGGTAACCACACATATGACCAGCTGAAGAAGTCTGCACCCCAATTAAGGACTTCATCACTCTGTTTCTATCTCATAACTGGATCTTCTAAATGGTTCCGTGAACCAGGTCAGACAATGGCCCACCAAAGATCTGAGTCTACCTCACATATTAAAAATGGCATGCTAACACTGAACTGTCCCCACCTTGCTAAGCATTTCTTTAAGGACCTAAAGCGCATGGATGTGTGCATGCATGCTCAGTCGTGTCTAGCTCTTTGCAATCCCATAGCCTTCCAGGCTCCTCTATCCATGAGATTTTCCAGGCAAGAAAATTGGAATGGGTTCCCATTTCCATCTCCAGGGGGTCTTCCCAGCGCAGGGATCTAACCCGAGTCTCTTGCATCTCCTGCATTGGCAGTTGGGTTCTTTACCACTGAGCTGTCTAGGAAGCTGCAAAAGCCCTAGAGAGAAACCTAAAATTTCTACCAGTTTTCATAGAATCAGGAAAGGGCAGGAAGAACTAGCTCCTTTCCTGCCCAATGCCTGATCCAACTTCCACTGAAGTCAATCAAGGATACCAGTGACAATGGTAGAATCCCCAGACCATGCCATAACCTTGTGGCAAACTGTCCAGACTGCTGGGTCAGGATAGGTTGACTTTCCAGAATATTTTAGGTTTTGGGTCAAGCACTGGCTACCATGGAGCCAAAGATTCGGATTCACCAGCGCTTATGTGCTTGTCCTGAAGCTTCTACCCCGCCAGCGATTCTATGGAAGGCAAAGCCCGTGCTGGGTTTTAAGCTGCCAGGATAGAATGGCACGCAGAGGGGCAACGAGGGCACGCTGCTGAAGGCCAGGGGGAGAGAGCAGGGCGTGTGTGATGTGGGAACAGCAGCCGGAAAGCCAGAGCACCAGCGGAGATGCACCCGGCAAGAGAAACAAAGGGCAGCCCGACAATGTTTCACAAATACATTAGGAGCAAGACAAAGGCGAATGTAGACCCGCTAATTAGTGGGGAGGGAAAACAAATAGCAGATGCATCAGAAGGCCTGAGCTGTTAATACCTATTATGCTCCAGGCTTCCCAAAAATGGTTAGTTCTCATCAGAAGCTGAACAAAAACCACAGTCATGAGCACGTGGTGGGAAAGGGAAGTTTAAATGGAAACCAAGCCGATTAGTGACTACTTAGTCAAGCTGGATGGTTTCACATCAGACCCTGACAAGAGCCACAATGAAACTAGCTTCTGAAATGCAAGCTCTTATTGAAAAGAAAAATGGAAAAATATATCAAAGGAACGCAGAGATTTCGGGTAGCTGAGTCTGAGGCAAAGGCAGGGTCAGCACTGAGCTTTTGCTCAAGCAGTGGCTGGCAAGGAGGAGAGAAAGGCAGGCACACCCACTGTGTGATGCTTGTCCATGCTAAGTCACCTCAGTCCAATCCGACTCTGTGACACCATGAACTGTGACCCGCCAGGCTCTTCCGCCCATGTGATTCTCTGGGCGAGAATGTCGGAGTGGGTTGTCCTGCCCTCCTCCAGGGGATCTTCCTGACCTAGGGAAGGCAGGTTGGCCAACAGGCTCTTTACCACTAGCATCACCTGGGAAGAGTAAGTGATGGGGTCATCTTCCCAAACCAATTGCAGAGGGAGAGAAACTCAGCCGGCAAGGGAACGTGCAGTGCCACATTCCCAAACAGACCTTCTGTGTCTGTAGAAAATGGCAGGCGCTTGACCAAAGAAGGCAAAGGTCAGAGCCTAGGGTGGACCTGGGAGGCCGAAGACAGAGAGTGTAATATGAAGTCGGGTTAAGGTCCGATCCCTTTAGATTTTGCATTCGTAGGAGGCAAGAGTCAGCATCTCTACCCTGTACCATGCACCGTGCTAAGTAGAGTGTATGCATTTTTAAAAGTTTAATATTCCCAATAATCTGCTAGGATAAGTGCTCCAATGATCCGTGTTTTAGAAACTCTTAACTTGCTAGGCCTCAGATCCTTCCTGTAAATTACTTTAAAAAGTGGAGCTAAGATGGTGTGCGAAAGAGAAGCAGATGCATTTATCTGTTTATTTGGCCACCCTAAGCCGCACAATCTATACAACCTTTTTGATTTGTTAAAGCAAAGTACTATTAACAGATTTTTATCTACATGTCTATTAACAGATTTTTATCTACATGTAACTCACAGGGTTCCATCAAGATGTCCATACTTTTTTTTTAAGCCTTAAGCGGATGTGTTACTTTAATAAATTAAAATAATTGAGGCTTGGCATACTTTTGATCCTTCTCTAGTTAAAGAAGAAGAAATGCACAGGGTCACGGCAGTGACGGTCAGCTGGCTGCAGTTGATGAAAGAGAATGATCACAGCCCAGTCAGGGTCTCACAAGGGGGCAGCATCTTAGTGTTTTTTGTTGCTCAGCCACTCAGTTGTGTCCGACGCTTTGTGACCCCATGGACTGCAGCACACCAGGCTTGCCTGTTCTTCACTACCTTCCAGAGTTTGCTCAAATTCATGTCCTTTGAGTCAGTGATGCCATCCAACCATCTCATTTTCTGTCACCCCGCTTCCCCTTTTGCCTTCAGTCTTTCCCAGCATCAGGGTCTTCTCCAGTGAGTCAGCCCTTCACAACAAGTGGCCAAGGTGTTATAGCTTCAGCTTTAGCATCAGTCTTTCCAGTGACTGTTCAGGATTGATTTCCTTTAGGATTGACTGGTTTGATCTCCTTGCAGTTCAAGGGACTCTCAAAAGTCCTTCTCCAGCACCATAATTCAAAAGCATCAATTCTTTGGTAAGAAAGTGAAGCCACCACGATAAGTCCGAAAACCACAACTAGAGAGTATGCCCCCACTCCCCGCATCTGTACAGAAGCCTGAGCAGCAGGGAAGACCCAGCACAGTCAAAAATAAATAAGTAAAATGCAAAAATATTGGAAAATGCTGCACTTGAACAGACAAAACTGATTTCTATACTGTATCACTTCTTAATCTTTGACATGCCAGTTTGAATGCTTAGGATATATATACATTGGTTGTGGAACATAGCATTTCCTAAACAGGAATTACTGGAACAGCTATCTTCAAAAATATGAACTGTGCAGTGTCCGATAGGACTGTTCCATGTTTTGTGGGAATTTCTCATGTGGCACTAGCGGTAAAGAATCTGCCTGCCAGTGCGGATTCAACCCCTGGATCGGGAAGATCCTCTGGAAGAGGACATGGGAATGCACTCCAGTATTCTTCCCTGGGGAATCCCATGGACAGAGGAGTCTGGTGGGCTGCAGTCCTTGTGGTCACAAAGAGTCAGAGACAACTGAAGCAACTTAGCATGCACGCAGGCATATTTAACTGTATGTTGCCAGGGGGCTAGTGAAGCATAATTAACTTAGAATTAATAGAAAAACAACAAAGGAGATCCCCTTAGACTTTACCAGCAAAGCTGCCATTTCCCAGAGCCAAATTAAGGAGTTGCTCCTGTGCCAGGGCTGGGGACATCATGCAACTCCTGGACCTCCATCTAGCACTTATTCACTTAACAAGAATTTCTTGAAAGCAATTCTTCCCTAAGACAATAGAGATGCAACAATCAAAGCAGATGTAGCACACCTTCAGCCTTCACACTGATGATGGTCCTGCTGCTGCTGAGTCGCTTCAGTCGTGTCCGACTCTGTGCGACCCCATAGACAGCAGCCCTCCAGTCTCCCCTGTCCCTGGGATTCTCCAGGCAAGAACACTGGCGTGGGTTGCCATTTCCTTCTCCAGTGCATGAAAGTGAAAAGTGAAGTCGCTCAGTCGTGCCTGACTCTTAGCAACCCCATGGACTGCAGCCCACCAGGCTCCCCCGCCCAAGGGATTTTCCAGGCAAGAGTGCTGGAGTTGGGTGCCATTGCCTTCTCCGGATGATAGTCCTAATGCTGTCTAAACGGTGGAGTGATGTAGACATGAGGTCAGAGCTCCAGCACAGCAGCCAGGAATTATGCACAGTTTCCATTTAGCAAGTGAAAGACTTGATATTTCATTCTGGTTGGACATTCAGAACAACAGGGGTGTCTCACACGTATGAATGGCAGCACCCAGCATTCAATACACATCCTTCAGCAGCACAGTCGTTACAGCCCCACACTTGTGTAGATGAACTATCTGTGACAATGTTTAAGGCAGATTTAGTTTCAATTTTACACAGACGAATAAAAGTTGCACACAAATAGAAGCTGTGTGTTCTCATTCAGTCCCAAAGGATTGTCAATGAGTGAAGTCTTCCACAGACAGTGAGTACTTAAAATAATAAGAACTGTGGAAAGATCAAAGTAAAATAAAAGGGAAAGAATAAGAAAGAACTGGGGTGACAAAGAGTATGGGGACTCTTGACATTTTGCTTTTGAGCTAAATAGGTTTCTTTGAGGGCAAAGTTCATCACAGACATTTGAAAAAGTATTTTCCTTCTGGGTGTATGTGTGTGTGTGTGCGTGTGTGTGTGTGTGTATGTACATAAATCTAAAAGAAAAAATAATCTTCTCCTAGGAAATTCAGAGCTTTTGGAGGAAGCAATCAGTGCCTGGTTAATGTGAGCACAAGATGGACAGACCCTTGAATAGATGCCCAACTATTATTAACACAGTGTTGAGATCAAGGGGCTGTGGCCTTTGCTGTACTGTGACCACAAAAAACTGCCCAAATGCCTTGAAGACAATCCACCATGGCCTTAATTTTAAGTTGCTTCAAAGGAGATTTTTGCTTTCAGAAATAAGGATTTAGGAGACAGTCTTGAGAAGTGATAGAATTTCTCTCCCTGAAAGCTTCAGGAATGGGTAAGTGGCTTTTTAAAGAGATTTCAGACATTCTCTTCTATTTTCTATCACAGCAGTATTCAGATGATGCCTCACATACTGTCTGAGTATGTGAGCATTTTCCTTTGAGCTAATAAATTACCAGGATAGTTTTGAAACTTTGGGTGAAACTTGAGAGTTTTTGTTTAGAAGTATGGGCTATGTGGACTTACCATGTGGCTCTAGTGGTAAAAATACCTGCCTGCCAAAGCAGGAGACCGGGGTTCAATCCCTGACTTGGGAAGATCCCCTGGAGGAGGGCACGACAACCCACTCCAGTATTCTTGCCTGGAGAATTTCATGGACAGAGGAGCCTGGTAGGCTACAGTCCATGGGGTCACAAAGAGCTGGACATGACTGTAGCGACTGAGCGTGCTCACACGCATAGGCTGTCTATTTCTCAAGGAGAGGAGCAATGTCTACCACTTATTTAGTACCTGGAGGCCTAGAAAAATGTCATATGGATGGCAAATATTCAGCCCTTGTGTGTGTGTGTGTGTGTGTGTGTGTGTGTGTGTGTGTGTGTGTGTGTGAATATGTGTGGACTGTTTCTGTAATGGCACAGTCCTGGCCCTAATAACAAAGTGTTCTGAAATGGTGCTATATTTCTTTGTTGCTCACCTCTTTAAAAAAAAAAAAAAGGCTTTTAAAGATTTGCTTAATGGATTTGTTAGGCTTTCAATCTGGTTATTAACCAAGTATACACCCCTTTCTCCTCTAAACTATCACTGCAAAGACATTATAGACTCAAAAATAATGGGCTGTCACATGTAAAACAATATTCTAATCAAACATCACTGTGATTCAATATATAAGAATTTCACTGAGGATCTCTTTTTTGGAATTAAAGCTTTAGGTAGAATTATATAGAGAAACATCACATGATCACATGTTACAAGGGAGAAAACAGGACTGGTCTTAGATTTCTGATGACTTCTCAGTAAGCTCCTTCTGTGTACCCTTATTTATTGCTGTTTGATAGGCTCTCCTCTGTCATTATTTGTCACTCCCCCCGTAATCTTTCAGAACAACTTCATACATAGTAAATACTGATGGCTCCTAAACCAGCCCTTAGATCCAATCATGTATATCGAGCTGCCTGCTGGACACGTCCATTGGGATGACTGACAGACCTCTCACATTCCACAAGTCCATTCTGAACTCATCCCCTACCAACCCTACCCTTTGCCACATGCTATTTTTTTAACTCAATAAATGTTTGTTAAATAAGTGAATGGATGATCTCCATTAATTCCTAAATGAATGTCATATAGAAGACAAGTTCTTATTTCTACATATAGTAAGACTTAAAGTGGGTGGACCCTTTCTAAATAGAGTTGGTTTATCTACTGTTTCTTTAAATCACAGGCTAGTCAATCACTAGGGAACTGGACTTCTGGTTCCCTGAGCAAAGAGGCAAATCCTAGGCTAGGACCAGAGGAGGCTGTATTCAACTTACACTGCAGTTTATAAATCATCTGTGGCATTTTCTTTTGAACCCTCCAAGCAAAATGTTATGCTTTCATCACAAACAAATAGAGATCCAGATGTGTTTCATTGCACACACGCTTACATCAAAGGAAAGCAAATTGCTCAATATTTGGCTGACCACTGTGATACTCAGTGATATCCCAGCCTGATGATTACTGAGGCTGTGACTCTGGCCTCCTCTTTGTTTAATTTATTTATTTTTTACTGAAGGATAATTACAATATTGTGTTGATTTCTGCCATACAGCAACATGGATCAGCCATAGGTATACACATGTCTCCTCTCTCTTGAGGCTCCACCTCTCACCCCATCCCACCCCTCTAGGTTGTCACAGAGCCTGGCCTACTCTTAATTAACCAAGCTACAGGGTAGAATAATGTGTTAATGCATGCTCCTTTTAAAGAGAATATACACCATAGAATATGTGGAATTTATTTGGTTTTCCTAAGTGGCTCCAAAACTCAAGTTCTTCTAAATGATGCTTGTATTTCCTTTGAGTCTTGAACCTCTTACATGGCTGGGGCACCACAGGGTACCCTGGCCAATGCCCAAGGAATCTCAAACCAGTGATTGAGGCTCAATTATTGCTTCCAATGCATGACAATAGTTCTTTACAGATAGAAAAGTACTGTTGCTTCCATAGCTGTTCTCCTCTGGAGTTTGGACACAAGAGTAAGTACATGGGTCAAACCATTGTGAAGGGATCACTCAGACACTAAGACTAAGTGGCTGATCCTTCTTTGACTTGTTTCTGTAATATTCACTCAAGAAAGGCTTTCATCTCAGGGAAGGTCGTAAATCAACTCTATGACATGTATACAGAAATTTTCTACTCAGTTTGGGTGGGATTTTTCATGCATTATCTTATTTCATGTCCAGAGAGGGTAAACAACTTACCCAAGATCACACAGTGGATGCTGTCCAATCAGTCACACATCTGTGTGCAAGCTCCCTAATCAAACCACCTCAATGGTTAGATTTCAGCTCACAGCTGCTTGAATTTCCGCAATTTGAGGTCTATCTTTTTTTTTCTAATTGTCACAAAATACACCGGGAAGGGGTAAGTGAATTTAGACTCTCTGGAAGTAGATGATGATAAGATGGAAGACATAAAAATAAAAGACACATGTTGTCTGGAGGGCAGAAAGCAGGCAGGTGTGAAGGCTTCATCAGGTGCTCCTGGGACAGCAGACACCTTGGCTTTCCTCTCTGTTGTGTGGTCAGCTAGTTGACATTGACATTTAGTATTAATGTGGAAGGTTGCCTGGATAGCAAACAATATCTACACAACAAAAGCAAAGTCTCATGCTTAGAGAACTGCCTCTTGCGCTTAAGAAATTATGTTAATTTAAATAGCAGGAGCCCTTGCTGTGCCGTGCTGTGCCAAATCACTTCAGTCTTGCCCAGCTCTTTGCTGCCCCATGGACTGTGGCTACTAGGCTGTGGGATTTCCAGGCAAGAATAAAGGAGTGGGTTGCCATGTCCTCCAGGGGATCTTCCCAACCCAAGGTTTGAACCCACATCTCTTATGTCTTCTGCACTGGCAGATGGGTTCTTTACCACTCCTGCTACCTGGCAAGCCTAGAAGGAGACCTTGGGGATGAGGAATTCCATAGCAGGAGCTCCACGCAGGAGTCTACCTGCAACCTGGCTTGCGCCAGTGATGCACTGATGTTCCGGCCACACTGGTTGTGATCTGAGTGAGGATCATTATCATGGTGTCATAGTCCTGAAAAGACTGCCGTGCAATTGCACATGGCAATATTTATCACTCACACAAGTGAAACAGAAATGCAGATAATTCACTCGTGACTCTTTGATAATCTAAGGGATTTAAAGTGACGAGTGTATTTTGATCTTAAAAGTATTTTATTCTCTAAAACTTTATCATGATTATTAATTTTATTTTGATACTAGTATTTACCCAGGAGTATCTGTCATAGTACAACCAAGAACTGTAATTGAATAAAGAATTGATTTTTATTGCAGCTAATAAAAAGCAAGTCATTATTATTACAAATTGCCCATAATTACAATTGTCTGGAGACTGTCTTATCAGTCTGAGTGAGATAGGAAGAAGCTAAGATGTATAATAGCATGTCCTCTTCTATGAGTTAAAATGTATGCTCATTAATGACATGTAAATTAGCATTATAGCAAATTGAGCCTATTTTGCCCTATAGGACAGAGCCTAACACTGGTGATGAGTGATATTTAGTAAATGTGTCATTTATTTGCCTATATAACTCTATAACCTCTGGGCTTCCCTGGTGGCTCAGATGGTAAAGAAAGTGCCTGCAATTTGGGAGACCTGGGTTCAATCCCTGAGTTGGGAGGATCCCCTGGAGAAGGGAATGACAACCCACTCCAGTATTCTTGCCTGGAGAATCCCATGGACATAGGACCCTGGCAGGCTGCATGCAGTCCATGAGGTTGCACAGAGTTGGACACAGCTGAGCAACTAACACACCAGTATAACATTCAGATTTGCATATAGAGTGTGCCTAGCATTTTCTCAAGTGAGTGGAGATTCTGTCAGTCTTTCACATCAGGGCTTGGTTCATAAAATTTTAAGCACCTGTAATGCTTGTGTTGTAGTATAATCTTGAAGATTAGTGAACCATTTGCTAGCCATGTTCTTGGAGAAGGCAGTGGCACCCCACTGCAGTACTCTTGCCTGGAAAATCCCATGGACAGAGGAGCCTGGAAGGCTGCAGTCCATGGGGTCGCTGAGGGTCGGACACAACTGAGCGACTTCACTTTCGCTTTTCACTTTCATGCATTAGAGAAGGAAATGGCAACCCACTCCAGTGTTCGTGCCTGGAGAATCCCAGGGACAGGGGAGCCTGGTGGGCTGCCATCTATGGGGTTGCACAGAGTCGGACACGACTGAAGCGACTTAGCAGCCATGTTCTCAGACCCCTTGTCTAAGTCTAAGCTCCTGTCTTCCAGCCACCCTTCTTGTCCGTTTTCTTGGTGGGCAGCTAACATAAGTGACGTCTACCCTTGTCTCAGCTGGAGCACTAAGTAATACCAGTGGAAGGACAATGAGGGCTCTCTATCCAAGTCCTCCTGACCGGCTCTGAACCAGATTCCAGGGAGGGTGTACATCAGCCAGCTGTGCCTTTGCTCATGTCTCAGGATAATTCTCCATTCCCAACACAATTCCAAGACTTGTAAAAGCTGAGCAATTTCTAGAGGTGCTTATCTGCCTTGATGGGAAAAGGGAGGGATGTTTCTCTTCTTTCTCTACTCACCACCTCCCCGCCCCCTGCCGTACACACAGAATCCAGGGGAACTCTTTCTTTGGGTGCTAAGGGCCCCTCCCTACAAACAGATAGAAAGTACAGGGAAGTTAAGACAGATGGAGAGAGAACCATTCTCAGTTGCCATACAACCATCACATTTTGAAACGTGGTTTCCTACACAGTTGTTTAAAAACAGTAAAGGCTGAAATTAGACTGGGTGTATTGGACAAGAAAAGGTTTCTGAAACAGCAAATACAACATGCTATTCACTAATTATCAAAAACTATTTTCAGTGTTGAATTGGTAATGTTCTTTTATCCCAAATGTGGACTAGAATGATCTTTTTATGTTGAGTCTTCAAATTACAGAGGAGTGAACCAGAGGGTGGACCTACACCTGCAGCTGATGACTGCTCATAGGATTTATAATGCAAAGTAGCTAATTAAGATGATGGTCAAGTGGTGGTTTTCTGCTGATATTAGCACAGGAAAGCGTAGTTGTGTCTCGTATGCTTTTACCATGTACAGTATCATCAAGATTAAAAACTAATGGTTATTTTCAACACCAGATCTTTCAAAAATAAGCTAGCCTTATCTTCTAAAAAGGGCTTCCCAGGTGGCTCAGTGGTAAAGAATCTGCCTGCCCAT
>SJYX01013933.1:178419-201901 GCA_006410675.1 Oreotragus oreotragus | reverse complement strand
TTTCTTTGCATTGATCGCTGAAGAAGGCTTTCTTATCTCTTCTTGCTATTCTTTGGAACTCTGCATCCAGATGCTTATATCTTTCCTTTTCTCCTTTGCTTTTTGCCTCTTTTCTTTTCACAGCTATTTGTAAGACCTCCCCAGACAGCCATTTTGCTTTTTTGCATTTCTTTTCCATGGGGATGGTCTTGACCCTGTCTCCCGTACAATGTCACGAACCTCATTCCATAGTTCATCAGGCACTCTATCTATCAGATCTAGGCCCTTAAATCTATTTCTCACTTCCACTGTATAATCATAAGGGATTTGATTTAGGTCATACCTGAATGGTCTAGCGGTTTTCCCTACTTTCTTCAATTTAAGTCTGAATTACTCACACTCATTTGACCTTGTGTCTTCTAGAAGTTTCAAACTATGGGGAAAACGTTAATGTCTTTTAGAGATGCTATTGGCCTCCCAGGTGGCGCTAGTGGTAAAGAACGCGCATGTCAACGCAGGAGACATTAAGAGATATGGGTTAGATCCCTGGGTTAGGAAGATCCCCGGGAGGAGGGCATGGCAACTCACTCCAGTATTCTTGCCTGGAGAATCCCCACGGACAGAGGAGCCTGGTGGGCTACAGTCCATGGGGTTGCAAAGAATCAGACACGACTGAAGTGATTTAGCACACGCTACAGAGATATTATTAAGCAATAAGAGATTAATTTTGTTATAAACCAGACACTGATATGAGGAAACTGGACAGAAAAAATGAGTTTCTTGTCTTTCACACCACATGACTTGTGGGATCTTAGCTTCCCAATCAGAGATCAAACCTGTGCCTGCTACAGTGGAAAAGTGGAGTCCTCAGCACTGGACCACCAGGGAAGTCCCCCGCTTCTTGCATTGATGGGAGGGGAAAGGATGCCAGCTACTCAAGACGATGGATCGAAAGGCCTACTGCACTATTCAACTCTGTGCTAATTCTCATGTTTCTCTTAACCTGTAGCCCTCAGCTGGTGATCTTGGTGTCTATCATAAACCCGTAAAGTGTACTGGGGAGGAAATAGCAAACCCTGGATATTTCAGATCATAGAACTATCATCTGTGTGACTTGCCCCAAATAATGTTGGGTTTTTTTTTTAATAAACTCATGGAAGCCTCTGGATTTAGGTGGCAAATCAGTGCTGCTATTTGGTCAGTTAGAAATGGAGTTTAGGGTTACGGTTCACAGAATTTTTCTAAAAATCAATTTTTCAGTGTTTTAAATACCACTTGCAAAAGCGAGAAATAGTACAAATGTGTTCAATTGGCTGACAAAATTAGGATGACTATAATCCTCTGATAAACTACATGGTATAGTAGTAAAATTACTGCTGAAAAAACACACCCTTCTCGTGGCAAAACCACAAAGCATTATATCTGCATAATGACATTTGTTTGGGCAGGTGAGTCATTATTCTGTACACAGTAATTTTTCTATGTTTTATGGCATGTAGTAAAATTACTGGGCTTCTCTGGTGGCTCAGTGGTAAAGAATCCACCTGCAGTGCAGGAGATGTGGGTTCAAAACTTGGGTTGGGGAAATCCCCCGGAGAAGGCAGTGGCAACCCACTTCAGTGTTCTTGCCTGGGAAACCCCATGGGCAGAGGGCCTGGTGGGCTACAGCCCATGGGGTTGCAAAGAGTTGGACATGACTGAGCACACACACGCCCCTTACCTTAACAAACTGCATGTTAAAGGGGGTGCTCACATTCACTTGGTCTTTCTGATGCACCTCACATTTTGGAATGTATGAGTAGACAGAGAGAAGTAAAAAATATACCCCCTAGAGCTTATTCTTGGTGGGGGCTGTTTGAGGGTAAGTTGCTGGGGTGCACACAGACAAAATGATAACATAAAGTGGTTAGTAGAGTAGTTCAACTCATTTATATATGCTTGTGTTGGCTTTTGATAGGAGTGGATCACGAACTCTTAATTTGTCCTCCTCCGTTTTTTTATTGCTTTTTCTTCTTCTTTGCTACCGTCCACTATTGTCTATCAAGTACACGTGCGCACACACACACACATTTTCCCTTAGTTACTAAAATTGCTGAACTTTGTTGGGTCAATCTGAGCATGCATTGTCCCTTGTAACTATGCGTAGCTACTTCTACAACAACAATTAACAACAAGAACAAAAGCCTATATAGCACTTCATAAGTGTCAAGCAGTTTTCAACACTTGTAAGCATATTACTCATGGAATCCTCTCAACATATATATATGGTGGAGGCTGCTAGTACCCTTATTTTTCAGATGTGGAAACTAAAGAACAGAGAGTAACTTGCCCAGGTTCTCAGAGCGAGAAAGCTGAGATTGGAAGTGAGGGGCCGGCCCCAGTGGCAGTAGATTAGTCACTCAGTTGTGACTCTTACGACCCCATGGACTGTAGCCCGCCAGGCTCCTCTGTCCATGGGATTCTCCAGGCAAGAATACTGCAGTGGGTTGCCACACCCTCCTCCAGGGTATCTTCCCGACCCAGAAGCAAGCAGATGGATTCTTTATCGACCGAGCCACCAGGGAGCCCTTCCCTAATCTGACGTTAGATTTTTTTNTGGACTGTAGCCCGCCAGGCTCCTCTGTCCATGGGATTCTCCAGGCAAGAATACTGCAGTGGGTTGCCACACCCTCCTCCAGGGTATCTTCCCGACCCAGAAGCAAGCAGATGGATTCTTTATCGACCGAGCCACCAGGGAGCCCTTCCCTAATCTGACGTTAGATTTTTTTTGGTCTAGCATATCTTTATCCCTCATTCCTTTATTCATCAGCACTGTTCTCGTATTTATACATTTGGGATTTATCTTTTGTTAATAGAATATAGCTAAAATCTTAACCTAAACTGTTTGTGTGTGATGATTTGAACCATTAATACTATTATTGGTATATTTAAATTTGTTTTTATCATTTTTCCCAGAATGGATTTATTTATTTTTATCCCAATCATATCATCTATTTTTACTATACATATTCTAGAGTTTGCTTTGCTGAGGTCTACAGGGCACACCTGATAATGCTCATCATCCCCAATTTGGATGACATAAATTTTAAGCTTTTACTCTGAGTTTTACATCATAAGTTTTGTGGAGTCCAACACCAAGGGCTTCCCTGGTGGCACTAATTGTGACGAACCCACTTGTCAATGCAGGTAGATGTGAGAGATGCAGGTTTGAGGTGTGGGTTTGATTCCTGGGTTGGGAAGATCCCTTGGATGAGGGCCTGGCCACTCCAGTATTCTTGCTTGGAGAATCCCATGGACAGGGGAGCCTGGCGGGCCAGTCCTTGGGGTCACAAAGAGTTGGACACAACTGAAGTGACTCACATGCACGCATACCAAGGTCACAGGTGTAAAGCCTTGAACATAGGCAGTGGAGCCCTATCCCAATGTCATCTTTAGAACAAACCGAGTCCCTAGCAACTATTGCCATGACCTAAACCAGCTAGCTCCCTGACCTCATATTAGGTAAAAAAATACCCACCCTATAGCATACTAATCAGCTGATGCCACTCTTCCAGCAGGGATTTTTACTGTCTGGGGGCTATAAAAATTGCCCACTAGCCCACAGAGGCGTTGGCTCGGCCTTGAGTTGCCGCTTGTTCTAACAGTGCCTCCTTTGTAATAAACTCTATTCTCTCATTCTGCCTTGTGTCTGGAAATTCTCTTCCAACCAGTGCACAGACCAAAACGTTTGTCTTTCTCTCTCTTTTTTTTTGGCCTAGCCATGTCACATGTGGAACCTTAGTTCCGTCCCCAGGGATGGAACCCGTGCCCTCTGTAGTGGAAGCGTGGACTCCTAAGCACTGGACTGACTGTGAATTCCGGTTTGTCTCTATTTTGAAAGTCATTTCTTAACGGCATCAGGAAGTGTTGCTCTATGAACATATATGTAATCTGAGTCCATGGGACTGGATTAGGTGAAGCTTTTGACAGAGGAGTCATAATACGAACACAAACAGGGAAAAGCGTCAGCAATGAAGAGGAAGTCAGCACACTGGTCATGAGCTGAAGTTGCCTTTATTTCCTCCTCATCCCCTTTCCTTTCTAGGGCAGGCTTCTGGTGATTTGCATAGGAAAGAAGTGCCCAATTATGTGTTTGTTTGTTTTTTTTCAGTTCACTGAAGTACACGTTTTAGGGTAGAAAGACGATCAAGTGTTTAAATGTGAGAAAATTTAAATGTGATTCAGCGTGGAAGTGAGATGGTGCTATCAATATTTTATCCACCGTGAGCTCAAGAAAATGAATGGGAACATGCTTTTTCTGGCGCTAGATGGCAGTCTTTCTTTGCAAACCAAACCGGATGGACAGGCTCTCTGACAAGCTGGCTGACTTCCCCTAGGAGGTGCCCAAGCTCTCTTAGCAGCTTTCCTGACTGAAGACGCCAAATTAGAAGTGGTTCAGTTCAGTTCAGTTGCTCAGTCGTGTCTGACTCTTTGCGACTCTGTGGATGGCAGCACGCCAGGCCTCCCTGTCCATCACCAACTCCCGGAGTTCACCCAAACTCATGTCCATTGAGTCGGTGATGCCATCCAACCATCTCATCCTCTGTCGTCCCCTTCTCCTCCTGACCCCAATCTTTCCCAGCATCAGGGTCTTTTCTAATGAGTCAGCTCTTCGCATGAGGTGGCCAAAGTATTGGAGTTTCAGCTTCAGCATCAGTCCTTCCAGTGAACACCCGGGACTGATCTGCTTTAGGATGGACTGGTTGGATCTCCTTACAGACCAAGGGACTCTCAAGAGTCTTCTCCAACACCACAGTGAAAAAGCGTCTTCCATTTAATGAGGAAGGAACTATACTGATGGTCCCCTGAGGCTTGTGGCTGAGTTAGAATTAGGGGAGGGAAGAGAGCGGGTGAAAGAGAAGACGGGGTATAGTTAATTATAGCAAACACTTCAGTGAAGGCAGCAGAAAGCAAATGCCCTTCTGAGGAAGTATCTTTGGACCTAACTTTGGATTTGAGAATGAATCTTGCTTGCCTTCTTTCTGATAGTCTATATTCGCAGGCTTTCTTCCTCCAGTTGTCTTGGAAAGAACCTGAATAATAGACAGTGCAGCTTTAGGTTTTAGTAGGACTCAGGTAGGGATCAATTCACCTTACAAGATGCTTACTGTATGTCCTTGTGCCTCCTAATTAAAAAAAAAATCCCCAGAACATTTCTCTTAGCACTGCCACTTTCCATCAATAGACATTTATGAAGATAATTCTAAATTTTGAAAATTGTGCTAGCGCTTTGGGAGATACAAAGAAGTATTCGATAGGCCCTGAGGAAGTACTATTACCCGGGTCTCCTGCATTACAGGCAGATTCTTTACTATCTTAGCCACCAGGGAAACCCAGGGGTAAGTTTACTGGGAGGCGAGAATTCTACCATTGAACCACCAATGCTGTATAAGCAAACTGAATCATCAAAAATGGAGCAACCAGCCACCTCTCTGTAGAGGGCTGTGTTTTCACATTTTTGGAACTTAAAATATATTTTCTACTTAAGGTGTCTTATTACACGGCTATTACTTGACTCTTGAGAGTCCTTTGGACTGCAAGGAAATCCAGCCAGTCCATCCGAAAGGAAATCAGTCCTGAATATTCACTGGAAGGACTGATGCTGAAGCTGAAACTCCAATACTTTGGCCACCTNAGGTGTCTTATTACACGGCTATTACTTGACTCTTGAGAGTCCTTTGGACTGCAAGGAAATCCAGCCAGTCCATCCGAAAGGAAATCAGTCCTGAATATTCACTGGAAGGACTGATGCTGAAGCTGAAACTCCAATACTTTGGCCACCTGATGCGAAGAGATGACTCATTTGAAAAGACCTTGATGCTGGGAAGGATTGAAGGCAGACAAAATAGGTGGCGGCAGAGGATGCGATGTTTGGACGGCATCACAGACTCAATGGATGTGAGTTTGAGTAAACTCTGGGAGATGGTGATGGACAGGGAAATGGGCATGCTGCAGTCCATGGGGTCGCAAAGAGTCGGACACAACTGAGCAACTGAACTGCACTGAGTTTTCCAAATTAACCCATAATATTACTCCATTATATCTTTTTTTTAAATCATTTTCCTTTATTATTAGAGTAATCTATGATTATTTTTGGGCTCCCCTTGTGACCTAGCTGGTAAAGAATCTGTCTGCCATGCAGGAACCCTGGGTTTGATCCCTGGGTTGGGAAGATCCCCTGGAGAAGGGAATGGCTACCCATTGCAGTATTCTGGCCTGGAGAATTCCATGGGCTGTATAGTCCATGGGTCACAAAGACTCGGACACGACTGAGCGACTTTCGCTTCACTTTATGATTATTTTTTAAAATATAAAAAATTAAAATATTGTAATCATCCCAAATTCCATCCGCAGACATAGCAACTGTTAACATTTTGATGTCAATATTTTTCTCTGTTAATTACAAAAGATTGTCAGGTTGGGAAGATCCCCTGGAGAAGGGAATGGCTACCCATTGCAGTATTCTGGCCTGGAGAATTCCATGGGCTGTATAGTCCATGGGTCACAAAGACTCGGACACGACTGAGCGACTTTCGCTTCACTTTATGATTATTTTTTAAAATATAAAAAATTAAAATATTGTAATCATCCCAAATTCCATCCGCAGACATAGCAACTGTTAACATTTTGATGTCAATATTTTTCTCTGTTAATTACAAAAGATTGTCATAATTATTAATTATCAGGCTCATTTCCCTTCATCAGCTAAAATTCTTCAAACATGTGGACTTTGGGGAGAGACTGCCTGATGTGGTTTCTGGAACTAACATTGACCTTGGTCTTTTCATCTGCGAAGTGGGAGTAATGTGAGTCCTTCCAGCACAGAATTATCTATAAATGAGACAGTGCAGGTAATGCGTCTGGCACGGAAGAGACACGCAGTAAGGACTCCCTGCTGGCCCAGTGGCTAAGACCCCGAGCTCCCAGCGCAGGGGGCCTGGGTTCAGCCTCTGCTCAGGGAGATAGATCCCACATGCCACAAGGAGGATCAAAGTTCCCACATGCTGCAGCTAAGACCCGGAGCAACCAGGTAAATAAATACCAAAAAAAGAAATGTCCAGTAAATATTAGCTGTGACGCTGCTATGACCATTATTACATACCGTTTTCTCCTATTACAGAATCATGATAAAATGTTTAGCAAACTCAAAGGAGTATAAATAAGAACATAAAAATCATGTATAGTCTCACAACACAGAGATGGTCATTGTAAATCTAATTCTTTTTTAATAGTTTTCTTAAAAAAATCCAAATGGGGATCCTGTCTGACTTACTATTTCACCAAAAGAACCCTGATTTTATTGGCTGCAAATTAGTCTATTGTATGGAAGTTACAGAAGTATTGTAATTAACTATTTCCCTATGTTTGAGGGCCTTCCAACTGTTTGCTATTATAAACAATGATGTGATGAATATTCTAGATATAAAGCCTTGCTTGCATTTGGCTTATTTATCTAGATTAGTGTCACAGAAGTAAAATAATTGAGTTGATGTATATGAACTGTTTTTTAATTCTTGATGTACACTGGCTAAATTCTTTTTAAGACATTTCAACTGATTTATATTTCCTCCAGCTTCAGTGCCTGTTACTTTAAGTACTCTCATATTTTGAATTTTGGCTAATTTGAAAAGTACAGTTTTGTCTTACTTGGCATTACCTTGGTGGATGATGGGGTAAGACTTTTTTTTGTCATATTATCATCCATTCTGTGAAATATCTTTTCCCTTTGTCCATTTTCTTATTGTGGTTTTACTTTTTAAAAATCAATTTATGTCAACTTTTTATATAACACTTGCATGCATGTTAAGTTGCTTCAGTCGTGTCTGACTCTTTACAACCCCATGGACTGTAGCTCTCCAGTCTCCTCTGTCCATAGGATTCTCCAGGCAACAATACTGGAGTGGGTTGCCATTTCCTCCTCCAGGGGATCTTCCCAACCCAGGGACTGAAGCCAGGTCTCTTACATCTCCTGCATTGGCAGGCAGGTTTTTTTTGTTTTGTTTTGTNATAGGATTCTCCAGGCAACAATACTGGAGTGGGTTGCCATTTCCTCCTCCAGGGGATCTTCCCAACCCAGGGACTGAAGCCAGGTCTCTTACATCTCCTGCATTGGCAGGCAGGTTTTTTTTGTTTTGTTTTGTTTTTTTTAAACCACTAGCACCACCTGGAAAGCCCATGTAATACATAGACTAACTCATTTCCATATTCATTTTTCGAAATTTGCAGTTTACTTCTTAGTCAGGCTTACAGTGAAATTTTCTTGAGGGAAAGAAAATTTCAATTTGTGTGCAATCAAAACTGTTTAATTTGTGTGTATTTCGGGGGTAGATTTCTTCTTTTGATTTTATGCTAGAAAACATAGTTTCTTACCCACAGATCAAGTTAAATTTTCTTCCACAATTAAAAAGTAATCTGTGGGATGAAACTTTGAGTCTGTGTGGCTCTCTTTTTCCCCCAACAAACTCTGGCACACTGGCTTTTTTAATCCATTGATAATTCTTGCCTGAGTCAATTATTTCATTGATGATTGCAGCGTACAGTTAATTCTTTAAAAATTAACAATTTTAATCCACCTGGGCTTCCCCAATGGCTCAGCAGTAAAGAATCTGTCTGCAATGCAGGAAATATGGGCTTGGTCCCTGGGTCAGGAAAGATCCCCTGAAGGAGGAAATGGCAACCCACTCCAGTATTCTTGCCTTGAAAAACTCCCATGGACAGAGGATCCTGGTGGCTACAGTCCATGTGGTCGCACAGAGTCGGACGCTACTGAGTGACTAACCTTGGGCTGACTTTGGTTTGAATACAGTTTGAGAGGAAATATGAAACTGAGTTTATTCCTTCCAAGTGTGGGCATTTACTTTTTATTAGTTTTTTTCACTGAAAAAGTAACATGTGAGATAAAAATGCAAACAGTAGAAAAAGGAAACACAATGAAAGTAAGTACTCCTCCTACAGTCTTGGTGGGAATGTAAATTGGAACAGCCACTTTATGGAGAACAGTATGAAGGTCCCTTAAAAAGCTTAAAATAAAGTTACCATATGATCCACCAGTCCCACTCCTGGACATGTACCTGGAGAAAACCATAGTTTAAAAAGATACACATCCTCCAGTGTTCATGGCAGCACTATGTACAATAGCCAGGACATGGAAGTTAAATGTCCATCAACAGAGAAATGAATAAAGATGAGGTATACATCGTTACTAGGTCATGTGACTCTTTTGCAACCCCATGGACGGCCGCCCACCAGGCTCTTCTGTCCATGAGTTACCAAAGGGGAAGGGAGGGAAGGGATGAATCAGAGGTTTGGGATTAGCAGATACAAGTATAAAATAGATAAACACAAAGGTCCTACTGAACTATATCCAGGGAACTATATCCAGTATCTCAATCTATAATGGAAAAGAATAAATATATACATTTAATGGAATCATTTTTCTATACATCTGAAGCTAACACAACATTGTAAGGCAGATATACTCCAATTAAAAAAAAAAAAGTTTTCTCCTCTTCTTACTCTGGGCTTTTCAGTTCCTCTCTTCAGAGTCAATCCATGCTTCCTATTTCTTATATAATCTCCAGAGTTATTCTAATATACAAATTCATGTGTGCCTGTGTGCATCTTTGTGTGTATGTCCACGTTGCATAATGGAAACACACTAGCTGTTGTGTCCATGGATTTTCTTTTCTTTTTTAATTGGAGGATAATTGCTTTACAAAGGTCCATCTAGTCAAAGCTATGGTTTTTCCAGTAGTCATGTATGAATGTGAGAGTTGAACCATAAAGAAAGCTGAGTGCTGAGGAACTGATGCTTTTGAACTGTGGTGTTGGAGAAGACTCTTGAGAGTCTCTTGGACTGCAAGATCAAACTAATCCATCCTAAAGAAAATCAATGTTGAATATTCTTTAGAAGGACTGATGCTGAAGCTCCAATACTTTGGCCACCTGATGAGAAGAACTGACTCATTAGAAAGGACCCTGATACTGTGAAAGATTGAGGACAGGAGGAGAAGGGGACGACAAGGGTTGGATGGCCTCACTGACTCGATGCACATGAGTTTGAACAAACTCTGGGAGATGGTGAAGGACAGGGAGGCCCGGTACGCTGCTGTCCATGAGGTCACAATGAGTCAGACACAGCTGAGCAACTGAACAACAACTACTTTACTATGTCCTGGATTCTTAGCATTTCTTAAGTCCATTTCTTACGAGTACACAAAGGCCTACCTTAGTCTTTTTCTAAATTACTGCAAGAGAGTTATATTTGAAAGACACATGGTTTATTTGGGGCTTCCTGGTGGCTTAGTGATAAATCTGTCTGCCAATGCAAGAGACTTGACTTTGATCCTTGGGTTGGGAAGACCCTCTCTAGAAGGAAATGGCAACCCTCTCTAGTATTCTTGCCTGGGAAATTCCATGGACAGAGGAGCAGACGACAGTCCATGGGGTTGCAAAGAATTGGAGACTATTGAGCTACTCAACAGCAGCAATAGTTTATGTGATCGATTTCTAACTTCAAAATAGACTTTCCTGAGCTGGTGTGAGAGTAGATGTGCTGTCACCAGTGGCCCCTGGGGCATTTCCAACCCGTGTTAGTATGTAAGCTCGTTGATGGCATTGGTTTGCTTCTTCTCTGCTGCATTCCTGGTGTCTATCACAAGGGTATAAATTAATCCCTTGTGCTCTCATAATCTTCTATTTTTTAGCTCTAACACTTTGGCCACCTGATACAAAGAGCCGACTCACTAGAAAAGACTCTGATGCTAGGAAACATTGAAGGCAGGAGAAGGGGACGACAGAGCTAAACAGCAATCAGCTAAACTGCTAATGCCAGCAGTTGGATGGCATCACCAACTCAATGGACGTCAGTTTGAGCAAACTCTGGGAGATGGTGAAGGACAGGGAAGCCTGGAATGCTGCAGTGCATGGGGTTGCAAAGAGTCGGACACAACAGAGCGACTGATGGAGACTATTACATTTAGAATGGATAAACAACAAAGTCCTACTGTATAGCACAGGGAACTACATTCAATATCCTGTGATAAACCATAATGGAAAAGAATATAAAGAAGAATGTCTATATGTGTGTAACTGAATCACTTTGCTATATAGCAGAAATGGGCACAGCACTGCAAATTGACTATAGTCCAATAAAAATTTATTTAAAAAGCAGTCTTTGCCCTAGCTGTTATGATTCTCAGAATTGGAGAGCTCAGAAGGAGCTGGAAAGGCCATTTAATGCACGCTCTTCCTTTCGTCCACGGGGGCCAGGCCTCTGTGATGACGGCCTGCGTGTCATCACCTGCTGTTTCACCGTCTCCTCTTGGGCCGCAGTTCTAAACGTCATGGAGCCCACGCCAAGCGGTCTTTGTTTTACTCAGTACAGGGAGGCACTGACTCCACCAGGTGGCTGGGTGGGGCCATGGGCCTGGGGCCACCCTAGTGCTGTGTCCTCACTGAGCTGACAGACAGCCACCAGGCCCGCGGCCTTGCTGCCTCGAGGCTGAAGGCCCAGCCAGGTGGCCCCTGGAGGCCCCTGCAGCTTTGAGACCTGGGACTTAGCAGGCCTGGTCACCTGGGCCTGTGGCCCATCAGTGTTCTCCTGCTTTTGTGAGAGATCTATAACTTCTAACGCTCTCCATACATCTCAGAGGTAAGGTTTCAGATTTAATATAGGTATTTATTTTTGTTTACGTATTTGGCCATGCCGGGTCTTAGTTGCAGCAGGCAGGGTCTTCACTGGAGCATGGGGATCTTCAGTTGTGGCATGCAGGATCCAGTTCCCTGACCAGGGATTGGACCAGAGCCCCCCCGCATTGGGAGCTTGGCGTCTTAATTCCTGGATCACCAGGGAAGTCCCTCAGATTTAAATCAAAGAAGCAACCCGACTACTTAAATTGACAGGAGGATGTCAACGTGGTTATCAGATCTTTAACAAGAGCTGAGACTAAGAAGGGGCACAAAGAACGAGAAAAGAGGAGGCTACGTGCATAAATGGGGCACTCACCGATGCTTGCCTGTTGCACATGACCTTTCAGCCCTTCTGTCCCCAGCTCTGAAGCTGAAGTAGGAAAGGTGGGCAAAGCCAAATGCCCCTTGGCAGATGGTGCTAGGCTCCAGACCTCGGTGTCCTAACGAGCCTGGCAGAGCTGGGGCCTGGTATGGGGAGACTGCCCTTTCTCGGGCTCTGATTTCCCCCAGGAGAGTTGTGTAGCTCTCTAGTATTTTATTTTTGTCACCAGCCTTATGTGCCAATGCTGTCAATGTGGTTACGGGTAGCAAACAATCACAAAGAAACACTCACATCCATTTTTCCTTAGGAACTGTAGCCATCAGCCACACACTCACACCGTAAACTGAGCCCAGCCAGTTAAATGCAACTGTAAATTTTTGTTAATGTGTTCATACAAAACCACACATCTTTGCAGAATATTGTTATTATTTTCTTTGTAATTTTATGGCTGTTGAAATATGGGAAAAATATTGTGGAACTCCAGAAATCAGTTGTTTCAAAAATTAAAATATTTCCATGCTTATTCAAAGGATTTGCAAGGGTGCTAAATGAAGGTTACAAAGATCCACATTTTGCAGCTCTAGAGACCGCAGTCTTATCCTCTGCTATTCATGCAAATTCTCTCGCTCTTGCAGTTGAAAATGCAAGAAATCTGTTTCAACATTGTGCCATAACATGTTTTCCCAGGGCAAACTTAATTCTGTCAATTGTTCTTAATCCACATTCAACATACATTAATCATCCACAGTTCAAGGTCAGATTGCATTTTGTATCTTGGTCTATTAATGCAACAAATTTGTTTTCAGTTGATTTCAAAATCATCTCTGGTTTTAACAGACATATTTTTTTGGATATGGTTATGGTATAGTCACTCCATCATGTCGGACCCTTTGCGACCCCATGGACAGTAGCCTGCCAGTTTCTTCTGTTTGTGGGACTCTCTAGTCAAGAATACTGGAGTGGGTTGCCATTGCCTTTCCTACGGGATCTTCCCAACCCAGGGATTGAACCTGGGTCTCCTGCATTGCAAGCAGATTCTTTACTATTTGAGTTACAGGGAAGATCACTATATATATATATATATATATATATATATATATATACACACATACATACATATTTCATGAAAAAGACGGGATGCAAATTAATATGAAACTGTCTGAGAATAACACAAAATCCTTCTTAATAAAGCACATATTTATTTTATCTTATTTTTTAATTTTTTATTTTATATTGGGGTAGAGTTGATTGAAAACATTGTACGTTATATTTAATTCAGATGATTAATACAATCATACCGATGGCTCAGCAGGTAAAGAATCTGCCTACAATGCAGGAGGCATGTGTTCGATCCAGTTATTTTTCCACTGACTCTTTCTTAGCCAGAAATAGTTTGGGGGCCATTATTACATGTCAAAAATTGAAAATCCTGCCCCTCAAACTTTATTGAGGAGGTTAGGAAGATCCCGTTGAGGAGGAAATGGCAACCCACTCAGTATTCTTGTCTGAAAAATCTCATGACAGAAAGACCCTGACGAGCTACAGTCCATGGGGTTGAAAAGAGCTGGGTATGGCTGAGCCACTGAGCACACATGCACACAATGTTATATTTCCTGAAAAAGACGGGATGCAGATTAATATGAAACTGCGTGAGAATAGCACAAAATCCTTCTTAATAAAGCACATATCTTATTTTATCTTATTTTGTAATTTTCTATTTTATATTGGGGTAGAGTTGATTGAAAACATTGTAATAGTTTCAGGTGTACAGCAAAGTGATTCAGTTATGCATATACATGTATCTATTCTTTTTTCTTTTAGGTTGTTACAGAATAGTGAGCAGAGTTCCCTGTGGTATGTAGTAGGTCCTTGCTGGTCATCCATTTTAAATAGAGCAGTGTGTACACGGCCATCCAAACTCCCTACCTACCCCTTCCCCCAACACTTCCCCATCTCCCCCGCCATAACGATAAATTCCTTCTTTAGTCTGTGAGTCTGATAAACCATACATTTAAAAAGGGAGAACCCTAAACCTGAAGAATAAATTTTCTCTATTTAAAGAAGGTGAGAGAAACATTTTCACATTTTGAAAACTGTTTACCTGAAAGATAAACCTTCTCTATTTAAGTAAAGTGAGAAAAGCATTTTCATTCTTACTTGAAAACTTTACTTGATTAATGCTTACTTTTCTTTACTAGGATTTCACAAGGTACAAGGCAAAAACCAAAGAAAGAGAAACTTGCATTAATACACCTGTTTATCAACACACTGATCATTATAGTGCATTGTTTGTGTTTGTCTCAAGGTTTAGGAAAAGAAAGAGATTTGCTACCTTGAACAAGCAAACGATGTGCTTTTACTCTAATGGCAAAGAATTTTTTTGGTTGTGGTTAATGTTCATGGCCTGCCACAAATGACGAGATAAGTCCTGGGGTTTTGGTCTCTTTTTCACTGATGGGCTGTGAAGATGGGAGCACACATTTCAGAACCAAACTGCTGCTTGGTTGAGCTCTAGGTAAATGCTGTGGGTCTCTGTGGCTCCCGGCCCACTCAGCTTTTCTGCAGAGTCACAGCACCCCTGCCTCAGATGGGTCCAGCAGCTTTCTGACTCTCCCCCATAGCCGCAATGTGGATCCATCATCTTCTGGGGAGACTGGCTGTGTCATGGAATGCGCACAACCTTTGAAGTCAGACCGACTTTAGCTCATCCTGCTCCGCCATCAACAGCCTGGGCAATTTTATCTCCCTGAGCTTCACTGCCATCCTACGAGCCAGGGCTAAGGAGGACTGACTGCTCATCTGGAGAGGTTGGAGGAATTGCGTGAGATAATGTAAGTAAACAGAAGCTTGCCACATACTCAGGAGACACAATATAAATACCATCGGATGTACACTTCCGGGCTTCAAGGGGGTTTAACTTGGCTCCTGTGACCTTCTCTGAACCTAAGTGTTTTCATCTGTAAAATGAGTCCATAGGGTTCAGTTGGGCTCTCTGGATGGGGCTAGTGGTAAATAATCTACCAATGCAGGAGAGGTAAGAGACCCGGGTTTGAGTCAGGCCTGAGTCAGGATCCCCTGGAAGAGGGCATGGCTACCCACTCAAATATTCTTGCCTGGAGAATCCCATGGATGGAGGAGCCTGGCGGACTATGGGCCAAAGAGTCACAGAGTCAAACACGACTGAAGCGACTTAGTATGCACACATGCACTAATGCTCACATGCTATAAGATTAATACATACTCAAAGAATATTCTATAGGATCAATATTCACATATTATAGAGCCATACTCAAATATTATCCTAATATAGTAATACTCAAGTATTATAACACCTTACTCAAATCATGCCATTATATTCGCACACGTATTATAATTACAATACTATTATTTGAGCTCTCTTATAGTTACTTCTGTGTTTTGTGGTTCACTTTTTACTTCCAAGTCCCGACTCTGTGAACACGCATCTCCTGGATGGAGCAGAAGTTCCCCGTGGACAGGACAGCCGAGCACCGAGGCCAGGCACCAAGTGCTTTCGATGGACCAGCTCCTTGTGTCTGTGTTCTGCTCTCACTGATCCACAGCGGGGCAATTTTGCCTTCTCTCTCAAGACTTTCCCGAAAGCCCCCTCCAGGCTACACGGTCTCCCCATTTCCTGATCTCCTGGGATTCACGGAGGCAACACTGTCAGATTCTGTAGGCAACACGCTACAGAAAAGATCAAAGATTCAGCGTCAGGCATCAGATGTGGGTAAACCATCATGCAACGCTGCATTTCAAGAAAATCTTTGCAACTTGGTTTTTGAGAGTTTACTGACCACAGAATCTTGCAAATATGCCTATATATAAGTGATATTTTAAAGCTCAAGTTGGTTTCTCTACATGCTATCGTCACTCTCTCAATACCAGGGGAAATTTGGTCATGTATAAATAGATAAGTAGTCACACACATGCAGAATTATCTTTCATAAAGGAAGACATGAAAAATGTTCAGATTTCACCAGTAGTCCAAAATGAAAATAACTTATACAATTAGCCAATGTGTTTTAAAATAAAAATTTGCTGTGTCCACGAGGCCTTGGCAAAAACGCTACTTCCACATGCAGCCAGTTACAATGGAAATTGGTTCAAAGCATTTGAAAATCAGGCAGCCATTCAGATCTAAGATCTAACAACGTGAATCAAACTGTTCATATTTTTTGATCCAGTAATCAGACTTCTTAGAATCCCTCTTAGGCAAGGAATTCAAAAGAAGTTGAACATAATGTGTTTAAAAATGTTTGCTGTAGTCTTTACTGTCAAGATTCAACATTTGGAAACAAGCTAATAATAACTACTACTTGTATGGGCTCTGCAGCATAGAAGCAACTTTCATACACATCGTCTCCTTTGATTTTTCAGTGGCGCTGGGAGATAGAATGCTGTTATCCTCAAGTCATAGATCGAGAAACTCACGTTCAGAGTCGTTAAGGTATAGAGATCACACTGCTGGAAAAAGGTAGGCCAGGGCTGCAGCCATCTCGCCTATAGTTTTATATCCCTTTGTGTGCATGCATGCTAAGTTGCTTCAATCATGTCCGACTCTTTGTGACCCTATAGACTGCAGCCCTCCAAGCTCCTCTGTCCATGGGATTCTCCAGGCAAGAACACTTGAGTGGGTTGCCATGCCTTCCTGATCCAGGAATCGAACCTTGTCTCTTATTTCTCCTGCATTAGCAGGCCTGTTCTTTACCACTAGCACCAACTGGGTATATCCCTTTATATATATATATCCATGTGACAGCTGGACTATAAAGAGCTGAGCACAGAAGAATTGGTGCTTTTGAACTCTGGTGTTGGAGAAGACTCTTGAGAGTTCCTTGGACTGCAAGGAGATCCAACCAGTCCATCCTAAAGGAGATCAGTCCTGGGTGTTCATTGGAAGGACTGATGCTGAAGCTGAAACTCCAATACTTTGGCCACCTGATGCGAAGAACTGACTCATTAGAAAAGACTGTGATGCTGGGAAAGATTGAAAGTGCGAGGAGAAGGGGACGACAGAGGATGAGATGGTTCGATGGCATCATTGACTCGATGGACATGAGTTTGAGCAAGCTCTGGGAGTTGGTGATGGACAGGGAGGCCTGGTGTGCTGCAGTCCATGGGGCCGCAAAGAGTCGGACACGACTGAGCAACTGAGCTGTATTATGTAGTGCCTTCAAAACAGGAGGCACTCAGTAAGCACACGTTGCTGTTGTTTACCCACTAAGTCGTGTCTGACTTTTTGCGACTCCACGGACTGTAGCCCTCAAGACTCCTCTGTCCACAGCATTTCCCAAGCAAGAACCCTGGAGTGGGTTGCCACTTCCTTCTCCAGGGGATCTTTCTGACCCAGGGATTGACCCCAAGTCTCCTATATTGGCAAGTGGATTCTTTACCACTGAGCTGCCTGGGCAGCCAAGTACATGTTACAGTTGAGTAAATGAGTGACTTAGTGAATCAAAGCATAATTTCTCGTGACAAATTGTCCGGACTTTGTCACTTACTACCTGTGTGACATTGAACAAGTTACTTAAGCTCAGTTTCCTCATCCAGAAAACAAAGATGATGATGATGATGGCGGCAGTACTTTCTTTACAGAGCCGCTCGGAGGATTGAAGGCATTGTTGCTGTTCAGTTGCTAAGTCACGTCATGCTCAAACCCATGTCCATTGAGTCAGTGATGTCACACAACCATCTCATTCTGTCACTCCCTTCTTCTCCTGCCTTCAATCCTTCCCAGCATCAGGGGATTCATACATGCAAAGCTGTTCATTAGCATCTGTCACAGAATAAATGCTATATAAAGTGTGAACTACATTATTATTATTCTTTGCTTTTACATTGCAATTCTAGAGCTGTATTAACAGCATCCCCTTTCCTACAGTGTCAAAGAGAATAGAAACATCAATATATCTTTTTATTGAATATCCTTAGGTCAATTCTAAAAGAAGATCTTAGCATATAAAAGTCAGTTTATTAAAATGCAAAAATTATAAGAATTCAAGGATAGTTTGAAATTATGAAATATGATGTCAAATTCACTATATTAATAAATCACAGGGCAAAACCCCTATAATTATGAACTTGGTGGCCAAAAGAGCTTTATATCAAAATTTAACAGCCATTTTTTATCTAAGAATTTTAATTAGGAATAGATGCTGCACACAGTGGGGGAAAAAAAACATTTTCCCATTGTCAGAGATAAGACAATATTGACCACTATAGAAACTATTATTTAATGTTTTCTGCAAATACTAGCCAATGCAATAAGAAAAGAGAAGACAAGAGAAACAAACAACAACAAAAAAACCCTATGCATATGGGGAAGGAATTATTTGCAAATCATATTATTATGTATTTCTAAAGTTCATACAAATCAGTTGAGAAACAAGATAAGTAACTAGAGTGCCTGGTTACAAAGTTAGTAATACAAAATTTAATAACTTTTCTATAAGTAAATACAGTTTGATCTCTGGTTCCTCTGCCTTTTCTAAAACCAGCTTGAACATCTGGAAGTTCACAGTTCACATACTGCTGAAGCCTGGCTTGGAGAATTTTGAGCATTACTTTACTAGTGTGTGAGATGAGTGCAATTGTGCAGTAGTTTGAACATTCTTTGGCATTACCTTCCTTTGGGATTGGAAGAAAACTGACCTTTTCCAGTCCTGTGGCCACTGCTGAGTTTTCCAAATTTGCTGGCATATTGAGTGCAGCACTTTCACAGCATCATCATTCAGGATTTGAAATAGTTCAACTGGAATTCCATCACCTCTGCAAGCTTTGTTCACAGTGATGCTTCCTAAGGCCCACTTGACTTCACATTCCAGGATGTCTGGCTCTAGGTGAGTGATCACACCATCATGATTATCTTGGTCGTGAAGATCTTTTTTGTACAGTTCTGCATATTCTTGCCACCTCTTCTTAATATCTTCTGCTTCTGTTAGGTCCATACCATTTCTGTCCTTATCGAGCCCATCTTTGCATGAAATGTTCCCTTGGTATCTCTAATTTTCTTGAAGAGATCTCTGGTCTTTCCCATTCTGTTCTTTTCCTCTATTTCTTTGCATTGATTGCTGAAGAAGGCTTTCTTATCTCTTCTTGCTATTCTTTGGAACTCTGCATTCAGATGCCTATAACTTTCCTTTTCTCCTTTGCTTTTTGCTTCTCTTCTTTTCACAGCTATTCGTAAGGCCTCCTCAGACAGCCATTTTTCTTTTTTGCATTTCTTTTCCATGGGGATGGTCTTGATCCCTGTCTCCTGTACAATGTCACAAACCTCCATCGAAAAAGCAAGAAAGTTCCAGAAAAACATCTATTTCTGCTTTATTGACTATGCCAAAGCCTTTGACTGTGTGGATCACAATAAACTGTGGAAAATTCTGAAAGAGATGGGAATACCAGACCACCTGATCTGCCTCTTGAAAAACCTATATGCAGGTCAGGAAACAACAGTTAGAACTGAGCATGGAAAAACAGACTGGTTCCAAATAGGAAAAGGAGTACGTCAAGGCTGTATATTGTCACCCTGCTTATTTAACTTTTATGCAGAGTACATCATGAGAAACGCTGGACTGGAAGAAACACAAGCTGGAATCAAGATTGCCAGGAGAAATATCAATAACCTCAGCTATGCAGATGACACCACCCTTATGGCAGAAAGTGAAGAGAAACTAAGAAGCCTCTTGATGAAAGTGAAAGTAGACAGTGAAAAAGCTGGCTTAAAGCTCAACATTCAGAAAACGAAGATCATGGCATCTGGTTCCATCACTTCATGGGAAATAGATGGGGAAACAGTGGAAACAGTGTCAGACTTTATTTTGGGGGGCTCCAAAATCACTGCAGATGGTGACTGCAGCCATGAAATTAAAAAACTCTTACTCCTTGGAAGGAAAGTTATGACCAACCTAGACAGCATATTGAAAAGCAGAGACATTACTTTGCCAACAAAGGTCCATCTAGTCAAGGCTATGGTTTTTCCAGTGGTCATGTATGGATGTGACAGTTGGGCTGTGAAGAAGGCTGAGTGCCGAAGAATTGATGGATTTGAACTGTGGTGTTGGAGAAGACTCTTGAGTCCCTTGGACTGCAAGGAGATCCAACCAGTCCATTCTGAAGATCAACCCTGGGATTTCTTTGGAAGGAATGATACTAAAGCTGAAATTCCAGTACTTTGGCCACCTCACTTAAAGAGTTGATTCAATGGAAAAGACTCTGATGCTGGGAGGGATTGGGGGCAGGAGGAGAAGGGGACGACAGAGGATGAGATGGCTGGATGGCATCATGGACTCAATGGACGTGAGTCTGAGTGAGCTCCAGGAGATGGTGATGAATGGGGAGGCCTGGCGTGCTGCGATTCATGGGGTTGCAGAGTCGGACACGACTGAGCGACTGAACTGAACTGAACTGAAGTAAATACAGTGGGATGAAATTGATCACTTCAGAGTCCGACCAGCTATGCTACTTTTTGGCTCAACAAACCAGGCTTCATTCTACCTCTGAGCAGTGTGCTGCGACAGGATGGGTTTCTGTTGGGTCAACTGAAGTGATGCCTTGGACAACAAGACAATTCTCCATCAAGAGACAGCTTTTTGTTGCTTCTGCTTACCTGCTGGCAGGAACTAAGTTTGTCTCTTTTATGTGAGCCATGTGTGCCAACTCAGAGTCTTTGAAGTTTTTCAGATAAAGAGGATTAGTCATAGTTCTAGGGAGATACAAAGACTACGCCAAAGCAGCAGAGTTCCCATGGCTTCATGCATCTGTTAACACATTTCCTTGATGTAGGATGGGTATTTTATGCACTGTTTGCCTTGAAATGGTCACAGATTTAATCAATTCTTTATTGTACTAGACCTCTTGTATCCACAAAGAAAGATGGTGTCCATCACTATCTTAATAGCACATCTAACACAGAGTTAGTACAATCCAATCAGGAAGTTATTTCTCTGATCATTACATCTATACATAAACTCCAAACACCATATATAGCTTTTAAGTTTATTTTCTGATCTCCAGCTGTCAAAGCTGACTTATAGCTTTATTATTTATTATGATTAACTCTATAAAAGAGTTTACTTTTTTTCCTCTAAAATGTGTTCTAAGGCTGAGGCTGTTTCAATAACATTTTTGAAGTTATGTGATCTATTCTTATTTACTCACCACTGTCAAATGCACGTTTCAAAGATGTGGTGGACATGTCTCTTTCATCTCCTGCGATGGCAGGCAGATTCTTTACCACTAGTGACACCTGGGAAGCCACAGTATTAGAGGAAAGCTGGCTTCTCTGGTGGCTCTGTGGGAAAGACACAGAGGCCTGGGTCTGATCCCTGGGTCAGGAAGATCCTCCAGAGGAGAGCACTGTAACCCACTCCAGTTTTCTTGCCTGGGGAATCCATGGACAGAAGAGCCTGGTGGGCTATAGTCCATAGAATCTCAGAGTCAGACACGACTAAAGTGGCTGAGTGCACATGCACATGTGTAACATACATGCTGCAGAAACAGAGGTGCTTGCATGTGTTTATTAAGCTTCCCTCGTGGCTCAGTCGGTAAAGAACCTGCCTGCACTGCAGGAGACCCGGGTTTGATCCCTGGGTAGGGAAGATCCCCTGGAGAAGGAAACGGCAACCCACCCCAGTATTTTTGCCTGGAGAATTCCATGGACAGAAAAGCCTGGCGGACTACAGTTCATGGGTCGCAAGAGTCAAGTGCAACTTAAAGACTAAACCATGAAGTTTTAATTTAGAAAATATTAATCATTTAGAAAAGACCTAAAGACTTACTTTAACAATCAGCTTAAAGACTTCTGATTATTTCTTATTTTGACAATAGATACTTGGTAAATATGCAAAAGGCAAAAATAATAATTTTTAAATACAACCCCATTCAGCTTTGTGCTCCCTGTAAATAAAGGGAAATGAGACTTAACTTTAAAGTTTCATTTCTTTGTTTCATTACAGGAACCACACCAAAAAAGTGATTCTTTAAATGACAATCTCCTTTAGGATAATGAAAATATTTAATTTACAAAAATTAAAAATACACACATATACTTAAGAACTCATCCAATAATTTTTTTTTTGGTAAAAACTTTCTGGCAGATATATCTTTGTTTCCCTGATTTTTACCTCCTTGTTTATTGGTTTGTAATCAACTTTGAAATCCATTATAAAATAAAAATATACAGCATAAATATTTAACATTTATACATGTTTAAGTTTGAAGTTCTTCCTTTCAAAAAAGATGAAAGATGAAATACCTACCATGGCCAGGTATATGTGTCCTGGATTATAATAGTGAATAAAATTCCTGTCCTTATGGAGCTTCTGTTCTGATTCTGGCAGAGATAAGAAACTGATGACTTAACATTTTAAAAAATCTATCAGTGCTGGTAGACTCTTGTAAAAGAAAAGAGAAAAGAAAAGCAAGCTCAGGTCAATACATGTAATCTGGCTAAGCTAAATCCTGACCCAGGGATTGAACTATAGCAAATCCTTCTTGGAAACAGGTAAGGTACACGTCCTTCAATTATCCACCATTTGGGCATTCTAGGTGCTTCCCTGGTGGCTCAGATGTTAAAGAATCCACCTGCAATGCTGGAGACCTGGGTTTGATCCCTGGGTTGGGAAGATTCCCTGGAGAAGGGAAGGGCAATCCACTCCAGTACTCTTGCCTGGGGAATCCCATGGACAGAGGGCCTTGGTGGGCTACCGTCTATGGGGTTGCAAAGAATTGGACATGACTGAGCAAGTAACACTTTCACTTTCATTCTGGGATGAGTCATTTGGTGGGAGCAATAGGCTGTTGGAATTTGCCAACAGTTTCATATAGTCTAGTGCCATCCTGGGAAGAATATTTACTTTGATGCCAAAGGAGTCCACCTTCAGATATCACCTCTTACGTTACATTACAATAATTATAATTAATAATATAATTAATAATTACATTACATTACGCCAGTTACTTTGCTTTTCGCCTCTCTTCTTTTCAGTGCTGAAAAGAAGAGAGGCGAAAAGCAAAGGAGAAAAGGAAAGATATAAGCATCTGAATGCAGAGTTCCAAAGAATAGCAAGAAGAGATAAGAAAGCCTTCTTCAGCAATCAATGCAAAGAGATAGAGGAAAACAACAGAATAGGAAAGACTAGAGATCTCTTCAAGAGAATTGGAGATACCAAGGGAACATTTCATGCAAAGATGGGCTCGATAAAGGATAGAAATGGTATGGACCTAACAGAAGCAGAAGATATTAAGAAGAGGTGGCAAGAATACACAGAAGAACTGTACAGAAAAGATCTTCACGACCCAGATAATCATGAGGATGTGATCACTAATCTAGAGCCAGACATCTTGGAATGTGAAGTCAAGTGGGCCTTAGAAAGCATCACTAAGAACAAAGCTAGTGGAGGTGATGGAATTCCAGTTGAGCTGTTTCAAATCCTG
>SJYX01013933.1:95980-174983 GCA_006410675.1 Oreotragus oreotragus | reverse complement strand
GTGGTCATGTATGGATGTGAGAGTTGGACTGTGAAGAAAGCTGAGCGCCGAAGAATTGATGCTTTTGAACTGTGGTGTTGGAGAAGACTCTTGAGAGTCCCTTGGACTGCAAGGAGATCCAACCAGTCCATTCTGAAGGAGATCAACCCTGGGATTTCTTTGGAAGGAATGATGCTAAAGCTGAAACTCCAGTACTCTGGCCACCTCATGCGAAGAGTTGACTCATTGGAAAAGACTCTGATGCTGGGAGGGATTGGGGGCAGGAGGAGAAGGGGACGACAGAGGATGAGATGGCTGGATGGCATCACGGACTCAATGGACGTGAGTCTGAGTGAACTCTGGGAGATGGTGATGGATAGGGAGGCCTGGCATGCTGCGATTCATGGGGTCGCAAAGAGTCGGACACGACTGAGCGACTGAACTGACTGACTGAACTGACGCCAGTTACTTGATTCCTCTGAACTCAATTTTTCACCAGGTAAGTGGATAAATTAAACCTCCCTAAAGGAATGTCATTCGGGTTACAGAAATAGTGGAGTGTGCTTAGCAGGTGGGAACTATCTTGTCCCAGGCCCCCATTTAGTGGCAGGACTGGGATGGGAGCCCACTTTACTCTGCCTTGTGTCATGCCTGCATTTAGTAACCCCTGGTGATGTTACCCACCTAACAAGACAGTACATCTAGTTATCCTTTAAGAGGACCTGCGTCCCAGGCTGCGCTTCTCGAGGACCCCACTGCGCCTCAGCTTCCGCTTGTATAAGATGAGGAAGTTGGATGACATGGTCTTTGGGGGTCTCTTTGCACCATGCTCCTCTGTGTCTCCAAGTAGGGGACCAACTGTCCTGGTCTGTCTGGGACTGAGGTTTCCCTGGACATTGGACATCTAGTGCTGAAACTGGCTGCAGGCAAGCAGGAATGAGTTGACTGCAAACTCAGGCTTCCTCTCTCCTTGGTTTCCACTATCACCCTTTCTGCACACTTAGAACAGAACGTAATCCTACGAAAGAATTTGAGCATAAAGGTAGCAGACCAACCATACTGCATGCATGGGGCCTGTCTACCTCTCCACGCATCCTTTCTTCACCCTGAGCAGTTTCCTAGCTGGAAGCTGGGTTGAGACTGACAGTGTTACTCACTCAGTCACGTCCAACTCTTTGCCACCCCATAGACTGTAGCCTGCCGGGCTCCTCCATCCATGACATTCTCCAGGCAAAAATACTGGAGTGGGTTGTCATTCCCTTCTCCGGGGGATCTACTCGACCCAGGGATTGAACCCTGGCCTCCTGCAATGCAGGCCAGATTCTTTACTGTCTGAACCACCAGGCAAACACAAAACCTTTTTTCATCATCTTCTGCTATGGTTTTAGTTTGGGTAGCTAGAAATCTGAAGTGGTTGACCAGTTATCTCAGCTGACTGAGGTTCAGTCCAAGAGCCTTTCTTTTCTGCCAGGTTGAAGCCTTTGCTTACCTTGGTGGCAAGAAACCAACCAGTATTTGCAGAATGCCACCACCAGGCCTCATCAGAAATGTTCCCTAGTGCATGTACACGCAAGTTTTGTCTCCTGCTGCTCTCTCTCTTCTTTATTTTTATTCTCCTCATTATTGTTATCATTACGACTAAAAGGCAGTCACCTCTATGGGAACCACAACAGAAAGGGAGCACTCAGAGCACGATGTTTTGATTTCTGCCCGGAGGCTGCACACCTCTGGGCTCGTCCCTAATGGGGACGCCGGCTCTGCCAGCCCCAGCTGAGATATCACTTAGCAGTGCCAGCCTTCAGGGGCAGGATCAGCTCAACATGTTTACAAGACGTGTAGCTATTAGCAACATCTTACAGCTCACACTAATTAATGAAGAGAGTGGCTGAGGCAGACTGGCTCTAAAGAGGGCCAAATTGCATCAGTGTTTGGGCTTTAAATTGATACCAAAGAATCACTCATCACAGGTGTGTTTTGAGTAGCTCCTTCCCCAGCAGGTTGGTTGGTTGCTACGCTTCAGCTGCAGTAGATCCCGAAGTGGCCCTCACGCCAGGGTTACGTGTTTATTAAGATCATTTAAATTGGTTAAGCCTATCTATTATTTCAGCTGAATGAAAAGGGCTCTGCATGTGCACCAAGCCCCATGAATCCCACACCAGGAGCCACCTGGTCACTGGATCCCGCCTTGGCCTGGTTGGGGGCATAGATTTGAGTTGTGTTCTCAGGCTCAAGTGGAGGGACCACTCTCCACTCTAAGACACACTGCTGCTGCTGCTGCTAAGTCACTTCAGTCGTGTCCGACTCTGTGTGACCCCATAGACGGCAGCCCACCAGGCTCCCCCATCCCTGGGATTCTCCAGGCAAGAATACTGGAGTGGGTTGCCATTTCCTTCTCCAACGCCCCTGTTATTCCAGCCAGAACACAACGTTTCCACGACATGTATAGTGAACACTTTCCATGCTGAATGTTTTTAATCAGACCTGTAGATGAGTTTTATTTCTCATTAAAATCATCCTTTTACATTATGAGTCGCTCTTTTGCCAGGCAATGACCTCAGTGATGGTTCAGGCAGCTTCTGTCTATGTAAAGTTTTAAAGATTTCATTTGGTTAAGGAAAAAAGCTTGGAACTTTGAGCCCACTAAAATTGCCACTCTCCTGGATTATATTGTCCTGGATGCCTAGCTATTGCTAGGTATCTGTGGTAGAAAGCTACTGGGTTTTATCATGTCCTTTTCATGAAGGGTAAACTAGCACCCCTATGATCCTCCTAGAGTTTAAAAAAGTTATCAAAAGTCAGTATCTCCCAACTTTCAGCGTGAAAGCCTTTGTTATTTGTGAGATATTCCCACCAGGGTGAAGTTACAACAGTATTTTTGCCTCATTCTATAGCTTTCTCACCTCACAGAGGAGATTCCAATAGCTATTGGGAAATTCACTGGGCACCATCTAAGACCCCTTTCAAAATACAGTAAGAGTGGCACCCTTGAGCAGAGGGAGAAGGTTGGTCAGAAAGATAGTCAGTTGATAAGATTTTCACGTTTTATTTTATCCTCTACAGTGTATTTCCAAAAGTTAAAAAAAAAAAAAGCCCAACATTTCTTATTTTTCAATAATACAAAAAAAAAGTTTTGTTTTTCAGGCTGTGAGTCAAAGATTCCCTACCTGCTTGGTTGTATTTGTCTCTGAATAGACACAGAAGGGGTTACAGACTTAGGGCTGCCCCTAGGGATGGGAGGCAACTTTTTGGTGGAGGTGATGGTGGTTTAGCTGCTAAGTCCTGTCCCACTTTTGTGACCCTCATGGACTGTAGCCCACTAGGCTCCTCTGTCCATGGGATTTCCCAGGCAAGAGTACTAGAGTGTGTTGCCATTTCCTTCTCCAGAAGATCTTCCCAACCCGGGGATAGAACCCGGGTCTCCTGCATCACAGGCAGATTCTTTACTTACTGAGCCACTAAGGAAGCCCCATTGTATAGTGAGAGGTGACAAAGGGCTACACACAAACTAGAAGGTAGGAAGTGACCCATGGCAATCTTTCCCCTCAGTTTTGTTGCAATATAATTGACAAACAGCCCTGAATTAATTAAAGGGGTACTGCACAACAACTTGACATACTCCATGGCTATCTGAATGGAAACCCCGTACCCAAGTTGGTTAAGCTCTTTTATTTTGGGGGTGCTTTGAGTGGAGGGTGGGGAAAAGGGTTGCAATTTGCAGAGAGGAAGATGGCTTTGGCACCATCCCACGCAGGGCTCACAGGGGCTCTGTGAGGAGAGGTGGTGGTTTAGTTGCTAAGTCATGGACCCCATAGAATGTAGCCCGCCAGGCTCCTCTATCCATGGGATTTCCCAGGCAGGAATACTGGAGTGGGTTGACATTTCCTTCTCCAGAGGGTCTTCCCAACCCAGGGATAGAACCCGAGCCTCTTGCCTTGCAGGCAGTCTCCTGCATAGCAAGCAGATTCTTTGTTGCTGAGCCACCAGGGAAGCCCTCTGTGAGGACTGCTTTTTGCTAATTATGCTTAGGTGAGTGTTCATGCTCCTTGGAGGAAAGACCAGCCGCATCAGTGCAAAATAACAATCAAAAACACTGCTCCTAAAGTTGCTGATGACTTTTCTCTTGAAATTCAAGGAAAAAGCTCCACCTTTCAGTGGCCGATAAACTGCCTCTTACAAAGCCTGAAGGTTCCACTGAACCCACCAGAGGCTGACAAAGCTGCCCCGAGGCTGGCTCTTCCACATAACACCCTCCCCCCTCTCTCCTGATCATTAAAGAAAATCTCTCTTTCAGCGCGTCTTTTAACTGCACGTAATTATTCCTATTTGGATTTGTGAGGAAGTAACCTGTAAGATTTAGGGATTTTTCCAGGCCAACTGAAAGGTTATCTCTATTATTTGTGACTCACAGACCCTGACCTGGAGGCTTACAGACCCTGACCTGGAGGCTTACAGACCCTGACCTGGAAGGTTTAACTTTCCAGAGAGTCAGAAAAACAAGTTGTGTAAACTGTGTGTTATCCGCAGAATTATGTCGCCAAACCCTCACAAGCCTATCCTTGTAAAGGTCAGCAGTATTGTGACCAATCATGATATATCTATACCTCCCCGCCCAATATGGTTTTTTGTGCTTAAAAACTGTTCTGTAACTGTCATCGGGGTTCGTTCGCTCCTTGCTTAAGGAGGACGGAACCCCGGCGCGCCGGTTCAATAAATCCTCTTGCTATTTGCATCGATCCTGTGTCTTGGTGGTCTTGGGCGACGGACTCCAGGGCGGAACCGTGCGGTTCAACATTTGGGGGCTCGTCCGGGATCTCCGTTCGGCCCCAGACCCCCAGGCATCAGGTTTCGGAGGTACGCTCGAGCTTTGTGCGTTTTGTGTGTCCCTACTAATTGTTGCTTTGTTGTCAGTCAGTATTGTCGTTGCTTGGTTCGCCGCGGCTTCCTTCAGTTTTCTGGTTCCTGTCTGGGTGACAGGTTTATGACGAAACCTGGGGACGCCCAGGACGTCTATCTGGAAGAGGGACTTGATTCAGTCCCTCTTCGTCCGAATCAGGTGGAGCCTTTAAGGAGTCTCCCGTCTGTATTTCTGTTGGTTTTGTGGAAGACGCGCGGCGGCCGGCTCTGTCTCACCACTCTGCTGATTGTCTGGATTCTGTTAGTTGTTCTCCTTGTCTTCCCTTTACGTGACAAAGACGACATGGGACAGACTGTGACTACTCCTCTCTCTCTGACATTAAGCCATTGGTCTGAGGTTAAAACTAGAGCTCATAATCTCTCAGTAGATATAAGGAAGGGAAAGTGGCGAACTCTGTGTTCCACAGAGTGGCCCACCTTCCAAACAGGGTGGCCACCCGAAGGTAGTTTTTCCTTGCATCATGTCAAGCAGGTAAAATCAGTGGTTTTTCTCCCTGAGCCCCAAGGACACCCAGATCAGGTACCCTATGTCATTGTATGGGAAGACCTCATCCTTTCCCCACCGTCGTGGGTACGGCCTTTTGTTCCCTCCACAGGAATACCCACGGAAGGAACCCTGGGAATTTACGCCCTCAAACCTGCGACAGAAGGAGCCAAAACCGCGACCTCAGAAAGAAAAAGGATCTACCCTGACACCCAGACTGACCTCCTCCTTTTGGATTCACCCCCGCCCTACCCGGCGGCGATGGCCCCCCCGCCGGGCCCATCCCCCGTGACTCCGGCGGCTCGATCAATAGCGCCGCCGGAGTCAGGAGAACCAGGAGCGGGCCCGGCGGCGGGGACACGGAGTCGCCGGGCTGGTACTCCTGACTCTACTGTCCTCCCTCTCCGGGAATATGCCCCCCCGGATGACCGAGGAAACCGGCATCTCCAGTATTGGCCCTTTTCCGCCTCTGATCTGTATAACTGGAAAACCCATAACCCCTCTTTCTCTGAAAACCCACAGGCCCTAACTTCCTTAATTGAGTCGCTCGTATTCTCACATCAGCCCACCTGGGACGATTGTCAGCAGCTGCTGCAAACGCTCCTCACGACTGAGGAGCGACAGCGCGTATTGCTGGAAGCCCGGAAAAATGTTCCGGGAGATGACGGACGTCCCACGGCATTGCCTAATGAGATAGACGCTGGCTTCCCGCTGACCAGACCTCATTGGGATTACAATACGCCCGCAGGTAGGGAGCGCCTGAGAGTCTATCGCCAGGCTCTGGTGGCGGGTCTCCGAGGGGCCGCAAGACGCCCTACAAATTTGGCAGAGGTAAGAAAGATTACCCAGGGACCTTCCGAGTCACCCACGGTATTCCTAGATAGGCTCATGGAGGCATTCAGGAGATTTACCCCATATAACCCTGAGTCTGAAGAACATAAAGCCACCATAGCTATGGCTTTCATTGACCAGGCAGCTTCGGACATTAGGAAAAAGCTGCAGCGGCTGGACGGATTACAGGGATTCTCCCTCCAAGATCTAGTTAGAGAGGCAGATAAGGTATTTAACAAGAGAGAGACAGAGGAAGAAAAGGAAGAGAGAAGGAAGAGAGAACAGGACGAGCGAGAGTTGAAACGAGAAAGGAGACAAGAGAAAAATCTAGCCAAAATCCTGACCACTGTAATAAGAGAAAAAGATAAGAGTGACCAGGGAAAGGTCAGACCGACAACTAAACTGACCTTAGACAAGGACCAATGCGCTTACTGTAAAGAGAAAGGACATTGGTTGAGGGATTGCCCCAAGAAGAAGAGGGGAAAAACTCCCTCCCAAAAGGTTTTGGCCTTAGAGGAAGAAGATTAGGGAAGTCAGGGCTCGGAGCCCCTCCCCGAGCCTCGGGTAACTCTAAAAGTGGAGGGGAAGCCAGTGCAGTTTCTGGTGGATACTGGAGCCCAACATTCGGTCCTGTTACAACCGGGGGGAGCAATCACCACCAAGAGAGCCTGGGTACAGGGGGCTACCGGGAATAAACCATATTCATGGACTACCCGAAGAACAGTGGACCTTGGCGTGGGCCGGGTATCCCACTCGTTCCTGGTGATTCCTGAATGCCCCTATCCCCTGCTGGGACGGGACTTGCTTACAAAAGTTGGGGCTCAGATTCATTTCGGTCCTGAAGGGGCCGCAGTGACTGACAAAGAGGGGAGACCTCTGCAGGTCTTAACTTTAAAATTGGAAGACGAACATCGCCTGTTCGAGGGTCTCCCTGCCTCAGCAGCCGGGATGGAAAAATGGATAACGAAAATTCCCCTGGCATGGGCCGAGACATCTGGCGTGGGGCTAGCAAAACATCAACCTCCAATAGTAGTTGAGGTAAAGGCCTCTGCTACCCCCATATCCGTCCGCCAGTACCCCATGGGCAAGGAGGCCCGAGATGGGATCCGCCCCCATATACGGCGGCTCTTTGAACTAGGAATACTGATAAAATGCCAGTCAGCCTGGAACACCCCCTTGCTCCCGGTTCGAAAGCCTGATTCAGGTGACTATCGGCCTGTGCAGGACCTGAGAGAGGTGAACAAGCGGGTGGCAGACTTACACTCAACTGTGCCCAACCCCTACAACCTGTTGAGCACTCTTCCCCCCGAACGGAAATGGTATACGGTATTGGACCTTAAAGATGCTTTCTTTTGTCTGAGACTTAGTTCCATAAGCCAGCCCATCTTTGCTTTTGAATGGAGGGACCCGGTTCTGGGGATTTCGGGACAGCTGACATGGACTCGACTGCCCCAGGGATTCAAAAACTCTCCAACGATTTTCGACGAGGCACTCCACCAGGACCTTGCGCATTTCCGTGCCACCAACCCCCAGGTAACTCTGTTGCAGTATGTAGATGACTTGCTCCTGGCGGCGAACTCGGAGGAAGAATGCCTTAAAGGGACCGAAGCCTTATTGATCGAGCTCGGCTCCCTAGGATATCGGGTCTCGGCAAAAAAGGCACAGATCTGCCAGCAACAGGTTAGTTACTTGGGGTACTTAATCGAAGATGGAAAGCGATGGCTTTCGGAGGCAAGGAAAGAGACAGTGATCAAGATACCACCTCCGAAAAATCCCCGTCAGGTCAGGGAATTTCTGGGGACAGCCGGATTCTGTAGGCTTTGGATACCTGGGTTTGCAGACATGGCAGCCCCCCTGTATCCCTTGACTAAAGAAAAAGGGCCCTTCATATGGGGGAAAAAGGAGCAAGCGGCGTTTGACAACATTAAGCAGGCTCTACTGTCTGCCCCTGCCCTGGGACTCCCAGATGTTGACAAGCCTTTCCACCTTTTTGTGGCAGAAGGGAATGGCATAGCAAAGGGAGTCCTCACCCAGAAACTGGGGCCTTGGAACAGACCAGTAGCATACTTGTCTAAGAAACTAGACCCTGTAGCCGCCGGCTGGCCCAGTTGCTTGCGAATAGTAGCCGCTGCTGCCGTCCTTGTCAAGGACGCAGACAAGTTGACTTTGGGACAAAACCTTACTATCACTGCTCCTCATGCCCTGGAGAGTGTGGTCCGGCAACCCCCCGAAAGATGGCTCACCAATGCCCGGATGACCCACTATCAAACTCTGCTTCTGAATTCGGACCGAATAAGATTCATGCCAGCCACTGGACTCAACCCTGCATCGCTGCTCCCTGATCCCGATCAATCCAGCGTGATGCACGACTGCCAACAGGTGTTAGCTGAAGCCCATGGGACCCGCAAAGACCTCTCCGACCTCCCACTCCCGGATGCAGAGGTGACATGGTATACGGACGGGAGTAGCTTCTTAGAAGGAGGTAAGAGGCGAGCGGGGGCGGCAATAGTGGATGGGACTAACGTGATCTGGGCAGCTCCCTTACCTCAAGGGACTTCCGCCCAGAAGGCTGAACTGATTGCCCTGACTAAAGCTCTCGAGCTTTCCCAAGGAAAGAAGGTCAACATTTATACCGATAGTCGGTATGCTTTTGCCACGGCACATGTCCATGGAGCAATCTACCAACAGAGAGGGCTCTTAACTTCAGCAGGCAAGGAAATTAAGAACAAGGATGAGATTTTGGCCTTACTAGCTGCCCTCATGCTACCCAAAAAGGTTAGCATAATCCACTGCCTCGGGCACCAGAAAGATCAGTCCCCGGTCACTAGAGGAAACAACTTGGCCGATAAGACTGCCCGAGAAGTGGCTAGTCAAGAGATAGTACCAGAAGTGCTGGTGGCTGACACACCCATCTCACTTGAGAATAGCAGAAGCTTATCAGAGGCCCGCAAGATATTAGACCAGATGCACCGGTGGACTCATTTGGGAGCCAGGAAGCTGACTTCCTTGCTAGTCAAGGATGGGTGGGAACTCCCTGGACTTCTCAAAATAGCTGAGCAAGTGGTTCAAACCTGTGTACCCTGTCAGAAGGTAAATGCCGGTCATAATAGAACAGAGCCTGGAAAGAGATTACGTGGAGACCGACCGGGAACATACTGGGAAGTAGATTTTACAGAGGTACGTCCTGCTAGATATGGCAACAAATACTTGCTCGTATTCATAGACACCTTCTCGGGCTGGGTAGAGGCTTTTCCAACTAAGCATGAGACTGCGCTCGTAGTCGCCAAGAAGATTTTAGAGGAAATCTTTCCCCGATTTGGAGCGCCAAAGATGATAGGGTCAGATAATGGACCAGCTTTTGTCGCCCAAGTGAGCCAGGAAGTAGCAAAATTTCTGGGGACCGATTGGAAGTTACATTGTGCTTATAGACCCCAGAGCTCAGGACAGGTAGAAAGGATGAATCGGACTTTAAAGGAGACCCTTACTAAATTGTCCTTGGAGACTGGCGTTACAGACTGGACGGTGCTCCTTCCCTTGGCATTGTTCCGAGTTCGGAACACCCCCTCCCGCTTCAATCTCTCCCCTTTTGAGATCCTGTATGGGGCACCTCCCCCTATACTGTCCGTACAGGAGGGATTTGACCCTGGCAAGTTTAATAACGGTGATTTATATGCTAGGCTGAAAGGAATCCAGCTGGTGCAGAGGGAGATATGGGAACAGCTCGCTGAAGCCTATCAGCCCGGGACACCCGGAGAAGCTCACCCATTCCAGGTGGGAGACTCTGTCTACGTTCGCCGGCACCGACAGCAGACCCTTGAAGCCCGTTGGAAAGGACCGTACATCGTCCTGCTCACCACCCCAACTGCTGTAAAGGTTGACGGCGTCCCCTCCTGGATTCACGCTTCTCATGTCAAAGCTGCTCCGGAGCCCCCAGCCCAATGGAAAGTACAACTAACCTCGAACCCTTTAAAACTCAGACTCTGTCGTTCCTCATCCTGTCAATCCCCCTCCTGGTCCCGCCAACCCAAGGGTCGTTCAACCCCCACCAGCCCATGCAATTGACGTGGCAAGTAGTTTCTCAGGTGGGAGATACTGTATGGAACGTCTCTAAAATCACCCATCCCTACACCTGGTGGCCTACCCTGTACCCTGACCTCTGCAAGCTGGCAATTGGGGCCCCAGCTAATTGGGATCTTGAAAGTTACGCCAACTTCCAGCAGGCCCCTCAGGCGCCACTTTCCCACGATCGATGGGGACTAGACCCTTGGGGGGGTTGTGCAGCAAGGGACAGGAGAAGTATGCTGAGAGCCCTCACTTTCTATGTATGCCCAGGATACCACCGGGGCCGCCACCTTAACTATTGTGGAGGTAAAGATGTTTTCTACTGCAGGCATTGGGGTTGTGAAACTACGGGGGACGCCTACTGGCATCCATCCTCTAACTGGGACTATATACAAGTTTTGGCCAACTACACCCACCAAAAGATGGGAAACCAGGGGAACCCAGGATGGACAAATGAAGTTGAATGTAATAATTGGTGCCACCCTCTCCAAATCAGTTTCACGGAGAGTGGTAAAAAGATAAAAACCTGGGTAAAAGGCCACTCATGGGGTCTGAGGCTTTATAAAGAACGTTATGATGACGGCCTCACGTTCACTGTGAGGCTAAAAATAGAGTCACCGCCAGCTACCGGTGTGGGACCTAACCCCATCCTGCAACCACAGGGACTGACCCCCATTAATAAGAACACAGAAACCCACGCCCCCGAAGAGACCCACGCCTCCATTCAGAGACCAGAACTTGAGTCTGAGACCCACGCTTCCAGAGAGACAGAAACCCATGCCCCTGAAGAAACCCCTCCAGACCCTCCGCGGCCACCGGTCCCTCCGAAATCTACCGACCCCCCTGTAAGCAAAACTTCTACCCAGGACAGGATGTTGACCTTATTGACCAGTGCCTTCCAGGTTTTAAATGACACCAACCCAAGTGTGACTGAATCCTGCTGGCTTTGTTATGAAGCTGCACCCCCATATTATGAGGCTTTAGCCGAGACCCCAGCTGAGCCAGTGGATATCTCCCAGACCCACTCTGATAGTATATGCCGATGGCATCAGGAACCAACTGCCAGACTTACCCTAGCAGCTGTAACAGGAAAAGGATTATGTATAGGTACCCCATCCCCGGCTCATACGCATCTCTGTAATTCCACTATTAAAGAGGTCAACCAGGCTGGGTATCTTCCACCACCCGGGAACAAATGGTGGGCTTGTGACACGGGATTAACGCCTTGTATATCCCTTGCAGTATTTGATGTTTCTGTCAATTTCTGTGTACTAGTGCAGCTGGTACCTCGACTGATTTATCACCCCGATGCCTCCTTCTTAGAAGCTTATGAAAAAGGACATCGATCAAAAAGGGAACCAGTGACTATGACCCTGGCTGTTCTGTTAGGGCTTGGAGTAGCCGCAGGAGTCGGGACCGGTACTACTGCCCTCCTCCAACAGCCCCACTATTACGCTAGCCTGCAGCAGGCTATTGATGCAGATCTTCGGGTCTTGGAAGATTCCATTACCAAACTAAAGGAGTCCCTGACCTCCCTATCTGAGGTAGTTATGCAAAACCGCCGGGGCTTAGATCTTTTGTTTCTGAAAGAAGGAGGAATGTGTGCGGCCCTTAAAGAAGAATGCTGCTTCTATGTAGATCACTCAGGGGTCATAACGGACTCCATGAATAAATTAAGAGAAAGGCTAACAGCCAGACAGAAAGAAAGAGAGAATGCCCAAGGGTGGTTCGAGTCCTGGTTCAATAAAACCCCATGGTTTGCCACTTTGATATCCACCCTGATAGGGCCCTTGCTTATTTTACTGCTTCTCTTAACTATAGGGCCCTGCGTTCTGAATAAGTTGCTAGAATTTATCCGGGACCGAGTGAGCTCAGTACAGGTACTAATGCTGAGGCAACAGTACACCACCATTCCCCAGGGAGATCCCTACCATTGATTTCAAGATTGAAATTAGGAACAAGAAGAAGAGGGGAATGTGAGGAAGTAACGTGTAAGATTTAGGGATTTTTCCAGGCCAACTGAAAGGTTATCTCTATTATTTGTGACTCACAGACCCTGACCTGGAGGCTTACAGACCCTGACCTGGAGGCTTACAGACCCTGACCTGGAAGGTTTAACTTTCCAGAGAGTCAGAAAAACAAGTTGTGTAAACTGTGTGTTATCCGCAGAATTATGTCGCCAAACCCTCACAAGCCTATCCTTGTAAAGGTCAGCAGTATTGTGACCAATCATGATATATCTATACCTCCCCGCCCAATATGGTTTTTTGTGCTTAAAAACTGTTCTGTAACTGTCATCGGGGTTCGTTCGCTCCTTGCTTAAGGAGGACGGAACCCCGGCGCGCCGGTTCAATAAATCCTCTTGCTATTTGCATCGATCCTGTGTCTTGGTGGTCTTGGGCGACGGACTCCAGGGCGGAACCGTGCGGTTCAACAGATTCTCAAACCTACCCCCCTGTCTGCCATGCCTAATAAAGGGGGCCAAAAAATAGATCTCTGAGAGCTCCACATGCCTCCACGTGGCGGGTCTGAGAACAGACCTCTTCTCTGCCATGACGGCTGCCACCGGGATGGGCAAACAGGAAAAGAGGGACAGTTGATTTCCTCCTGCTAAGCTGATTCCGTCTCCTCTCCTTCATGTCTCACATCCCGGTCGTGCTTCTGCCAACAGCAAGCCCGCAATCCGAAGCCACTACTTTTATGAGACATTGTTTGGCAAAAGCAAATACCCTCAATGTGTTGATTTAGAAGGTTTCGGGGAGGCGGGGCGGGGAGAGCCACGATGGGGCCGCTTGCGCGATGCCAGGCTAACTGCTTTTGAAAGAGGGCCATGTGTTGCCTTTACAACATCCCTTTGATGCTTAATTTGATGAGACAATGCGCCGTAATCAGCGCCGAGGACAGCCGCGGCGGCGGATGGAGAGGGACCCGCGTGGTGCGGGTCTGATTTCAGTGTCACCACGCTAATCCCATCATGCGCTTGAGTTGGCTTGTTTTGGGCTACCTTAAAAAAGTTATTTCTTTAATGGTCAAATTGCCTTGAGGTCTGGAAGACTGAATGTATCATAAAACTCATTAAATAACTAGCCTGGCAACCCCTACTGCTGGGTGGTGTTCCGGCGTTTGGGGGATCCTCGCGGCAAACTCCAGTCTTCATTTACACGCCTCCTTGCCAAAGCCTCAAGCGGCAACTTGAGAGTGTAGGGAGAAGTATATTGTAAGTAGGAGTCCCTCCAACGTTAACGTGTATTTGAGTCATCCCAGCGTCTTATCAAAACAGATTCTGATTCAGCAGGTGGAATGGGGCCTGAGCTTCTGCCTTCCTAGCAAAGTCACGCTGATGCCGCTGGTCCAAGGACCTCACTTAGAAGAGCAGAGCACAGGGGGATCTTGAGAGTATCCAGTGCCACCCCCACATTATAGATGTAGAAGCCGTGGGAAACTCAACCAAGGCGCAGCTACTATGGCAAATAATATGGAGGTTCCTCCGAAGCCTGACCCTAGAGCTACCACATGATGCTGCAATCTAACACTAATTTGAAAAGGTCCCTGACCTCCAGTGTTCACAGCAGCAGGGCTTACAACCACCAGCCGCGGAAGAAAACCAAGTGCCTATCCATCGGTGGCTGGATTAAGAGATGGGCTACATATACACAATGGAGCATTACTCAGCCATAAAAAAAATAAAATAAGAATTCGCCATTTGCAGCAGCGTGGATAGGCCTAAAGCATGTTATGCTTAGTGAACTGTCAGACAGAGAAAGACAAACACTGTGTGTCACTCACATGTGGACAGTGAGGAATAATACAAATGAATGTATGTGCAAAACGGAAACACACTCATATAGAAAACAAGCTTGCAGTCACCAAAGGGCGAGAGAGGGGCAAATTAGGGACATGGGATGAAGAGATACAGTCCATTATGTATACTACAGACAAGCAACCAGGATATACCATATAGCACAGGGAGTTATAGTCATTATCTTATAATAACCTGCAATGGAGTACAGTCTGCAAAAATACGGAGTCACTACACTGTACACCTGAAATTAACACAGTATTGTAAATCAACTATACTTCAATAAAGAGTTAACTAAAACAGTCTATACAAGCAGCTAAGGTCATACAGCTTTGGAGCAGCTGAAACAAAATTCAAAGCAGTGTCCTCTGACCGCATAGCCTATTTGTTTTTTATTTTGATTTTCAACCCCTACACTATATTTCTTCTTAAATGGGATTGACTATAGAGGCCCCATGTTTAGTTAAAGAGGGACGTGGTGGCTGCTGCATGCATCTGCTGTGAGCTGAAGGGCGAAAGGATGAAATCATCTTGGCGCTCTAGCTTCCTCTTTCTGCATCCCTTTCTCTAAAAGATAATCTCTGCCAAACTGGAGTGCTGATAATACTTGAATTTTAAGACTGTTGAATCAAGGCAAGATTGAGTCTGAGTGATGAGCAGCTGATAGCCTAACCTAAGCCTTGAAAGGTAGCTGTTTTAGCTTCTGGCCCATCTTGTTGAATTGGTGCTTGTGATGAAGCTGGTCTGGCAGCCTTCCCAGAAGGGAAATGGCAAAGGAGAAAGCAAAAACCTCTCATAGGTTTTTCTAGGGGACCCGAGGTTATCTTAAGGGAACCTGAGGTTATCTTAAGGGAACCTGTGTAAAGTAAAGCAAGTACTTTTGTCATAAATCCTGTTGTAATAGGCATTTCTGTTTGCCATTCATTTTCCCCTTGGGCATTGGGTTAGGTACAGTTTTCTCAAATCAATAAATCTTTTATGTGAAAAATGTATTTTCGAAGTCAAGATTTTAAAAGACGTTAAGAAAAAAGAGAATAGATTTGTTTTAAAAAGAGAAGTTTTGTTTCACTTCACAAGTAACAAAACAACAATCACCACCTCAGGATTTAACTGGGAAAAAAAGTAGACACTAATTCTAAAAATAGCTCTTACAGATTCACAAACACACCTAGAAGGCAAAAAGTGGCCAGTGTCGATTAGAAAACCCACTGAACTTACCCAAATATCCCGTTTTGTACAAATAAAAGTATGTACCCAAAAGATCATTGGCTTTTCAGGTGGCACAGTTGGCAAAGAACCCACCTGCCAGTGCAGGAGATGCAAGACGTGGGTTCAGTCCAGGGGTTGGGAGGATCCCTTGCAGAAGAAAATGGCAACCCACTTCAGTGTTCTTGCCTGGAAAATCCCGTGGACAGAGGAGCCTGGCGGGCTATAGTCCATGGGGTCGCCAAGGGCGGGACACGACTGAACACGCATGCACACACCTAAAATATAAACCAGGTTATAACATTTATAGTATTTCCTTTAAAATGAGTGTGCTGAGGACTTTCCTAATGGTCTGTGTGTGCGTGCTAAGCTGCTTCAGTCGTGTCCATCTCTTTGTGTGTCCAGCTCCCTAGTGGTCTAGTGGTTAAGAATTTGCCTGCCAATGCAGGGGACACGGTTTTGATCTCTGGTTCGGGAACTCAGGTTCCACATGCTGCAGAGCTTCTTAGCCCATGCACAGCAAATGCCGAAGCCCATGCCTGTGCTCCATAATGAGAGAAGCCACCTCAGTGAGAAGCCTGGGCACCACAAGTAGAGTAAGCCGTGCAGCAATGAAGACCCAGCAGAGCCAAAAATAAAAATAAGTAAAATGAATGTATTGAAGACAACCTTATTAGACTGGGGGTCAGGGGCCCTGATATTTAACCCCATGTTGGAGAAGACTCTTGAGAGTCCCTTGGACTGCAAGCAGATCCAACCAGTCCATCCTAAAGGAAATCAGTCCTGAATATTCATTGGAAGGACTGATGCTGAAGCTGAAACTACAATACTTTGGCTACCTGATGTGAAGAACTGACTCATTTGAAAGGACCCTGATGCTGGGAAAGATTGAAAGCGGGAGGAGAAGGGGGTGACAGAGAATGAGACGGTTAGATGGCATCACTGGCTCTATGGACATGAGTTTGAGCAAACTCTGGGAGTTGGTGATGGACAGGGAGGCCTGGCGTGGTGCTGCAGTCCATGGGGTCGCAAAGAGTCAGATACGACTGAGCAACTGAACTGAACTGAATTTGAACCTGAGTTTCCTCATCTGTGAAATAAGGGAGACATCCATCCAGAGCTGGAATTTGATGAATTTAAGTTTTACCGGGTAGTCAAGCACCTGAAAACGAATTACCAATCAGGTGAGATTATTAAGCTAAAACTACGAGCCTGTGTTTTCCATTGGGCTTTTTGGATGCCTCTGGACACTGGGACTTTTCTGTTTTCACCAGTTGAGATTACTCTGAAACCTCATCAGGGTAGAGATAGATCCAGACATAGATATCGATTTTACATGTCTAATCTTAATTGCTGGACCAGGTGACCAGGCACTGTGTTAGGTGTAACTTATTCATCACAAGAACAGTCTGAAATACTCTTTTTCCCATACTGCAGGGGCAGGGTGGCTCTGAGAGGGGTCACTTTGCCACCCTGGGAGACTGTACATGTAGGTCAATGGCACCTCTTTCTGCAGCAACCTGAAGCCCTACCCCCGCCCCAACTAATTATGCAGCTTTCTTTAGCACCAGGTCTCCTTTTTAGAACAGGAAGGCTTTGTATTTTAATACCTACCACTTGCTATTAGAAAACACTTCTGCCAGCAAATTTTGTTCTCATCAGCAATAAGGCAACAGGCAGCCCTAAATTCATTTTTCTTCAGTCTTTGCATGGAGCTTGGAGCAGCTTTAGCCTTGCTCACCCCTGGGTTATTTTTAATCCTAGTGGATTGTAAGGAGAAGCCTACCCCAAATAGGTAACTGACCAGAGCCCTTCAATTTTCCAATAACTTTCCACGGTAAAGGAGTCATTCTGCTACAAAATTCATGGAGAAATGCCATTTCTTTAAGCATATTTCTCTAAAAAAATATTATTTCACTAACTATATGCATTTTCTCAGCCCAAAGTTACTCATAACTCATTGCCTCTGTCTTCGAAATGCCCTAAAATGTCATGACGAAATGATAAAAAGAGATCTTAGGTTTGCTGGAAAAAGGAATGCCTGCTGTATAGAGGGAAATGTTGGCCGAGTTCTGGGAGGAGTGGGGAGAGAAAGGAAATGCAAAGAGACCCTCCAGGGCTTGTCTTGTGTAGTGTCCTGTAGAGTTTGTTTGAAACTTGTCCCCAGATTTAAAGGACCAATGCTGACTTCAGAGCTCATGTATGCAGTATATTCTATACTTGGACAAAGTCATAAAAAATGATTCAACCACAGGAGGGAAGAAGGCTGTCCGCTTAACTCTTTAGCAGCCTAATGCTTTTGCTGTATTCAAATTTCCAAAGGCCAACTATCATTGACCTTGCACATTTTGTGAGTTAACAGTTACTTACTGTTTGGAATCAATGCTGCAAAATAACAGTAGGATTTAGGCATGAAAGGTAAAGGTTTTAAGGGATGTTTGAATTTACTCATAACTGCTGCTTACAAAGTTGCCAAAAGATCTGAGTTTTTAAAAATTATTTTTAGAGTATATAGAAATGTGATGATGAACTTACTAAAATATGAAATCCCAACTCCTAGTGTTACAAGGAACTGGCCTTCCTGGGATTGTATCTGTTCAAGAAGGAAAGAGTTATTAAGTCAGAAATGTTAGTTACCTCAGCCTTGACTTTGAAAAATTCTTAATCTGTTATCTTTGTTTCTCCAATATTAGTACAGGAGATACTAATGTGATACTAATTTTGTCTGCTGTTCTCTTGTGGTTATAATAAATCGAAGAATTATACTTAACCCAATTCAGACTAAAAATGATCACAAACTGACGATAAATCATACGGTAAGAATATTCACCTTATTACCTGTAATGCATTCTCCCTCAATACATTAGTTTCATGCATTCAAAAAGATGAAACCTGCATAGAAAAATAAAATGGGTTTTGTCTAATTTACACATAATTGCCCTATGAAAAAGGTTCAAAAATCTAAATGACCCATTTTAAAAGACCAATGTGATCAAAAGGGAGGTATTGTAACTACTCTTAACAACAGGTACTAAAATGAATAGAATTGAAAGTTTTTGATCTCCTCTCCTCCATCTTTTAACATCACACATCTTCAATTAATTCTATTAGATTTTCAGCCGCTTGCTGAGAAGCAGGGTGCCTGAGCAGCACAAAATATTTCCTACCAAACAATGATCCAGCTTCATTCAATGCCTTAAGCAAAAAAAGCCAACAATATTCCACGAGACTATTACATACTATTTTATCCTTTTTTTCTGTCTCCCTCTCTCTCTTTTTTTTAATGTTTCACTTGCAGGAGTGGGGAGGGGAGGGGAAAAGGCTAAAACAAACTAATTTTTGGTCATTTTCTTCCTTTTGCAAACAGTTTGAAGACTAACCAATTTGTACTTACAAATCTGGGGCATTAGCAGGTGGGGACCCTAAATCCACATGCATACAAGTAGTAACTGTTTGTATGCCAAGCTGTTTGTAAGCCTGATTTGACAGGAGAGGGCTATTCATTCTTTTGTCAACTGTCCGTCTAAAAACGTTAACCTGCCTGGGTCCCGGGGTATGGGAGCGCTAAATCTTCCATCGTACAACTGTATAATGAACAGACTGTTTCATTAGTGGGACAATTCCCTCGACAAGTCCAGCCCAAACAACTTATTTCACAATTTGTGAGCAGAATTAAATTTAAGGGGAGCCGCGAGAGGGGGCCGGGGAGGGGAGGCGCGGAGTAGGTGAGCCGCACACAATGTACCCAGGGGGCTGGACGCTGGGACAAGCGTCGCAGGCAATTTGGCCGGCAGTTGGGGGCTGAGGCTCGCAAAGCCATGGCATGCAGATCAGCGGATTAGGGGGGGCAAAGCATTAGGTCAAGTGTCTCGAGGGGGGCTGATAAACACCCCAAACCTGACAACAGATTTTCCTTTCTTCCCGCACCACTTGTTAAGTGTCAGAGCAAATCTTTTGAATGGCAGTCGAGTTTACTTAGAGGCCCTTTCTTTAAGAAGACACTCTATCCATTTTCTGAAGCCCATTCCAGGCTGCCTCGGGAATAAATTTGCCCCGCATCTCGCACACAAAAAAACGTCTTTTTCCTCCACATCTTGACTATGAGCCTTTGTCTCAAGGTGTGTGAACCAGAACAAAAATCCACATCAAGAGCCCCTAAGGTTTCAGAGCCCCGGGATTTAGCTTTAATACAAATTAAACACTTTGAAGATTATACAATTGCATACTTTTTTTTTTTTTTGTCTCACAAAAAAACCTCATTTTTAACATTAGCCATGTATAGATTCTGCTAAATGGGAAAATTTTAAGCGGTGAAGGGCCAGAGAATAACTGGATCTTAATAATATCCTATAAATACATTGCTATTAATTCAAACCAAGTAAACTGCCGGCATGCTCTATTTCTTGTGTCTTAAGAATCCCCAAGGGGAGAAGTCATGCTTCTTGTATTAAGTCCTATCTCTGTGTTAACTCAAAGTGCATGATAGAAAATCTGTCTTGCAACATCAAATATTTTCTAACTAGGTTTGAGAACTTTGAGATGTTCTAAAACGTTTAAATAGGCACAAATGTTTGAAGAGTCTTTGTTGTAGCTTGGTTTTACTTTACGGTTTTATCCTTGGTTTCTTTTGGCAGTTAAGTTTTAAAAGGATCAAATAGGAAAGTCCTCTGAAAGTGAGGATGGTATTTAATTTGGAACTCTTTAGGGTCATAATTTTGGAAATATTTTCCTTTTAATAAGTGTTTTGGCTATATCTTTATGATAACTTTTTTTAAAATTTAGTTAATGGAAAATACATTAATGAAGTATTGACAATTCCTTGAAAAGTGAATACTCTTAGTTTCTGTTACTAGCTCCACCCACTCAAAAAAGAATCTTCAATCAGGCAAACTAGTAACCAAGCCCAAATTCTTATTTACCCACCCAGAAAACTTTGCCCATTAGACCTATTACACTTTGAGTAGATAACCACTCACATCTTTGGTTAATGAGGATTTCAAAGTTATGTTCAATACTTACAAGGCTGTTCCATAATCACTGCTGGATTCCTGTTATAGTAAGAGTATATATCCTTTAATCTCTTTTTTCATCTTTTTTTTTTTTTTTTTTTTAGGAAAGAAAAACTTGGTATTTCTCATAGTGCTGAATGCAATAGCCATTCAGGATAGTTTGAGCCTACTGTGGACCTTGATGATTTACTATGTTCCCTGGAACAGTTTTTTCCTCTTCCACCTTGAAAGATGGTGGTGTTTCTTGAGACCGTTAACTTAGTATTTGCTTTCCCTGCACAGGTCCTAAGCTAACCAAAAAAATCCTGGTTAGCAGGCCATTCCAGTGGCCCACTGAGTCCTGTGATGGCAGGAATTCAATGAATAATAATGGAGACATGCAATCGCACTCAGACTCGCGAGAATTCAGTCTAATCACCCAGAAATTCTGCTTCATCACAGTCCTTACTCTTGCCATAAACTGCCTAGGCACTCCCTTTGCTTCCACATCATTTAAGCCTTTCTGACCACCCTCCAATCCATCCACAGGGCCTCCACTGATCAGTGTCCTGAGGTTTCCCAGGACTTTCCAAGAGGCTCCTGAGGCTGTTCTTTCCACCTCCTTCCAGGACCGGATGCTGAAATCCAAATCCACTCTTGTAGAAGGTTCGGACAACACAGGACAAAATATGGAACAAAGTAAACGTTGCCATAAATTCTCCACCTAAAGCTATTCACTGCCAATTGACTGGAGACCATTCTTCCAGATATCTCGCTATCATTTGTACATGTCATTAAATAAAAATGACACCATATCATGCATGTCACTTTATAAACTGCTTCTTTTTGCCCAAAAATATGTCGTGGAGATTTTTTTCCATATCACCAACTTTATGTCTGCATGTTTCTTTCTAAAGGCAGCATGAGTCCCTCATAGACACTACTTAATTATCGAAGTAGGCCCTTTCGTTGGACATTGAGGGCTTGTCCATTTTTTCCATATCGTAGAGAAGGCTGAAATGAGCAGTTCCATGCAAATAATTTTGCGTACTTCTCTGATCAGCTCTTAAAGACTTAAAAGAGGAATTATTGGGTCAAAGGATATACATGTTTTTATATAGGTAGTTGAGCTGTCCACCGAGAATTGATTATGTGACACAAATCCTGTGCTTGTGTGCTAAGTCTTTCCAATTGCGTCTGACTCTTTGCAGCCATATGGACTGTAGCTCTCTAGGCTCCTCTGTCCTAGGGATTCTCCAGGCAACAATACTGGAGTGGGTTGCCATGATCACCTTCAGGGGATCTTGCATACCCCGGAATCGAACCTGAGTCTCTTAAATCTCCTTCATTGGCAGGCGGGGTCTTCACCAGGAGCCCCACCTGGGAAGTCCTGCCAGCTGACTGAGGAAGGGGCACATGGTGGCTGAGAAGCCATATTTACCATCACTGATTCAGTCTCATGAAGCCTGCAGCTTAGAACTGTGGCTTATCCTATATTTTTTCTAGATTCTCATCAGAGTAACTTACCATGCAGCTCGACTCCCTTCTCTTTCTTTTTCCTGCTTGAGATACATATGACATTTTAGGGAGCAATTTCCTAATGTTTACAAAAGTCTCTTGAATAATTTAAATGGATAGATGATGTAGAGGAAAAATTTAATCCTTGTTTAGTTCATGTTCCATGACTTAGTTGACCTGCAGACTGTCTCTCCATTGCTTTCTCTAGTTTTGTGACCGGAGGAGCCTGGAGGGCTGCGGTCCATGGGGTCGCAAAGAGTCGGACACGACTGAGCAACTTCCCTTTCACTTTTGTCATTTTACGAGAAAGGGGGAACCTTAGCACGTGTCTCTTCTAGCCATAGCAGAGATTCACTGTATTTCATTTTTAGTAAACATTTATTGAAATTGTAAAACTAACATGATCAAATTCTATAAAGACTGAAAAATAGAAAAACAAAGCATATTATCATTTCTCCAAATTGTGAAACTGTCACCTGGAAGATTACAGTCTTTTTACCCTGTTAGTGAATTAGCCGCTTCTTTGTGGCTTGAATGTGATATTTTCACTTAAACCAAAGAGGGATATATGAACTTTTAGAACGCTGACTTCTCAAAATACAAATGTTTTAGTTTCTCGAAACAGAAGTGTTTTTCTTTATAAAACAGGATCTGTGCTTGTGCTTACTCAGTCGTGTCTGACTCTTTGGGACCCTTTGGACTGTAGTCCACCAGTCTCCTCTGTCCGTGGGATTTTTCAGGCAAGAATACTGGAGTGGATTGCCATTTCCTCCTCCAAGGGATCTTCCCAACTCAGGGATCAAACCTGTGTCTCCTGCATCACTGGTGGATTCTTTACCTGCTGAGCCATCAGGAAAGCCCAAAACAAGATCATCGTTTGGCTTTTAAGAATAACAATTTCTATTGGTGCAGTAAATATGATATTTCATTAAAAAAGAAGAAAATACAGAAAGAAAAAAGGAGGCGCTGACCAAGTTTTCACGATCTCACCACTGAGTGAATAAGCGCACCTCGTGCAGAAGGAGCTAATAGCCGCAGGCCTTGTATCCTTTCGTGCGTGTGCATGCTTAGTCATGTCCGGCTCTTTGCGATCCCCTAGACTGTAGTCTGCTTGACTTCTCTGTCTGTGGAGTTCTCCAGGCAAAAATAACGGGCTGCCATTTCCTTCTCCAGGGGATCTTCCCGACCGAGAGATCAAACCCGCATCTCTCGAGTCTCCTGCACTGGCAAGTGTGTTCTTTCCCACTGTGGCACCTGGGAAGCCCTTGTACCTTGTACCCTGGTATCCTATTACAACGGGTTTCCGAAGGTCTGGATAGTTTTCCATGATGGTACAGGAGAGATGAACACAGGGTTAGTTCTGGTTGTGATATCAAGATTCACTGGTCTTCTTCATGGTCCAAGGCCTCTCATTCCTGTGTCTCCTCGTGAGTCCCATCTATTGTCCACTTTGATCCTGGGCATGCCCTGGAATTTTGCTTCTTTGATATCTGTGCCTGGAGTCTTACTTTTGTGTATTTTGACATCCTTCATTTCCAACAGCTGTGGGATAAACACTTACAGGCAGCAAGTGGTTTCATTCTGCAAGCTGCCAGGATGCTTGCCAAAAGTTTCATGTTTTCTTACCCTGTATAGAAAGCCTTTAAGAATGCTTAGTTTTCTTTACTCTTATTCCTAACAGTCTTCCCCTCTGTTTCAGGAGACATGGCTGGTGAATCTGGATGTCATGTTGGATCGTTGCCATTTCCTCCTCCAAGGGATCTTACCAACCCAGGGATCAAACCTGTGTCTCCTGCATTACAGGTGGTTTTTTCATGGGGTTTAATTCTTTTCTAAAAAAGTTGATTGTACACTACTTTCTTTTCTCTTTGTAATCAGTGGAGTTGACTCATATTTGTAATTCCTACACTCATCAAATTATGTCAACAGAGCATTTGTTCAACATCTTCGATGCTAATCAAGTGGTTTCTCAGAATTGTTAAAATAGTGACCTTTCAATGGAAAATGGAATCAGGGATTTAAATTTTATCGAATCCTTGGAGCGTGAACTCCGTGAAGATGTCCAGCTCTTTGTCTGTTTTGTTCACTGCAACATCCTCAGCAGTGATGGGCACATACTAGGCACTCAGTAAATATTTGTAGAATGAATGAATGAGGGAATCCAATAATCAAGAATTATGTATGTTGAATAATTCAGTGAAGTTGTGATTCAAATACTTTTTCTCATTCTCTCATTGACTTTTAAGTGAATGAAAGCTCTGTGACTCTGTCAAATGTCTCTGTCAAGAGATTCAGATTTTCTGAATCTCTATTTTCTCATCCATAAGATAAAGACTTAACTGAAAATTCCCTTTCAAGCCAACATCTTTATCATGGCAGGTGATACACATGTATCAGTGATGTTCTAACTTGTGCACCTCTTGCCAAACAGAACCACAGAAAAGATAGTTCCCAATGGAAATGCTCCCAAAATAATTGAGAACAGAGTTACTGAAGAATAAATGCGTAATTGTCAGATAACATTCTCGAATGATAATACTCATTTGAATGCATAGATTTCTTCTTTCGTTCCTTTCATCAGTCTCATTGTTACATCAAGCTCTTAACTGAAGGGCACTCTGAATAAATGAATTTGAAAATGACTCAAACAAAGAAAAAAGGTATTTTCCCCTTTTTTTTTTTTTGTATTTAAAGTACAATCCTTTTTTTGTGCTTTCAAACCTAAGGAAACAATCTAAGGTGTCAGTGGTGTAGAGTTCTGTTGATCAATACCATTTTTCTTATATTAGTTAGGCAGTGCTCTGGAAAAGAAATTTAACTCAATATGCCAGCAAATTTGGAAAACTCACCAGTGGCCACAGGACTGGAAAAGGTCAGTTTTCATTCCAGTCTCAAAGAAGGGCAATGTCAAAGAATGCTCAAACTACCACACAATTGCATTCATCTCAAATGCTAGTAAAGTAATGCTCAAAATTCTCCAAGCCAGGCTTCAACAGTACATGAACCATGAACTTCCAGATGTTCAAGCTGGATTTAGAAAAGGCAGAGGAACCAGAGATCAAATTGTCAACATCTGTTGGATCATTGGAAAAGCAAGAGAGTTCCACAAAAACATCTATTTCTGCTTGATTGACTATGCCAAAGCCTTTGACTGTGTGGACCACAATAAACTGTGGAAAATTCTGAAAGAGATGGGAATACCAGTTCACCTAACGTCCCTCTTGAGAAATCTGTATGCAGGTCAGGAAGCAACAGTTAGAACTGGACATGGAACAACAGACTGGTTCCAGATAGGAAAAGGAGTACGTCAAGGCTGTATATTGTCGCCCTGCTTATTTAGCTTATATGCAGAGTACATCATGAGAAACGCTGGACTGGAAGAAACACAAGCTAGAATCAAGATTGCCGAGAGAAATATCAATAATCTCAGATACTCAGATGACACGACCCTTATGGCAGAAAGTGAAGAGGAGCTATAAAGCCTCTTGATGAAAGTGAAAGAGGAGAGTGAAAAAGTTGGCTTANAAGAAACACAAGCTGGAATCAAGATTGCCGGGAGAAATATCAATCACCTCAGATATGCTGATGACACCACCCTTATGGCAGAAAGTGAGGAGGAGCTAAAAAGCCTCTTGATGAAAGTGAAGGAGGAGAGCGAAAAAGTTGGCTTAAAGCTCAACATTCAGAAAACGAAGATCATGGCATCCGGTCCCATCACTTCATGGGAAATAGATGGCGAAACAGTGGAAACAGTGTCAGACTTTATTTTTGGGGGCTCCAAAATCACTGCAGATGGTGACTGCAGCCATGAAATTAAAAGACGCTTACTCCTTGGAAGGAAAGTTATGACCAACCTAGACAGAGTATTCAAAAGCAGAGACATTACTTTGCCAACAAAGGTCCATCTAGTCAAGGCTATGGTTTTTCCAGTGGTCATGTATGGATATGAGAGTTGGACTATAAAGAAAGCTGAGTGCTGAAGAATTGATGCTTTTGAACTGTGGTGTTGGAGAAGACTCTTGAGAGTCCCTTGGACTGCAAGGAGATCCAACCAGTCCATCCTAAAGGAAATCAGTCCTGAATGTTCATTGGAAGGACTGATGTTGAAACTGAAACTCCAATACTTTGGCCCCCTGATATAAAGAACTGACTCCTTTGAAAAGACCCTGATGCTGGGAAAGATTGAAGGCAGGAGGAGAAGGGGACGACAGAGGATGAGATGACTGGATGGCATCACTGACTCAATAGACCTGAGTTTGCGTCAGCTCCAGGGGTTGGTGATGGACAGGGAGGCCTGATGTGCTGCAGTCCATGGGGTCGCAAAGAGTCAGACACGACTGAGTGACTGAACTGAACTGAACTGAATATAATTTCGTCTCATAGGTAGCTGGGTGTGTTCTAGAATGAATTTGTTTTGTCTATTTTAAAATGAGTTAAAATGCTGGAAATTGTATTGCTTTTCACAGGGCATTCTCTAATTTAACGGTTCTCAACTTTAAATTGGAAGGACTGATGCTGAAGCTGAAGCTCCAATGCTTTGGCCACCTGATGTGAAGAGCCAACTCATTGGAAAAGACCCTGATACTAGGAAAGATTGAAGGCAGGAGGAGAAGCAGATGACCGAGGATGAAGGTCGAATGGCATCACTGGCTCAATGGACATGAGTTTCAGCAAACTCCAGGAGATGCTGAAGGACAGGGAGGCCTGGTGTGCTGCAATCCATGGAATCGCAAAGAGTCGGACAGGACAGAACAACACAACTTTAACTGTTTTCTATTTGCTCAGATATTCCCACGTCATCAAATTTTTCTCACTAGTTTTTAAAAATTAATACATTAAAGCAAAATGTCTGACCAGTAAATCTGTTGACTCTATGATGTAATTTCTTTACAGTCAATTAGTCTTATATGTGACATATCCCAGTATATGTCTAGGTGACTTTCTTAGTTATATGCCTAGTTCCAATACATTAGCTTAGTTGGTATCATTGTACTGAGCTGTAGGGGAGATGGTAAAGACCCATCCACATAATATATATGGATACATCCTTGAGAAGAAAAGGATGGTGTGAGGCAGAAAACCCCTGTGACTCTGCAAAAAAAAAAAAAAATGGTAAAAATATCTTATGGGCCCAACATAGACATTTCCCTTTAGGGACAGTTTTTTAAATGATTTTATTTTTTGTTTATTTTGGCTGTGCTGGGTCTCCATTGCCATGCAGGCTTTTCTCTAGCTGTGGTGAGCGGGCGTGCTCTCTGGTTGTGATTCAAGGATTTCTCATTGCAGTGTCTTCTTTTGCTGCAGAGCGTGGGGTCTAGCGATCTAGGACTTCAGCAGTTCCGGTTCCTGGGCTCCAGAGCGCAGGCTCAGTGCAGGCTCACAGGTCTAGCCGCTCTGTGGTATGTGGGATCTTCCTGGGCCAGGGATCAAACTGGTGTTCCCTGCATTGGCAGTCAGATTCTTCACCACTGAGCCTTCAGGGAAGCCTTAAAATGTAGGGATCATCGAATGTTTTGATGTTTTCTTTTACTTTTTGAAAAGATATGTATTTATTTGGTTGCACTGGGTCTTGGTTGCAGCATGCTGGATCTTTAGTTGCAGAATGTGAGGTCTGGCTCTCGGACTAGGGATCCAACCTGAACCCCCTGCATTGGGAGTGTGGAGTCTTAGCCACTGGACCACCAGGGAAATCCCTAATCACTTAAATTGTTTTATAGAGATTTTTTTTAAAAAAAGGAATATGGAAATAGGAAACTAGACACAGAAATAGAAAGGAAGGGAGGGAGGAAGGAAATCAACTAATAGTTATTAACAAGGCTGAGCCTTCTGAGCGGAGTATGTCATGGTGATCAAAGCTTTCCAACTCGAAGTAACTCAGAGGAGTCCCACGATCCCTTCCTTCCTTCCAGTCTTCTCCCCCTTTCACCTCCCTTCTTTCCTTTCAACTTTTTATTCTTCTCTCAGCTTCCTTCTTCCCTCCTTTCCCTGAATATCTCCCCACCATTTTCTATTATATGCCTGTCATGGGAGACACCCCAGTGACATCACAGATATGATCCCTCATACGTGTAGCTGAACCTCTCCTTAGGTAAGACAGAGATGAAGCAGCAAGTCACCTGGACTGATGGGAATATCCATCCTGATAAAGGCTGAGACAGCGGAGGGGATGATCGAGGGGCACACTTAGACTAATGGATCAGCAAAGAACTCCCTAAGAACGTAAAATGTTTACACTGAGACTTGAAGGATGAGCTGAAGTTATCTAGGAGGAATGTGTGTTGGGGGGGAAAGGTGTTGCGCTCAGGCAGAATGAAGAGCAGGCACAAGGGCCCTGAGATAAAAAAAGGCTGTGTCAGAGGAGCTGAAAGGTGGTCACGGTGGCCAGGAGGATGGGGACAGGACTGGAAATGACCAGGGGGTGGAGATGAGCATTTCATGTTTTTGGTTCAGTGGCTAAATCTAAGTCCGGTCCAATTCTCTGTGACCCCATGAACTGCCGTATGTCAGGTTTCCCTGGCCTTCACTAACTCCCTTTGTTCAAATTCGTGTCCACTGAGTCAGTGAAGCTAACCATTGCATCCTCTGCCGCCCCTGTTCTGTCTGCCTTCAATCTTTCCCAGCATCAGGGTCTTTTTTAATGAGTCAGCTCTTCATTTCAGGTGGCCAAAGTATTGGAGTTTCAGCTTCAGCATTAGTCCTTCCAATGAATATCCCAGACTGGTTTCCTTTAGGATTGATCAGTTGGATCTCCTTGCAGTCCAAGGGACTCTCAAGAGTCTTCTCCAACACCACAGTCAAAAGCATCAATTCTTCTCTGCTCAGCTTTCTTCACAGTCCAACTCTCACATCCATACATGACTACTGGAAAAACCATAGCTTTGACTGGATGGACCTTTGTTGGCAAAGTGATGCTTCTGCTTTTTAATAAGCTGCCTAGGTTGGTCATACCTTTTTCTTCCAAGAGCATAGGAAGAGCCTTGTGGGCTGTGTCAGCCCTTTTGAATGCTCTCTAGAATACCCACCTGGAATCCACTGAAGGGCACTGAGAGGAGGTTACTATGCTTTGAGTCTTCAGGAGATTTTTAATAGTTTGAGGATTTCTGGCCATGCTGTAGGGAACGGATTGCGGTTATCTGAACTAAGGATGCCACAGTGCAGCTAGCCGAAGTTCCGCCATACAGGATAATGAGGAGACAACTGTCAGAATCCCAGCTGCTGGCCTTGGGCAAGGGAATGCGATTTCCGGTGACTCCGTTGCTTTATTTGTAAAAGGGGCATGATAACAGCATCAAGCCGAGGGCTGTTGGAAATTAATGACTTGTAACACGGGATCGCAAAAGAGTCAGACATGACTTAGCGACAAAATAACAACAGTAACAACAGCATTTGGCTCTCCCTGCAGGAGGGCACGGCCGCCTGATCCTGTATTCTTGCCTGGGAAACCTCATGGACCAAGGAGAGCCTGGTGGGCTACATAGCGTCGCACAGAGTCGGACACGACTGAGTGACTGAGCATGCCCGCAAACATCTGCTGTCCTGATGACCTATACCTGAACTTTGCTCTGTCAGACACAGGCTGTCAAAAGGTAAAAATCAAAAGACTTTTTAAATGTTTTCTGGGAAAAGTAGCCCATGGAGAATCCTTTAATAAAACAAGAGAGCAAAACAAACAAAAACTCCCTATATATTTCTAGTTGGAAAAACCTTTTCATAACTGAGGCTGCTTAGCGTGCGGGACAGTCTTGGTACCTAAGGAGTCCTCAAGGCAGCGAACCAGCCCCATCTTATTTTAATTCATCCAGCACATTTCCGAGTACCTCCTATCTGCTGGGTAGTGGTGTGGATTAAGACGGTCTTGACTGCAAGACGCAGAAAAGCCCTGCTCGTCTCACTTAAACCACGAAGCACTCTATTTCTTTACACAGTGAGGGATCCAAAGGCAGGGTGGTTCTGGCTCTTTCCTCGTCTTTCTGGATTCCTTTGTCTCTGCCCCTTTCTGGTGCTGGCTTAAGACTCGTGTCAAGATGGTGGCTTTCATTCCCTGTGTTCCGTCCAAACAAACAACATCCCTCCTGCTTAGAGGAACAGTCTCTTTTTAAAAGCAAGGAAATCTTTTCCTGAAGCTGCTCAGCAGATTCCCCTCCTGTCTCAGTGATTGCAAAATTGGCCCATGACGATGTGGGAGCCAGTCGTTGAGGAGGAGAATGATGCCATCAGAGTTGACACAGACTGCTCATGGCCCTCACACGAGGGGACAGAGTGGAGAAGGGGAGACCCCTGAATATAATCAGCATGGTGTCGGGAAGGAGGAGGAAAGAAGTGCCTGAGCTTGGGACCCCAGCAGCATAGTTGTAGGGCAAATCAGCCTCTTCAAAACCTCACACTCGAGGATATGAGGTTGTGTGTGTGTGTGTGCTCAGTTGTGTCTGACTCTTTGTGATCCTATAGACTGTAGCCCCCCAGCCTCCTCTGTCCATGGGATTTCCCAGTCAAGAATACTGGGGCAGGTTGCCATTTCTTCCTCCAGGGGATCTTCCTGACCCAGGGATCAAACCTGCATCTCCTGCAGTGACAGATGTGCTTTTTACCACTGTGCCCCCTGGGAAACCGGGAGGTGGAGACACACAGAATATGAGCACTGATCAGAATGTAATAATTACGGACATAGAGTTTGGAGCAAAGGACATGGGATTGTGGAAGACAAATTGACTAATTGTTTTCTGGCTGGTATGAGGGCTGGTGATAGCTGACAAGCCCATTGAAAAACTGAATAACAGTTAGAAAAAATATAGCTTTCTTGGCAGAAAAAGAATTTTTTTTTATAATGTCCCTAAAACCAAGATTGTTTTTTCCAATTTATTAAAAAGACTTTAAAAATTGTGGTAAAATGCACATAACATAAAATGTATCCTGTTAACCATTTTAAAGTGCATAGTTCAGTATTGCTGAGTCTATTCACATTGTTATGCAACCAATCCCCAGAACTTTTCCATTTTGCAAAACAACTCCATTAAACAACTCCTCGTTTCCTCCTCCCTTCAGCTCCTGGCAACCACCATTCTTTCTGTTTCTATGAGTTTGACTATCCTAGATACTTCGTAAAAGTGGACTCACACAATACGTGTACTTTGATGTCTGGCTTATTTCACTTAGCATAATGGCCTCAAGAGTCTTTCATGTTGTAGCCTGTCCCAAAATTTCCGTCTTTTTTAAGATTGAATAACATTTCATTATATTTATACATCACATTCTATTTATCAAGTCATCTGCAGTCAGACACTTGTGTTTCTTCCCTGCCTTGGCTATTGTGAATAATGCTATTGTGAACCGGGGTATACAAATATTTCATCAAGACTCTGCTTTCAGTTCTTTTGGATATATCAGACGTGGAATTGTCAAGTTTGGTCCTTAAATCTCCTAATGGAAATGTGTGTTCTTATTGTAAGGAGAATAGTTGAAGATGGATGTGTGATTTATGTTTTAGAGCCTTGCTACCCGCTCTGATACATGGTCTCATAGGAGCATCAACGGCACCTGGGAGATGGTTGAGTATCCTGGCCGCAGCCCTATTTACTGAGCCAGATCAAGTCCTAGGGAATCCCCAAATGCCTCAGATCAAGTTTGAGAAGGCCTGCTCTGTGTGTGTGTGCTAAGTCGCTCCAGTCGTGTCTGACTCTGTGTGACGCCATGAACTGTAGCCTGCCGCGCTCCTCTGTCCATGGGATTCTCCAGGCAAGAATACTGCAGTGGGTTGCCGTTTCCTCCTCCAGGGGATCTTCTTGACCCAGGGATTGAACCACAATTGCAGGTGGGTTCTTTACCGCTTCGGCCACCCGGGAAGTGTACACAATGCTTCTTCCCAGAAGTTTATGACCAGGTGTATCTTGCTCTCTTAAATTGTACCTCCATTCAAAAATTTTCTCTTCCCTCCCCTTCGGGCAATTGATACATACAAATCATTTGCTTTCAGAGACTTATTTAAACATTGCAGCTGCAAGGATCACTTTTTTTTTCCCTTTCCTTTTCCCGTTTACTCTTTCACCTGCTTCTAAAATAGGCAGAAATTAGATCAGCGGGAATTAGAAAGGAAGACCCACAGTAGAGGTGACTGCTAATTAAGTCCCATCTTGAAGATTATTAGTTTAATACAGCAACAAAGCAAACCCACAGAAAGAGAGCATATTTTAGTTTTGGTTGAGAAGGGTAGGACCCAGGAAAACAGGAGTATGTGAAAAGAATTGCTAAGTGACTGATAAATAGGCTTAAGTTATTTAAACTGGCACCAAGCGCAGCTTAAACAGTATGTTTTGCATCATCTAAATTTCTAAATACCTGGAGTATATTTGTAAACATGGCAATCTAACATGTTATTGAACAGCACATTCATATTCAAATGAGCATAAATGAGGATTTAACAGCTGACTGCACAGTGTGAATGATAGTAACTAATTGTCAAGTCGGAAAGTTGCACAGATAATAGTACCAATGTGGTCGGCAGCAGCCACTGTGATATGACTTACAGTCGCAAACCTGCGAATTTTCAGCTGGTGGCCCGAGTCCCTAGACAAAAAAGGACAAGTCCGGATTAAGGGCAAATGGGCCAAAAGGACGGGCAGAAGGGAAAAGAGGAGAGATGGGGAAGAATCGGAGCTAGGTTTGGGCGGCAGTGTGAAACTTTCCTTCCCTCCCATGCAGGCCGTCACCTCTTTTTTATAACAGTCATCAATGGGGCTCCCTGGCCCTTCAGCGCCCTCCCTCTTCTAGGAAGCAATTGTTCAGAGGTGTGGCTCATTTCAGGCATTAATCTCCGCTGAATGGAGGCTGTGTTACCCATTCTGTCTCCGCCCGGAGCCTGCAGGCAGCTGGTCAGTGGAAAGTAACAATGACCACGGGAGAAGAAAGGGGGAAATGCATTGCTGCAGATGCTGTGCCCCCAGCATTGACCTTGGTCATTTCCCTCCCAGGGTGGCTCGTCCCCTCGCAGCTGGAGCCTGGCTTTGCGAGTTGGCTGGGGGGCAAGGTGGTGGCTACCTGCAGATTTGTCCCCTCCTAACAACGCTTAGATCCATCTGGCTGGGTCTGGAAGAGGACCAAGGAGGGCTGGAGACGGAGACCCAGGTGGACGAGGTTGCTGAAGGCAAAATACAAGAACAGAACCCCTCATTTTCAGGGAGGGGCTTTTGGAGCAGTGATGGTCTGCTGGGTCCTCAGTGCGTCTGGCCGTCTGGTCGGTGATCTAAGCCTAGGTGCTGGGCGTTCATTCATTAGAAGCGGCTGTTTTTTCGGGCCAGCCCTTGCCTCCTGCATCCTCTGTTGCCTGGGCTCTGGCTATGCAGCGACAGGACTCTTTGACCTGATGCATTCATGAAACAGTGGGAGGAGGAGAAATGTGACAAATAATCCTACTTTCTGTCCACTCCTATTGCCTTCAACCCCCACCCCCAACTCCCTGGGGGGAAAAGTATATTGTTACCCCCACCCCCCATCCCATCTTCATCCTCCATTCTCACCCTGTCTCCTATGCCATCTTTCTCTTATCTACCTACCTGTCTATCATCAGTCAATCATCTGTGTGTACATGTACTTAGATATCTATCCATTATCAATCGTCTATGTATGTATGTGTTTATCAACCATCTGTTTATCATTTATCTATTTAGCTATCTAAATGACTTGGCCAACAAAGGTCCGTCTAATCAAAGCTATGGTTTTTCCAGTGATCATGTATGGATATGAGAGTTGGACTATGAAGAAAGCTGAGCGCCAAAGAATTGATGCTTTTGAACTGTGGTGTTGGAGAAGACTGTTCAGAGTCCCTCGGACTGCAAGGAGATCCAACCAGTCCATCCTAAAGGAGATCAGTCCTGAGTGTTCATTGGAAGGACTGATGTTGAAGCTGAAACTCCAATACTTTGGCCACCTGACGGGAAAAACTGACTCATTGGAAAAGACCCTGATGCTGGGAAAGATTGAAGCGGGGAAGAGAAGGGGACAACAGAAGATGAGATGGTGGGATAGCATCACTGACTCAATGGACATGAGTTTGAGCAAGCTCCAGGAGTCGGTGATGGACAGGGAGGCCTAGTGTGCTGCAATCCATGGGGTTGCAAAGAGTCGGACATAATTGAGTAACTGAACTGAACTAATTTAGTTATCATCTATTTTTCTAATATAGAAATGCAGATTCAGTCGAGTATTGCTTATCATGTCCCTGATTAAGCCATTCATGATTCCCCATTGACAATGAAAATCTCAAACTTTTTACTAGAACATTGAGTCTTTCAAAACCTGAAACCCTTGGCTTTTCAAGCCTCTTCTCCCTTTCCTTCCCTCCTTCCTCCCTTCCTTCCTCTGGAGTCACAGACATAGGACATCCTGATATCCTCTCCCACTCTCTTCCTACCCACTGCCCTTCATCCCATCTCTCCCTGCCTCTGCCCCACCTCCCTCACCTCCAGGGACTGGGCTCAGAGCCACACTGAATCTCGTCTCCCCCCCAGACCCCCGGTTCCTTCCCTTCTCTCAGCCTCTGTCTTTGGGGGTTTCTCTCTAGCATGCTTGTCCCTGAACCCATATCTTTGCCATCAGCAGTTCCCTCTTTAGAGCTCTCTTTGTCAAGAGCAAACATGGCTGCACCTCTTACCAGACCGAGGCTTCCTTTCTCATTGTATCTTAGTGCCTAGAATGGTTTCCAGCTTAATAATACATGCATGTGAGGGAGACGGGGGAAAAAGCCTTGACTCTCACTTCTATAGCAATACTCAATTGAATCTGTGTTTCTACATTAGATAGATCGATAGAAAAATAGGTGCTAGTTAAATAGACAGATGGTAAAGGGAGGACTGATAGATACATACATACAGAGATGACTGGTTGATAAAGTTAAGACCTTGGACCCTGGAGCCAGGCTACCCTCTCAGTCCTACTTTGGCTACTCACCAGCCGTGCTTCCTTGGGCTCATTTTCTCAATCTCTGAGCCTCATCTGGATGTCTGACAATGGGCCATGGACATAGGTTACCTGGGAGCAGGTCCACTCCTGACCAGGGTGGAGGAGAGGAGCCAGAACCAGGGCATCCTAACCCAGCATCGCCTGCTTGAACACTCAGTTTAGAAAAGTTAGTTTACCAGGGTGGGTTACTTTGAGACCGAGAGGGGACCGTAACCTGGTTTTCATCCAGATGCAAATCTAGGGAAAGACATGCTGGGAAAAGAGACTCTAAGGGGGTAGTTGTTAGGGCTTGGTGCAGCTGAGGTCCCTTGACGTGGGACATGGGACGAGAGACCTTACTTTAGGGCAGAAAGAAGGCCCGTGCTGAGTCCACCCTTGAACACAGCAGATCGCTGTGTTAACTCAGAGACCAAAGGACTTGGGTGGGGCTGACCCCGGGTTGGGAACTGGGGGCGATGAGATTGGCGGTGATGTGAAGCAGAGGTGCTTCTTTCCTCTTTTCCCTAAACTCATGGCACACATTTCATAGATAATTTTGGTTCCTAGGTTATAAAAGGACAATTCTTAATCCCAGGATTAAAAATATTCACTTTAGGATTTTTGCATGCTCAATTGATGAAAACAAGCATCATTGCGAGGAATAGAGGGCCAGCCTCCTTAATATTCACTCAGTTAACAGTGATTAGAGGATTTGATTTTGCTCTTTTCTATATCAAATAGAATTGTTTTTCTGTTTGCTTTTAACATTTCTCTCATTTCTTAAAAAATAAAAACCTTTATTTTTTAGAGCATTCTTACATCCACAGAGATAGAATTGATTTCTATTGTAGCTTTTAACTGATTCCAGTTTCACAGAAAGCGTCTCCAATCTACACACTTGTATTTGTGCCATGGTAAGTTCCGTTCAGTTTTACTTTATAAATTTTCACACCGAAGAATAAAAATGGTTTTTAAAAATCAGTAATTCATCAAAAGCTTGTTTGGCAACAATGCAGCTATTGAGTCAGAAATGTGGGGGGCCTTCATTTTTACCGAATGAAGACAGATTATTGTTCAGATTAGAATGCTTCAGGAAATTAACCAAAATTACAAACAAAATATTAGCAAATAGACTACAGCAATGCATACAAAGAAGAATATAACTTGACAAAATGCGGTTTATCTAAGGTATGGAAAATTTGTTGATCTTTCAAAAATCAATGTCATGAAGAAGAAAAACCCTGTGACCGTTTTAATAAATGCAGAGAGAACATCTGGTGAAACTCAATACCCATTTTATTCTATTAAAAAAAACAGTAACAACAAAAAGCTCTCAGCAAAGTAGAAAATCAAGGAAACTTCCTCTCTAATAAGGGTTATCTATCAAAGACTTAGAACTAGTATCACACTGAATGGCAAGATACTGGGTGCTTTTCCTTTACAGTCAAGGCGAGGACATTCGCTTTCATGACTTCTATGATGCAGCTGAAGGGCAAACCCGTGCAGTAAGACAAGAACAACAAATCAGTGGCATACGGTGCACTGGGACAACCCTAGGGATGGGATGGGAGTTGGGGGGTTCAAGACGCAGGGCACATGCACACCCATGGCTGATTCATATCAATGTATGGCAAAGACCACTACAATACTGTAAAGCAATTAGCCTCCCATGAAAACAGATTAATTAAAAAAAAAATCAATGGCATAAATATCAGAAAGAAAGAAGGCAAACTATCTTTATTCACAGCTGACATTGTGTACATGAAACATCCAAAGGAATCTACAATTAGACTTTTTAAGTCAAGTTGCAGGATAAGAGGTCAATGGATAAAGATTAAATTGTATTTCTCTATACGGGCAACAGATAATGGGGAAAAATTTAAATACACTACCTAAAGTAACCTAAGGGTCAGATACCAGGAATAGATTTAAGTTTAACTAAAGATATGCAAACCTCTATGGAGAAACTTATAAATGTTACTGAGACAAATTAGAGAAGTCTTAAATAAATGAGGAAATATATCATGATGAATTGGAAGATTTAGTATGTTAAATGTCAGCTTTCCTCATATTTATCTATAGAGTCAATGTAAACCCAACCAAAATCCCAGCATGAATTTTTCTAGAATGGAATAAGCTGATTCTAAAATATTTACAGAGGATCCCAAATGCCAAAACAATTATGAAAAAGAAGAACAAAGTTGGAGGAGTTTTGCTAATTTTAAGACTTATTAAAAAGTCTTATCATAATCAGGAACTTATCATTATCAGGAAAATGTACTATTGCTAAAAGGATAGAAAATAGATTAATGGAATAGGATAAAGAGCCCAGAAATAGGCCCACAGTGGTTCCTGGGTGACATATAGATTCATGGTCAATTGATTTTNGTTTTGCTAATTTTAAGACTTATTAAAAAGTCTTATCATAATCAGGAACTTATCATTATCAGGAAAATGTACTATTGCTAAAAGGATAGAAAATAGATTAATGGAATAGGATAAAGAGCCCAGAAATAGGCCCACAGTGGTTCCTGGGTGACATATAGATTCATGGTCAATTGATTTTTTACAAAAGTGTCAAAGCAATCCAATGTGGAAAGGCAAACAAATCACATGTCAGTAAATGTTAGAAAAAAATGGTGGGAAACTAGATATTGGCATAGGGAAAAAACAAAACTTGACTCCTGCCTCACACTGCACATATAAATCAATTTGAAGTGGAAAATTTTAAAACATACAAAAATAGCTTCACTTTGTGGGCAGGCAAAGATTTCTTAGAAAGCCACAGAAGGCACTGCCAACAAAAGCAAACATTTGTACACTGGACTTTACCAAAATTAAAAACTTCTCATCAAAAGAAACATCATCAAGAGAGTGAAAAGTCAAGCTACAGGTTGGGATAAAATATTCAAGAAGGATATGTCTAAAATGGACTTCATCTAGAATAAATAAAGAGTTCCTACAAACCAATAATAAAAATCCCAATTAATAAAAGTGGACAAAAGTCTTGAAACAAGCACTTTTAAAGGGAGATACCTAAATAGCCAAGAAATACGTGAAAATGTGTTCAGCATCATTAGGTAACAGGGGAGTACAAATTAAAACCACAATGAGATACTCATCAGAGTGTCTAAATTTACAAGACTGACAATACATAGTGTTGGCAACTGTATGTCATTGGTGAAAACACCAAACAGTAAAAATTTAGCTCAACAGAAAATTCACTTCTAGATTCACACCCAAGAGAAATGAATACAGATTTCATAAAAAAGATGTGTCCAAGAATATTCATTATAGCTTTATTCATAATAATTGGGAACATCAACCAGAGAGTATAAACAAATTATGGAATACTTTTATAATGAAATATGACTCACCAATCAAAAGGCACAAATTCTTGATGCCTGTTGAATGGATGAATCAAAAATAATAGTTCAGCACAAGAAGTCAAACACAAATGAATACATACTTTATGACTTTATTAGTATGAAGTTCAAGAGCAGGCAAAACTAGCTTATGGTGATAGAAATTAGAATAGGGTTTGGTGATTGGAAAGAGGCATGGGGAATTTTCCAGAATGATGGAAATGTTTTCCATCTAGCACTGGGTGATAGTTGTACGGGTTCGGGTTCACTTTTGTCAAAATTCAAAGGGCAGTAGACTTAAGATGTGGGTATTTAGCATTATCAAGGAGTGCTGTCAGCACGGAAGAGAGGGAGAGAGGCCGAGAGGGAGGCAGTAAGGGAGAGAAGTGTATTTCAGGAGGACTGGCTCTTATGTTAACCAAGTAACAGAAAGCTAAAATAGTCCTTTCCCCTCGTAGGTTAAAAGCATAAAGAACGAACTCTGAAGTCTCTATCCTACGGCTTTTTGCTCCTGAATGACTTAAAGTTTCTTTTAAAAAGTTAGCTAGGGAATAATGATTCTCACTGGGTAGAAACTCACCAAACTTGATTCTAAGTTCATGTCAGGCAAGACTTTCCAGCCTTTGGGACAGCCTCCCCACGCTCCAGGTCCCTGGTGGATCTCTAATAAGTTGGCAGTTCTGGAAAGAGACATTTGCTACAATCATCTTCCTTAACTTGAAAGCCCCAGTGGCTGAAGTTAATTGTGTTGGCAACCCCTTGGCCTCCCTGCCTTTGATGGGGTTCTTTTTTGTTCCAGATATGCCACAAGAGACATTTTACCAGGCCTTTCCCAGCAAGAAATAAAATTGCAAACATATTGGAGGTGTCCTTTTGTTTTGTTTATAAGGAAAGACTGCTTATGACTGAATTCTGTGCTAGCCATGAGTATTAAGTTGCAGTTGCTGCTGATGTGGCTGCAAGGGGAAGCAAGTGGGTTGGATAATCTCTTCAGAGAAATTGACAACAGAACTGGGTAAAAATGTTGGGTGACTCTAGGCAATGTGTCAATCAACAGTTCTTATTAATAATCCTGGACACCTGGTATTTCTTTACAAAAGAGACAAAAAAGGAAAAATACAATTTTCAGCAACTCTCTGTACCCACCAAGGTAAAGACAAAATCCACATTAATCCACACAAACAAAAGCTGATACTTCTGAAAAATTCAAGGGTTGGGGAACAGGTCCATGCTTAGCTTCAGGGCATCAGGCATCTTGTGACTTGAGGATGAAGACCACCTGCTGAAGATGGTTGGTCAGAATGACAGATGAGCCTGCCTCCTTGATAACATTAGCCTGCCTGCGTCTGGTCTGCTCATTCCAACAAGAAAATTAAAATAAGAAAATTTTACTTTTTAAGGCATAGTCAAGTTTTCTGTCGCTCAATACAAAACCCATTTCTTATTGAAAAAGATCCTTTCACAAATGGATAACCAGGAGGCAGATATGGCATATTTATTTTTTTAAAGGCATCAAAAGTGGAAGACGGTAATCTTATCTGCAGTTCTTCCCCCTTCATGTACCCATGCCCTTTGCCATGCCACCTGGCTATTCCTCTCACTCCACAGCACCCAGTGTTTTCTTGACTCATTGATACAAGGCTCGACCGTGGACTTTCTCAGGTCTGAAATGCAGGTGGATGTAAATGAGCAGAGGCTTTAAATGTGGTCCTGGGTGGGGCTTGTTCTACTCTGCGAATGTGCTCCTGGAGGCGGTTGTCCTGGAGTGATGAGAGACAAAAGGAGTTGACCTGACCCAACCTTCAGCTGAGAGCCCATCCCACTGCCCTGGCCTGAGGAGCCACCCAGCAGGGCCCAGCCCAGATCAACCAAACCTCAGAAAACCTGCCCACTGTGAGCACACGATTAGCTGTGTGTAGTAAGCCACTGAGTTCTGGAATGTTCTGTTTTGCAGTAATATTGTGGCTGATGCAGTAATACTACCCCTACAGTTTTGTAGCCTAATCTTTCAGTTGACGATATACTGTAACCACAAATGTGCTTCTACAACTTGAGTTTTAAAAGATGTATAATAGTCCATAGTCTAGAATACCTAATTTCTTCATCAGTTCCCTGTAATTGGAGAAAGTGAAAGTGAAGTCACTCAGTTGTGTCCGATTCTTTGCGACCCCATGGACTATAGCCTACAAGGCTTCCCAGTCCACGGAATTTTCGAGGCAAGTTACTGGAGTGGGTTGCCATTTCTTTCTCCAGGGGATCTTCCCGACCCAGGGATCGAACCCAGGTCTCCTGCATTGCAGGCAGACGCTTTACCATCTGAGCCCCCAGGGAAGTGGGTGTAACTGGAGAGCTGTGTCCAATTATCTAGTAGGGTTTTGCTAAGAAATAAAACNTGCCATTTCTTTCTCCAGGGGATCTTCCCGACCCAGGGATCGAACCCAGGTCTCCTGCATTGCAGGCAGACGCTTTACCATCTGAGCCCCCAGGGAAGTGGGTGTAACTGGAGAGCTGTGTCCAATTATCTAGTAGGGTTTTGCTAAGAAATAAAACTGTCACAAACATCCTTGTATAAGTCGCTGTATGTGTTCTTACGTTCCCTAGAATAGACCTTTAAAGAATAAATTCCTAGTAGTGGAATTGCTAAGTTAGGACAGATGGGCACGTTAAGGCTTTTCATGCATGTTACTACATGGTCCCACCAAAAAGACTAGAACAATTCATGGTTCTACCAGTAAAGAATGGAAGTTCTCATTTCCCAAATCTTTCCAGGATTAAATATTATCATGCTTATCATTTTTTAACCAAATTTTGATAGTTGGATGATAGTGACTCTTTATTTTCTAGTGTTATACGTACCTTTTCTTAGTATAAAACAGACGCAGGTTAAATATGGAAATACTGGTGTGTGAAAATAGTCAAATACAAATCACCGAAAAGGCTGTTTCCTAATGAAACTCAATGCTAACATTTTGTATAAATCCTCAAATAGTTTATATATGAAATATATACACTCATGATTTCTTGTTGTTTAGCCGCTAAGTCATGTCTGACTCTTCTGTGATCCGTGGACTATAGCCAACCAGGCTCCTCTGTCCATGGGATTTCCCAGGCAAGAATACTGAAGCGAGTTGTCATTTCATTCTCTGGGGGATCTTACTGACCCAGGGATGGAATCCACATCTCTCTCATTGGCAGGTGAATTCCTTACCACTGAGCCACCAGGGAAGCCCACTCGTGATATTTACATGTTTTTGCAGGTGTGAACAGAGGAACTTGGTTCATCTCTCTGTAATGGAAATAAACTTGATCTTGAGCCAGTTATCTAACTTGGGAGAAGAAAACACTTAAATTTGCTACCTATTATGGACTGGATATTTGTGTCTCCCCCAGGCCCCCACCTCCAGTTCATAGGTCAAAGGCTTGATTGCCTGTGTGGCTGTATTTGCAGTAAGGAAGCATTAAGGTTAACTGCAAGGAGATCCAACCAGTCCATTCTGAAGGAGATCAGCCCTGGGATTTCTTTGGAAGGAATGATGCTAAAGCTGAAACTCCAGTACTTTGGCCACCTCATGCGAAGAGTTGACTCATTGGAAAAGACTCTGATACTGGGAGGGATTGGGGGCAGGAGGAGACGGGGATGACAGAGGATGAGATGGCTGGATGGCATCACTGACTCGATGGACGTGAGTCTGAGTGAACTCCAGGAGTTGGTGATGGACAGGAAGGCCTGGCGTGTTGCGATTCATGGGGTTGCAAAGAGTCGGACACGACTGAGTGACTGAAATGAGCTGAACTGAACTGAAGGTTAAGTGAAGTGGTAAGGATGGGGCCCTGGTCTGACTGAACTGATGTCTTCCTAAGAAGAGACACCAGAGAGCTGCTCTCTCTCCTCAAATGCACAGGAAAGAGGTCATATGAGTGCATAGCAGGATGGCAGCCCCTCTGCAAGCCAAGGGAAGAGGCCTCAGAATGAAACCCACCTTGCCAGACCTTGATCTTGGATTTCCAAGCCTCCAGAACTATGATAAATAAATTTCTGTTGTTTAAGCCACCTGGTCTCTGGTTATTTGTTATGGCAACTTGAGCTAATATAATACTTAAATCATCATTTCATAATTTCAGCTTTAAAGACCTGCTTTTGATTACTCTTTCAGGTAAATGGGGGCCCTTCCCTTGTGGCTCAGCTGGTAAAGAATCTGCCTGCAGTGTGGGAGACCTGGCCTAGAGAATTCACTCCATGGGGTCACAAAGAGTCGGACACGACTGAGTGGCTTTCACTTTCAGAGAAATAGTTTTCCAGGATTTCTCCCTACTTTCTTTTTCTTCCTCATTTTCCCACAGGAGTAACTGATGGTCAGAGATAGCTCCCAGTCTCACAGCATAGGACTGACAGCATCTACTCTTTCTCCACCTTCTGTCTTCCTGGACTTCTCTAAGTCCCAGATCATCTCTTCTGCTCATAGGCATTTCAGCCGGGTCTACGGAGCTGTGGGCTTCCCAGGTGGCTCAATGGAAAAGCACCTGCCTGCCAGTGCAGGAGATATGGATTTGATCCCTGGGTTAGGAAGATCCCCTGGAGAAGGAATAGGCAACCCACTCCAGTACCCTTGCCTGGAAAATCCCATGGACTGAGGAGCCTGGCGGGCTACAGTCCAGGGGGTTATAAAGAGTCAGACACGACTTACTGACTAAAGGGCAACCACAGGGGAATTGTGTCTGCGACAGTCTTGGGCGCCCACTGGCTGACTCTTGCTGCTGACATCTGTGGTTGCGGGGAAGTTCCTGCTTCCAAGGCTCCCACAATCAAAAGTCACCCTGTCATGGTCTCCACTCCTGTCTTGCCCCCGAGCAGTCTCGGCACTTCTGCAAGCCCGCAGGGATGGATGGGGCTTCTGTACGCCTTGCTCCCGTGCTACACTCGGGGGTGTGAATGAAGGATTGGCTCAGGTCCTCACTTTTGCTCCTCCTTTCTCAGACCTTGCTAATCACCTGCCTGAGAGTCACACTGCCCCAACATTCCCCTTTCTCCCGAGGTACCCAGATTCCCCTGGGTCTGTCTGAGTACTCCTGCCATTTCCCATCCCTTGGCTGCCCAGACTCAGCAGGATGTGGGTGCCAAGTGCTTCTTGAGGCTCCTCCTTTCATTCCCTCGGAATTCTTTTAAGGTTCTAGAAGGGGCTTTCTTCTTCCTATGGGCTATGAACTTCCCTTATGTCATAGCCCACCCATTGTGACATACTCTGCAGCCTTTCTTCAAAGCTTTAGTTCCTGTTACATAAAACATGGCCTCAGGAATGCTAAGAACCCCATTTGTTTTCTCCTTTGAAAAATTTGGCTTTCAAGTCTTTGTTCTTCCCCAGCTGGTCACCAAGGATCTTTAAAAATGTACTTTGAAACATCCAGTAAACTGCTGATGTCTCTTCTGAGCAGTATCCATTCTCTTCACAAAGCAGTGAATCTTTCCGTTTCAGTAAACAGATGATCACCCAGCAAGTAGGGACAAATCATGTCTTAATACTAAAGAAATGTAATTCCCATGACCTACGAGAAATATAATGGGTTGGCCAAAAAGTTCATTCGGTTTCCCCATCCCATCTTGCAAAATGCCTGAATGAAATTTTTGCCCAACCCAATATATGGACAACACTAACCTTAAAAAAAAAAAAAAAGACCGCATCCTCTTCAGGAAGTTCAATATTCCACTGTACATTCAAACAAGCTTGTTCCTCTATGTTGCTTTTCTTTGACTGTACTTATGAGTCCGTGTCCTGCTACCCATTGGCTGGGGGCTGCTCCCCAAACTGGGACATCCCAAGTCAGGGTTGGTGCTGGGGCCTCAGATTGTGATGGTTTGCCACCAATCTTTGATGTTCTTAGGCGTGCAGGCCCATCCCCCAATCTTCTGCCTTCACAGGGCATGCTCCCTGCCTCTCCACGAAGCCTTCTCTCTGTGCATACCTGTGTGTGTGTGTGTGTGTTGCTGCTGTTCCGTCTGTGAGGTGTGCCGACTCTTTGTGACCCCATGGACTGCAGCATGCCAGGCTTCTCTGTCCTCCATTACCTCCTGGAGTTCACGCAAATTCATGCCACCTGAGTCAGTGATGCTATCTGACCATGTCATCTTCTGCCGCTTCCTTCTCCTCCTGCCCTCAATCTTTCCCAGCTTCAGGGTCTTTTTCAGTGAGCTGACTCTTCACATCAGGTGGCCAAAGTATTGAAGCTTCAGCATCAGTCCTTCCAATGAATATTCAGGATTGATTTCCTTCAGGACTGACCAGTTGGATCTCCTTGCTATCCAAAGGACTCTCAAGAGTCTTCTCCAGCACAGTTCAAAACCATCAGTTCTTCGGCACTCAGCCTTCTTTATGGTTCAACTCTTACACCGATACATAAGGTGAAAAGTGTGAAAGTGAAAGTCACTCGGTCGTGTCCAACTCTTTGCAACCCCATGGACCATACAGTCCATGGGATTCTCCAGGCCAGAACACTGGAGTGGGCAGCCGTTTCCTTCTCCAGGGGATCTTCCCAACCCAGGGATCAAACCCAGGTCTCCTGCATGGCAGGTGGATTCTTTACCAGCTGAGCCACCAGGGAAGCCCAGCGGGAAAAACCATAGCTTTGAGTATCTGTACCTTTGTTGGCAAAATGACGTCTCTGCTTTTTAATGTGTTGTCTAGATTTGTCCTAGCTTTCCTTCCAAGGAGTAAGTGTCTTTTCATTCCATGGCTGCAGTCACTGTCCACAGTGATTTTGGAACCATGTGTGTGTGTATCTGTAGCTAAAGTCTCCTTTTTTATAAGGACATCAGGCATATTGGATGAAGACTCACCCTAACTAACGATTCCATTTTAACTTGATTACCTTTATAAAGATGCTGTTTCCAAATAAGGTCACATCTTGAGGTCCTGAGGGTTTAAGACTTCCACATATCTTTCTGGGAGGGGGACACAATTCAACTCATAACAGCTGGTCATCTGAGTGGCACAGTTACATGTAACAGAGGCTTCTGTACCACCACTGATAGGAGGATACGAGCCTTTTAATTTGGAGGGAGTCCGTTCTCCCCTCTCCCACCCCCAGGCCAGGCTGTATTCCCCTCAATCACTTCCTTTGGGAGCTGTTTTCTTCAGAGCATCACAGGACAAGGCCAGACCTCAAAGCTCTATTGATAGTCAAGAGATTCATACTCCCTCATCGCTATAGAAGCCTCATAGAAACAGCACTGAATTGTATTCCTTCTATTTATTTTCTTAAGAAGCTTTATTTATTGGCTGCGCTAGGTCTTCCTTGCTGCCCAAGGGCTTTCTCTCTCCACTAGAGAGTGGAGGCCTCTCTCCAGTTGGGGCACACGGGCTTCTCGTTGCGACGGCTCCTCTGGTTGCATTGCACGGGATCAGCTGCCCTGCAGCGTGTGGGATCTTAGCTTCTGGACGAGGAGTTGAGCCTGGGTCCCCTGAACTGGCAGGTGGGTTCTTAACCACTGGACCACCAGGTCAGTCCTTCAATCGTTACTTTTAAAGAAGTGTAGTCTAAAGCAGAACGAGTATGTCTAGGGAAAGCCCACGGACCTGAAACCAGTGGCCAGTGACCAGAGAGGAAGCTGATGATACATTTTACACCATAGAAAAATTTTCCAGAAATCAGGCCGGGAAAACTTAAGTGGGAGTATTGTGTGCTCTTCTTATAAACACTTCTCGTCATTAATCCCAGTTTTAATTTCTAGCCTTATTAAAGACTTAGGGCTTTATCTCCACATTCTTCCCCCTGGAAAACCAGATGCATGTAATGATCTTTGTTTCTGTAATTTTCCCAGTGGTCACAGTGTCTGTGCTGCTTAATCTTTTTTTATTTCCACGTGGATTAATGAGCGCTGGGTGACTCCATCTTTGTCCCCCTGACGAGTCCCATAGACAAGATCTTGTGGATTTGGCATCATTTCTCAGAGCTGGATTTTTACCACGAAGACAGATACTGAAGCGGAGGGGGCCAAATACCCATTTGTTGAAAAGGGTCAGAACAGAATCCAGTGTCACCATACCTACGTCTCCTTATGACGTATTTATGTTCCACCCGTGGACCTTGTCTGGACACCTGTTCCACAGGCAAATATCCACAATATCACAGAATAACAGGGAAAGAACAGTGATGGGAGAACTAGAGTCTGAGCCAAAATTGACCTCAGGGGTGATTTAATCCAGCCTACCTGGCAACCCACTCCAGTATTCCTGCCTGGAAAATCCTGTGGACAGAGGAGCCTGGCGGGCTACAGTCCATGGGGTTGCAGAGTCAGACTGTGCATGCACGTACGCACCTTAAACAAAATAAAGCTTGTAGAGATGTGGATGGACCTAGAGCCTGTTATACAGAATGAAACAAATCATAAGGAGAAAAACATATGTTGTATATTAACACATATACGTGGAATCTAGGAAAATGGCATTTTGTTGTTCAGTCGCTCAGTCGTGTCTGACTCTTTGTGACCCCATGAACATGCCAGGCTTCCTTGTCTCAAACCTATTCACAGGACAGGAAGAGAAATGCAACCTAGAGAATGTACACGTGGGCACGGTGGGGAAGGGGAGAGGGGAATGGCTTGGGAAACTGAGACTGCCATATATACACCACCACATGTAACACAGATGGCTAGTGGGAAGCTGCTCTGCAGCACAGGGAGCTCAGCTCCGTACACTGTGACGACCTAGAGGGGTGGGGGTGGGGGGCCCAAGAGGAAGGGGATGTATGTATACATAGAGCTGATTCACTTTTTTGTATGGCAGAGACTAACACAGCATTGTAGAGCAATTGTACTCCTCCTCCCCATCAAAACACCAACACAGATCAGGATAAGGCACCAGAGAGGTTGTGTGGTTTTCTGTAGGGCACACAGTGAGTTTCGGAAAGAAGAGATTCATCCTTAATCTAATGCCCCATTGACCGAAGCCTAATGACATATTTGCAACCAAGGGTAAATACTTGTTTTTCGGCTGCTCTAAGAACATGTGCAAAGTTGTCGTTAGTCACTCAGTCGTGTCCGACTCTTTGTGACCCCATGGACTGTAGCCCACTAGGCTCCTCTGTCCATGGGATTCTCTGGGCAAGAATACAGGAGTGGGTTGCCATGTGGAGGGTTCAGTTCAGTTCAGTTCAGTCGCTCAGTCGTGTCCGACTCTTTGTGACCCCATGAATCACAGCACGCCAGGCCTCCCTGTCCATCACCATCTCCTGGAGTTCACTCAGACTCACGTCCATCAAGTCAGTGATGCCATCCAGCCAACTCATCCTCGGTCATCCCTGTCTCCTCCTGCCCCCAATCCCTCCCAGTATCAGAGTCTTTTCCAATGAGTCAGCTCTTCGCATGAGGTGGCCAAAGTACTGGAGTTTCAGCTTCAGCATCATTCCTTCCAAAGAACACCCAGGACTGATCTCCTTCAGAATGGACTGGTTGGCTCTCCTTGCAATCCAAGGGACTCTCAAGAGTCTTCTCCAACATCACAGTTCAAAAACATCAATTCTTTGGCGCTCAGCCTTCTTCACAGTCCAACTCTCACATCCATACATGGCCACAGGATGTGCAGGGTTAGGGGACTAAAATTTCAGATATCTGCCAGGGACATGTTTTTATGCCATGAGAAGAGCAGAAATCTTGGTAAATATATACTTCATGGGAAGGAGGGCTTAACATCAATATTATTCATCATCCCTAATGAAATATTGTATATACTTGAATGAGAAAAAAGAAAAAATATTCTTCTTTCCCATAAAAAATGTATATTTGAGAACATTTCAAAGAATGTAAATAATATGTGATGTATTTTGGAGAGGACTTCAGGCACTTGAACAGAGAAGTAACACACACACACAAAAAAAAAACTTTTAAAATACACCATTTCACTAGTATATATAAAAGAGATAACTAATAAGGAGCTAGTGTGTAGCACAGGAACTCTACTCAACACTCTGTAGTAGCCTATATGGGAAAAGAACCTAAAAAGGAGTGAGCATGTGTATATGTATGGAGCTCCCCCGGTGACTCAGTGGTAAAGAGTCCATCTGCCAGTGCAAGAGACACGGGTTCCATCCCTGCATCAGGAAGATCCCTTGGAGAAGGGCATGGCAACCCACTCTAGCACTCATGCCTGGGCAATCCCAGGACGGAGGAGCCTGGTGGGCAATAGTCCACAGGACCTCAAAAGAGACAGGCACAACTTAGCAACTAAAACAGCGGCAATACGTACCTGCATAACTGAATCTCTTTGCTGTGCGTCTGAAACCGACAACATTGCAAATCTACTATATGCCGATAGAAGTCGAAAGATAAAGTATATGATTAGTAAAAGGCAGGGCAAAGTAAATGTCAAGTGAAGTTGCTCAGTCGTGTCCGACTCTTTGTGACCCCTTGGACTGTGGCCCACCAGGCTCCACTGTCCATGGGATTTTCCAGGCAAGAGTACTGGAGTGAGTTGCCCTATCCTTCTCCAGAGGATCTTCCAGACCCAGGGATAGAACCCGGGTCTCCCGCATAGTAAGCAGACGCTTTACTGTCTGAGCCAAAAGCAGGGTACAGGCATGCTTTTGGAATCAAGAGAAATAAGAATGTTTTAAGAGCTTTATTCTGAATATTCATGACGCATTGGCCACAGCTAAAAGTATTTAGGATTTAGATGAAACTCCTACCTTTCTTGCTCCCCTAAGCTACTGAGGGTTGTCGGTATTGTCACGAGTACTATGGAATTTCAAGGAGAAAGTTGATGCTCCCTTGTGCATGGAGCTGAGGACTTGTTTAGTTGTGAAATAGTGTTTGACTCTTTGCAACCCCGTGGACTGTAGCCTGCCAGTTTCCTCTGTCCATAGGATTTCCCAGGCAGGAATATTGCAGTGGGTTGCCATTTCTTTTTCCTGGGGATCTTCCCAGCCCAGGGGTAGAACCCATGTCTCCTGCACTGGCAGGCAGATTCTTTACCACTAAGCCACTTGGGAAGCCTTGGAGTCAACCATATATACAGGGAGTTTCTTTAAGGATGAAAAGGATGGTGGTGATAAGGCAGTTGGAATTTTACAAATAGGAAATGAATATGGTATACAAAATGTGAATTAGGATGCAGGATTATAAATACTGCATTTTATAAATAGGATAAATACTGCATTTTATAAATAGGAAAGAGTTGGCTTCAAAGAGGACAACTTGAAGGCCAGGCTTCCACTGGCTGATTCGTCTTTCTTGAGTCGGAGTAAGAAGGCTGAACACGGGGGTGAAGAGGGGTAGAAATGTGTGGCTTGGACCTGGCTGGGGAAGGGCTGTAGAACCAGCAGTGCTGAAGGCTTATGATTCCCACCTGTCACAAGATAGTTCATTCTTTTGATTTTTTTCAACAATTGAAAAGATGGAAATTCTTAGTTTGCAGGCTGTACAAAACAGCAGCAGGCCCTGGAGGGGCTCACAGATCTATAGAATCATTGGCCCATCAAGATGCAGAAAGGAGGGACAGAGCTTGTCAGGAACAACTGCCTCCAGGGGCCCCACAAGTCCCAGGAGTCTCCCTCTGCTCTTGTCTCTGCTTCTTTCTTCTCTCACGGAGGAGATGTGTTCCCTGAAGGCCTCACATCTCTTAGCTGTGGCCATGAAGCCTCGCTGAGCCGAGCCTGGGTCTCTGATCCACACATCTTGGGGTAGGGAGACACTGGTCCGTTTGAGTCAAGAGCCAATCGAGAACAGACATCTGAGGCTGGTGGGTAGGGGGTGGTAGAAACACGTGACTCCCATGGGACTCCGAGGATATGAAGAGCAGTTCGCCGATAAGTGGCGGTTTGGGGTGGACTAAGCGTTAATTCCCTGGAGAAGGAAATGGCAGCCCACTCCAGTATTCTTGCCTGGAGAATCCCATGGACAGAGGAGCCTGGCGGGCTACAGTCCACAGGGTCGCAAAGAGTCGGACACAACTGAGCGACTTCACACACATACACACACACACACAAGCATGAATTATCTTGCCCAGTGGCTCATCAAACAGTGTGTGCATGTGTGTGTGCGTGTATGTGTGTGCACACACGTGTGTGTGTGTGTGTGTGTGTGGTCAATTCAGTTCGATTCAGTAGCTCAGTCGTGTCTGACTCTGCGACCCCATGAATCACAGCAGCTCAAGGCCTCCCTGTCCATCACCAACTCCTGGAGTTCACTCAGACTCACGTCCGTCAAGTCCGTGATGCCATCCAGCCATCTCATCCTCAGTCGTCCCCTTCTCCTCCTGCCCCCAATCCCTCCCAGCATCAGAGTCTTTTCCAATGAGTCAAGTCTTCACATGAGGTGGCCAAAGTACTGGAGTTTCAGCTTTAGCATCATTTCTTCCAAAGAAATCCCAGGGCTGATCTCCTTCAGAATGGAGTGGTTGGATCTCCTTGCAGTCCAAGGGACTCTCAGACTCTTCTCTAACACCACAGTTCAGAGGCATCAGTTCCTTGGCGCTCAGTATCTAACCATTATTAAGAACTCCCAGAGCGCGTTCTAATGAGGTCTCTAGAACACGTGCTGGCTCAGTAATTGCATAAAGTAAAAGTGAAAGACGCTCAGTCGTGTCCGACTCTTTGCGACCCCATGGCCTAAACAGTCCATGGCATTTTCCAAGCCAGAATATTGGAATGGGTGGCCTTTCCCTTCTCCAGGGAATCTTCCCAACCCAGGGATTGAACCCAGGTCTCCCACATTGCAGGCGAATTCTTTACCAGCTGAGCCACCAGGGAAGCCAATAATTGCATATATCAGCTCTTAAGCACTTGAAACCGAGTAGAACCCCATGGAACACTCCCCCCAACCCCTGTCCTCCAACTACCTCCTGTTTGTATAAAAACCTTAGCCTTCCAGGCCTTCCCCAAGTTTCAAAGAGCAAATTTAATCAGAGAAGTGGGAAAATGCAGAAACAAAGGGGAAGAGTCAGACCAGACAAAATAACAATACTTTGGCTATTAAACAAAGTCAGGTCCCATTAGTTCCTCCTCAAGAGCCAACGATAATGTCTTGAGTCATACCTTTGAACTGCTTTGCAGATGCTGAATCCCTACCAGGTGGAAGAAGTTAGCTAACAGCATGCTACGTACAAGCACGTAGACCCCAAACTGGTTGGAACTAGAAGTTTGATGATATTGATCACTGATCACATCACCACCAACCAGTTAGAAGAATATCCACACGTTTATCATGTACCCCACACCCTTCTCCTTCACCCTGTCTTTAAAGACTTTTCCCTGAAAGCTACTGGGGAGTTCAGGTCTTTTCAGCATGAGGTGCCCATACCCCTTACTTGGCCTGCAACAAGCCTGCACTCTCCTTTGCCACAGCTTGGTGTCAGTAGATCGGCTTTACTATCAATACAGCGGGCAACTGGACCCAAGTTTGGTTCAGTGACAGAGGGCTGATTAACAATACTCCCAGGAAAACACTGCTTGAGACATGCTGGAAAGATATGTTGGCACCAAATATTTTTCATTTGCAAGTTTTAATAGTTCTCCTTATTTGGACTCAGGATTTAATAAGCATCTTCCATAGCAAAGATGGTGGCTCAGTGGTAAAGACCTCTCCTGCCAATGCAGCAGACGTGGATTCGATCCCTTTGTCAGGAAGATCCCTGGAGCAGGAAACGGCAACCCACTCCAGTATTCCTTGCCTGGGCAATCCCATGCACAGAGGAGCTTGGCGGGCTACAGTCCATGGGGTCGCAAGAGAAAGACACAACTGAATGACTAAATAACAACCACGGGAACAATTTCCATAGCAAAGCTTTTTCATCTCTGTACCCAACATTGGCTCTCATTTCAGAGAGAAAATTTTAACGACTCCAGCTCTTCTCCCAGGGAAAGTGGTTGCTCTTTTTGCAGAGGTTTAACTAATGACTTCTCAGCAAGATCGGAGCAAACAGGTCACCGTGACCATCCAGAGGTCTCACTCTCAGATATACACACAGGGAAGGCTGAGTCGCGGTAGATGGCCAGCCAGCCATGCGCCTGTTCCCAGGCTGTCTGCTTGTTAGCCCCCGGAAAAGCGTGGGGACGCAGTCTGATCAGAGAAACAAACCCTCATGTGCCAAACACTCCACGACAAAAAGGCCAAGGGTGGCTTGTGAGGCAGTTTGTGCTAATCAGACTTTCTAAATCTGGATGTTTCCTCTTCATCCTTGGCAGTAAATGTGGGATGCTGCCTCAATTTCTTGCCTGAACAGCATGCAGGAAACAAGAACATCAAGCACTTATGGGTCCATCACAGTGTGATCTGTCTCTGAAAAAAACTTATCTGTAGCCACTTGGGAGTAGGGATTGGTAAAGGTATTCCTAGTAGCGCTCAGTCGTGTCCAGCTCTTTGAGACCCTACAGACTTGTAACTTACCAGGCTCCTCTGCCCATGGGATTCACCAGGCAAGAATACTGGAGTGAGTTGCCATTTCCTTCTCCAGGGGATCTTCCTGATCAAGAGATCAAACCTGCATCTCTTGCATCTCCTGCACTGGGAGGCAGATTCTTTACCATTGCACCACTTGGGAAACAAAGGGGAAAACTAAAATATTAACCAGATCAATCCATTCCAAAGCTATTAGGTGCTGGAGGAAAAGGGGAGGCCCATATGAAGAGCAAGCAAATTGCCTTTACACCTGTGTAATACCAAGGGAAATGCCACACACAACACACATAGAATCCTCGTTCACTCACCAAACATTAACTGAGGACCTAGTATATGCCAGGGAGAAGGTTATGGCACCCCACTCCAGTACTCCTGCCTGAAAAATCCCATGGACGGAGGAGCCTGGAAGGCTGCAGTCCATGGGGTAGCTGAGGGTTGGACACGACTGAGCGACTTCACTTTCACTTTTCACTTTCATGCACTGGAGAAGGAAATGGCAACCCACTGCAGTGTTCTTGCCTGGAGAGTCCCAAGGATGGGGAAGCCTGGTGGGCTGCCGTCTAGGGGGTCGCACAGAGTTGGACAAAACTGAAGTGACTTAAAGGCAGCAGCAGTATATGCCAAAAACTGTTGGAGAGGGAGCTGGAGTGAGCAGAAATAATAAAATAATTTCAGTGATCTCACCCTCTCAGAAGATAATCACACACATGAGCCACTAACTAGGATACAGTGGGATAAATGCTACAACAAGGGAAGCCAATCAGGATGGGCTTCAGAGAGCAGGTGACGTTTGCTAGAGGTTCTGAGGGATGAATGCACTTTGCCAGATACAGAAGAAGAAAGGCTATTTTAGGCAGAGGATGTAGCAAGAGGTAGAGAATTGGTGAGTAATTCAGTGAGCTGAGACTTGACAGTGCCTGATATGCACCTGAGGATACGTGAGGGAAGTCTGGGTGGTTGCAGTGGAGCCAAGGTCCTGGGTACATAGTAGGCTGCGTGCGTGCTAAGTCACTTCAGTCGTGTCCGATTCTTTGTCAGACTATAGACCGTAGCCCGCCAGGCTCCTCTGTCCATGGGATTGTTCAGGCAAGAATACTGGAGTGGGTTGCCCTGCCCTCCTCCAGGGGATCTTCCCATCCCAGGGATCGAGACTGCATGTCCTGCATTGCAGGCAGGATCTTTACCACTGAGCCCCTGGGGAAGCCCACATACTAGGTTACTAGCTGCTGCTGCTGCTGCTGAGTCGCTTCAGTCGTGTCCGACTCTGTGCGACTGCATAGACGGCAGCCCACCAGGCTCCCCCGTCCCTGGGACTCTCCAGGCAAGAACACTGGAGTGGGTTGCCATGTCCTTCTCCAATGCATGTAAGTGAAAAGTGAAAGTGAAGTCGCTCAGTCGTGTCCGACCTTCAGTGATCCCATGGACTGTAGCCCACCAGGCGCCTCTGTCCATGGGAATTCCCAGGCAAGAGTACTGGAGTGGGGTGCCATTGCCTTCTCCCAACACCAGTTATTTGAATCTAAAAAGAAGCACAATGACGCAGCCACTGTGGAAAGCAGTTTGCGGAGTACTCCAAAGAATAAAACACAGATCCAGCAATTCCACTTCAAAAGAATTTAAAGCAGGGACTTAAAGAGATGTTTGTGCACCAAAGTTCATAAAACAGATATTTGCACACCAACGTTCAGAGCAGCATCGTTCCCAATAGCCGAAGATGGAAGCAACTCAAGCATTCATCAGTGAATGAGCGCATGAACAAAATGTCATCTAGCCGTATAATGGAATATGATCCAGCCTTAATAAGGAATTGCAATCCATGCTACAATATGGATGAAACTTGAAAACAGATAAAGAAGGCAAAAGAAAAGAACAGGACTTCCCTGGTGGTCCAGTGGTTAGGAACCCATCTGCCAAGGCAGGGGACACAGATTTGATCCCTGATCCAGGAAGATGCCACAGGCCATGGGGTAATTAAGCCCAAGCACCCCAACGATTGAGTCGGTGCTCTGGAGCCAGTGAGCTGCGGTTGCTGAGCCTGCGTGCATGCTTCACAACAAAAAAGCCACCCTCACACTGCCACTAGAGAGTAACCAGCACAGCCAAATAAATAATTAATAATGACAGCAATAAAAGTTATCTTCCCAACCCAGGGACTGAACCCAGGCTTCCCACATTGCAGGCGGATTCTTTACCAGCTGAGCCACAAGGGAGGCCCAGGAATACTGGAGTGGGTAGCCTATCCTTTCCCCAGGGGATCTTCCCGACCAGGGTCTCCCGCATTGCAGGTGGATTCCTTACCAACCGAGTTATCAGGGAAGCCCAATTATAAAAACACCGAAGGACAAATACTATAGGATTATCTAGAAGAGACAACTTCATAGACACAGAAAGTAGAATGGTGGTTGCCAGAGGCCGGCGGGGATTCAGGAATGGGAGTGGCCGTTAAACAAGCACACTTTCCCTTTGAGATGATGACAGTTCTGGAGATGGATGGTGGTGATAGTGGCTCAAGAATGTGAATGTAATTTGTGCTACTGAAACGTAACCTTAAAAATGGTCACAATGGTAAATTTCGTTATGTGTATTTTAGCACAGTAAATGTAAGGAGAAGGGGGAGAGGAAGAGGAGATGAAGGGAGACAAGGAAGGAGAAGGAGAGAAAGGGAAGAGAGATATCCCAGTGAGGCACTTGCTTTGCAGAAACTTTGGTATCAGCCCTTTCTCATTTAACAGATTGGAAAAAAAAATCCGTGATTTCTGCTGGGGACTTGCACGGGTCTCACCCTGGTTGAAGATCCTGAATTGGGATTCTTTGCTGATCCTAAATAAACTTCCTTTTGCTGGAAAAAATAAAAGAAAAAGAATCCAGGAATTTGGAAATACTCTGCTAGGCAGGCCTAGGGGGAGAGAAGGCACTCCTAAATAAGTGTGGTGAGAATGTTTCCCTGATGGCTCAGCGGGTAAAGAATCCACCTGCCAATTCAGGAGATGCCCGTTTGATCCCTGGGTGGGGAAGATTCTCTGGAGGAGGAAACGGCAACCCACTCCAGTATTCTTGCCTGAAAAATCCCAGGGACAGAGGAACCTGGCAGGCTACAGTCCATGGAGTGGTAAAGAGTCAGACATGACTGAGCAACTAAACACACACACACACACAATCCCTGCAGAGAGCTAGTGGGCGGTACTATTAAAATATTTACGTGTATATAAATATATCCTTTGGCCCAGCAGTTTGTGTCATTTAGCCTGACTGATACCATCCCTGCCTGTTCCTTTCTGGTCTCGCCATCCTTTCTGCTACCTCTGGATTTTAGCGGGAAATAAACTTCAAGGAGTAGGAATGACCGTGGGTACTCAACCCTCATATCCACGGAAGTGGACTCTGTGGGTGGCGGGGGGGGGGGGGAGGCGGGGCACGTTTCTTTCTCACGGTAACTGCCAGCCTCGTTGTGGGCTGCGGGCTCTCTCGACCCCCCTCGACGCACGCACTCACGCAGTGACGTAAGCGCGTACTTTCGCCGTTGGCCCCGCCCCTCTGACGGAATCTCCCTTTGACAGTGATTGAGCAGCTTCCAATGGACCTGAGGGATCGCTTCACTGAGATGCGCGAGATGGACCTGCAGGTGCAGAGTAAGTCGGNGGTGGAGGCGGGGCACCTGCCTTCCTATGCCTTTTATAACATGACTTGAACATCCCTGGTATTTGCATATTGCTAGAGATCTTGGAACTGATGCCTTGTGGACACTGAGGAATGACTCTATATGAAAGTTGACATTGCTTCCCCTGGAGTAGCTGAATGACATGAGACGCCTGCTTAGAAAAGTTTTTACAAATCCTTCATCAGGAGGATGTTCAGGAAAGGTGACAGTAAACCTTGTTAAGGTGACTTTTTATACACCAATTAAATGCCCTGATTCAAGGACTGCAAGGCATGAAGGGAGCTGGGAACAGCCTTGCGTGTTCTGATCTGAGCCGCTCATCAGCGCCTAATAACTCCTTTGCTACATGTGGATACAAATGACCAATCTCAGGCTTTTTCAAGACCCTCTTCCCTAGACTTTCCCTCCCTGAGGAAATATGAAAATTTCACCGGTGGGTGCCTCTACGGCCTACAAGTTTATGTCTCTGTTTTATGTTCCAGAGAGAGAAAAAGCTCACGGTCAGTGAAAAAAGTAATTTTTCTTGTTGCTAATAAGCTATGTAGGCACAAAAGGTTAGATTCTGAATTTGTTTCAAAGATTCTCTGATTCAAAGTAAGAGATTTGGTAAGCTATAATAGATAATTGTGAGAAATGAGAAATTAAAGGGAGTTTGGCATTCTCTACGTATTTCTAGTTTAAAAACAATTTGGTCTCTGCATCATTAAAACTAAACTTTCACCTGCTGCAAATTTCCTTCTTTGTTCCAAAAGCTATTGTTTGTTTGAACAGAGAGGAAGGGAAGCTGGCAGAGGCTTTTTACGTGGTGCAAATGAGAGTAAAAATCAGCAGGGCCACAAGTGTTAATGAGAGAATGGTTGCTGATCAAAAGGGTAGATTCGGACACAGAAATTTTACTTTGGATGTAGGAAGTTTTCCAGTTGGTTATTGGGGGTCACAGTAAAAAGAACTACTTTTCAAACATAAATATTGAATGACTCAAGATATTTTAAATTACTGTGACCACACTTTGTAGATCATGTGTCATGACTTATACCTTACATTGAAGCAATCAACTTGCACTCAGAATTTTTAGATCTTATGTGTTACTACTACACATATATTTTAGGAAATAAAAACATAAGTATATAGTATGTAAGTCAATACATACAAAAACATATTTCTTTCAAAAGGTAAGTGAATACTATACTTTCTTCACCCATGGACTCGTTGAGGTATGCTTCTTAATCCTCTTTTTATGAATTTACCATAGTAAGATCATGGCATCCGGGACCATCACTTCATGGCAAATAGACAGGGAAAAAGTGGAAGCAGTGATTTTTATCTTCCTGGGCTCCCAAATCACTGCAGATGGTACCTGTAACCATGAAATTAAAAGACAGTTGATCCTTGGAAGAAAAGCTAGGGCAAACCTGCTGCTGCTGCTGCTGCTAAGTCACTCAGTCGTGTCTGACTCTCTGCGACCCCGTAGACGGCAGCCCACCAGGCTCCCCCATCCCTGGGATTCTCCAGGCAAGAACACTGTAGTGGGTTGCCATTGCCTTCTCCAGGACAAACCTAGATAGAGTATTAAAAAGCAGAGATATCACTTTGCCAATAAAGATTCATCTAGTCAAAGCTGTGGTTTTTCCAGTAGTCTTGTATGGATATGAGAGTTGGACCATAAAAAAAGTTGAGCATTGAAGAACTGATGTTTTTGGCCTGTGGTGTTGCAGAAGACGCTCAAGAGTCCCTTGGACTGCAAGGAGATCAAACCAGTCAATCCTAAAGGAAATCCACCCTGAACATGCATTGGAAGGACGGATGCTGAAGGTGAAGCTCCATTACTTTGGTCACCTGATGCGAAGAGTCAACTTATTGGAAAGGACCCTGATGCTGGGAAAGATTGAAGGCGGGAGGAGAAGGGGATGACAGAGGATGAGAGGGTTGGATGGCATCCCAGCTCAATGGACATGAGTTTGAGTAAGCTCCAGGAGTGGGTGAAGGACAGGGAGGCCTGGCGTGCTGCAATCCATGGGGCTGCAAAGAGTCAGAATCAACTTAGTCACTGAACAGCAACAACTTCAGGGAACCACATGGCCGGTAATAACCAGTAATAATGGCTGTGGGTTAGAGAATGTAACTGAGGATTTTTTTTTTAAACAGCTTTATGACTACATAATTTGCATACTGCACAATTCACACACTTAAAGTGTACAATACAATGTTTTTGGCACATTACATGATTAATTTTAAAAATTTACATATATCACAAAATTTGCCATTGTAACCAATTTTAAGTGACATTATTTAAGTACAATTTAGTGACATTAATTGTCTTCACAATGTGCAACCATCACCACTATCTATTCCCAAATTTTTTTTGTCATTCTGAACAGAGGCTCTTGTAATCATTAACAATAACTTTATATCCCCCCTCCTTCCAGCCTGGTAAATTTTAATCTTCTTTCTGTCCCTAGGAACTTGCCTCTTCTATACATATATAAGCAAAATCAGACAATCATACATTTGTTCTTTTCTCTCCTTCTTGAAAATGTAATGTTGAGGGGTTGAGATAGGGTGGTCCACGTGTGGCAGTCCATCCAGGTGATGCAAGAGAGTGTCTTCTGATGAATTCACCACTCATCTCACATTTCTTCTGTGATGCCCACAAGTAAAGATTGGTTTAAACATACCAACATAGTCCTGCAAGGGAGGATTAGGGGATGCAAAATCAGACAATCATACATTTGTTCTTTTCTCTCCTTCTTGAAAATGTAATGTTGAGGGGTTGAGATAGGGTGGTCCACGTGTGGCAGTCCATCCAGGTGATGCAAGAGAGTGTCTTCTGATGAATTCACCACTCATCTCACATTTCTTCTGTGATGCCCACAAGTAAAGATTGGTTTAAACATACCAACATAGTCCTGCAAGGGAGGATTAGGGGATGAGTCTTGTATCCACACCTGAATCAAGTGTTAAGAGGGAACAGAGCTCCCCTTCCACAGGGGTGAGTGGCAACTCCAATTCATAACAACCCTTCATTTGGGAACATGAGTTCCCCACCCAGACTGACTTGATGAGAGACTTGGGGCTTAAGACAAGAATTAACGTTGGATGGCAAAATTTGGGGATGGAAGTTTGAAAAAAAACAGTATTACATAGTCTGAAAGTATTTCCCGGCAGACTGTTTATTAATGACAATGGGAGTCAGTGGAGAAATTACAGTGGAGAAATATGGCAGATGCCACTCTGCCCAGGTGACCTACGTTGACATCACATGGGAGAAACTGGTATCACATGTCCCCTGACATGACCATTGTAAAGGACACACAGCACTTATGCGGTGCTCCTGCCAGAGACGCAGAGCCCGACCCTACTCAGCTCAAACCCCAATCATGGAATATTCTACAAAGCAATCGATCTGCACTCTTCAAGAATACCAACGTTATGAAAGCTACAGGAAGACCGAGAAACTTTTTCAGATTAACAGACACAAGACACAGTCAGGATTGGAGTCTGAATTGGGGGAAATTTGCCACTAGGAACATTTTGGGGATTTCCAGGTGGTGCTAGTGGTAAAGAACCCGTCTGCCAATGCAGGAGATGTAAGAGATGTGGGTTTGATCCTTGGGTCAGGAAGATCTCCTGCAGGAGGGCATGGCAACCCACTCTAGTGTTCTTGCGGGAGAATCGCTATGGACAGAGGAGCCTGGCAGACTACAGTCCACAGGGTTGCAAAGAGTCAGACACAACTGAAGCAGCTCAGCACACAAGAACATTTTTAGGGTGATTAGCAAACAAGAGAACTTTTTGGCCAACCCAATATTATGTCAATGTTCAATTTTCTGAATTTGATATGTATGTATTTATGTCAGATAATCTCCATGATCTTAGGAACACACATCGAATGGGTTGACACCTGCAATTATCTCCGTTTAGGAAAAAAGGTGTGGAAGGGCAACAGGTGATGGGTGAATGAAGGGTGGGAAGAAAGAATGATCAAGGAAATCTGAGAAAACATTAAGAATTTGTCAGTCTAGGAATTTGTGTACTATTCTTTCAACTTTTCTGTAATTTGGGAATTATTTCAAAGCAAACAAACAAACAAACAAAAAAGAGCAGGATGAAGCATGCAAGCAGCCTGTAGCCTCTAGAATCCAAGGCATTTCACATGCTGTATGGCCTCCTCCCTCCCACGCTGTTCCTATGCAGGACAGGATGGAAACTGAATACCAAGGAGGAGGTGGATGTGGAGAGGACCAAAAGCGCAAGGTGGAGAAACAAAAAAGAAAACAGCCAAGTTTGTCCAGCAGCCGTGGCTCCCAGCCTGAAGCAGGGCTGAGCTGGGGGTGAGACAAAGGTTAACATCACAGCTGGAGCCATGATCAGTACGTGATGCGGACATTCTAACATCTGAGATGAGACAGTGTTTGCCCCTTAGGGTGACTGTCCAGCTCCTGGGGCTGGCAGGAACGTTTATTCAGGGACAGAGGAAGATTATTAGCCCTGAATATTCAGTTGAGGGAATGGGGAGAAGCCAGAAATAAAGTGTCAACCTGTCTTGCGAGTTAAGCACTTTCCCACTGCTGGCCCAGGAGAAGGAAGTTACTTTAGGGGGAGGTCACTGTCTCTCCTAGGGCTTCCCAGGTGGCCCTCCTGGTGAACAGCCGACCTGCCAGTGCAGGAGACATAAGAGATGAGGGTCTGATCCCTGGATCAGGAAGATCCCTTGGAGGAGGGCATGGCAACCCACTCCAAAAGTCTTGCCTGGAGAATCCCATGGACAGAGGAGCCTGGCCGGCTACAGTCCACGGGCTCACAAACAGTCAGGCATGATCGAGGCAACTAGCACCCACACACACACTGTCTCTTAATGCTCACCACAAAATGACGTCCAGAAGCCCACACGTAAGAGCATTCTCTACTTGTTGTAAACTGCCATGAAACTGTGCTGGAAAAATCCTTTAACTCTTCAGTTACCAAGGGACATCTGACAGGGGTTCCTAAGAATATGGTGCTTGAGCTTCAGCTGGTGGGGGCAGGGGAAAGAGGGGGCCAAGAGGAGGCCTGAGGAGAGGATAGGTGATGGACAAGTTCTGCCCCCTTATACTCTGCACTAGACCTGAGCTACACTCCAGATACCACACCGTGGCTGGACCCCAAAGGCACTTCGGCCAGAGGACTGCTGATTAAAGCTCGTACAGTATGATTCCCTGGGTGAGAAGGTCCTGACAATGCAAATGCGTGTGCCCGCTCAGTCACTTCATTCGTTCACTCTGTGCGACCCCATGGACTGTAGCCCACCAGGCTCTTCTGTCCATGGGATTCTCCAGGTGAGAATACTGGAGTGGGCTGCCATGCCCTCTTCCAAGAGATCTTCCCCACCTAGGGATCGAACCCGCATCTCCTGTGTCTCCTGCACTGCAGGTGGATTCTTTACCCACTGAGCTACCCGGGAAGCTTGGGAATGCAAATATCTTCCCCCAGTCTCTCATCTTGTTATTGGATTTCACTTTTTGTGATTACAGCCTACCACCCAGAACAACCCCGGGGGTCATTCAAGAGATAGAGGCAGATGGAGAAGGGCTAGCAGCTCTGGGAAAGGCCACTGCCTGACCTCTGCTTGGCCAAGGGACCTTGGATTTATTACTACGAAGGCAATGGCACCCCACTCCAGTACTCTTGCCTGGAAAATCCCATGGATGGAGGAGCCTGGAAGGCTACAGTCCATGGGGTCGTTGAGGGTCGGACACGACTGAGAGACTTTACTTTCACTTTCACGCATTGGCGAAGGAAATGGCAACCCACTCCAGGGTTCTTGCCTGGAGAATCCCAGGGACGGCGGAGCCTGGTGGGCTGCCGTCTATGGGGTCACACAGAGTCGGACACGACTGAAGCGACTTAGCAGCAGCAGCAGCACCACCACCACGACTGGTCTCAGAGAAATCACGATTGTCTCATCTGTGAAAGGAATGTTGTCCCAACAGTATCTGTAGTCCTTCCTGGTTCCACGAGTCTTTGATAATCTCCAAAGAAATCCTCAGAGAGTTTAAAGAAGCCCAAATCACCCTACATTATTCAGGGTGCAAGCAAGAAACAGTGTGTCACACACACATTATGGCATCTGAGGAAAGTTTCATAAAGGGGCGACTTACAAGGATGTAAGGGCTTTCCGTTTCAGATAGGAGCCCTACAGACGGCTTTCCTGGTGGCTCAGCTGGTGAAGAATCTGCCTGCAATGCAGGGGACCCGGGTTTGATTCCTGGGTTGGGAAGATTCCCTGGAGAAGGAAATGGCGACCCACTGCAGTATTCTTGCCTGGAGCATCCCATGGACAGAGGAGCCTGGCGGGCTACAGTCTGTGGGGTTGCAAGAGTCGGACACGACTGAGCGACTTAACCGCCACCATGGCCTCCACCACCAGCCTCCTCCCTTTCTCTTACAAAGATGTGGGCTGGGAGAGGGGCAACCACAAGGAATGGTGCGGCGTTTCCGGGCTAATAAGCCACGGTGGGAGGGATTAGGGGCAGGAGGAAAAGGGGACAACCGAGGATGAGATGGCTGGATGGCATCACGGACTCGATGGATGTGAGTCTGAGTGAACTCCAGGAGATGGTGATGGACAGGGAGGCCTGGCGTGCTGCAATTCATGGGGTCGCAGTCAGACTTAAAGCTCAACATTCAGAATACGAAGATCATGGCATCTGGTCCGATCACTTCATGGCGAATAGATGGGGAAACAGTGGAAACAGTGAGAGACTTTATTTTGGAGGGCTCCAAAATCACTGCAGATGGTGACTGCAGCCATGAAATTAAAAGACGCTTACTCCTTGGAAGGAAAGCTATGACCAACCTAGATAGCATATTGAAAAGCAGAGACATTACTTTGCCAACAAAAGTCTGTCTAGTTAAGGCTATGGTTTTTCCTGTGGTCATGTATGGATGTGAGAGTTGGACTGTGAAGAAGGCTGAGCGCCAAAGAATTGATGCTTCTGAACTGTGGTGTTGGAGAAGACTCTTGAGAGTCCCTTGGACTGCAAGGAGATCCAACCAGTCCATTCTAAAGGAAATTAGTTCTGGGTGTTCTTTGGAAGGAATGATGCTGAAGCTGAAACTCCAGTACTTTGGCCACCTCATGTGAAGAGCTGACTCATTGGAAAAGACTCTGATGCTGGGAGGGATTGGGGGCAGGAGGAGAAGGGGACGACCGAGGATGAGATGGCTGGATGGCATCACTGACTCGATGGACGTGAGTCTGAGTGAACTCCGGGAGTTGATGATGGACAGGGAGGCCTGGCGTGCTGTGATTCATAGGGTTGCAAAGAGTCGGACACGACTGAGCAACTGAACTGAAATGAATTGAACTGAAGCCACGGTGGATGCTGGTATCACTTGCGTGCCTGAAAGCTGGGAGCTTGAGGCAGACAGGGCTGGGTGCTGAGGGGCCCTGGCCAGGCCTCCTCTGTGGCGCCCGGTCAGCCTGCAGCATGCCCTAGAGGGGGGTCTGGAGGGCGCAGGGCCTGGCCTCACGTCCTGAGCACCCTCTGTCTCGGCCCCGTTGACTGACGACCACCAGAAGTCCATACGTGTTTCCACACCATCCTCCCAGCTCAGCCTCCTCGGCCCAGAGCCATGGAGAGGGATGGGGAGCAGACCTGGGGTTGTCAACGGAAGATATCCGGGACGGCCCCGCAACCCCCGGGTTTCCCTCTTGTCTTTTGAAGAATGTGCATTCCTCCCACCGGCTCTCTATAGGGAACAAGCTCGCCCCGCCCTTAGAGTGAGCCAGCACAGGAGGCCTGTTGTTTGCTCCCGTTCCCCTCTACTGCAGCAGGAGCCCCGATAAAACCTTGCCTGAAGAAACAAAGAGCAACGTGCACCTCCAACACAAGGGGTCGAGGAGGGGCAGAGCACACAGTCCCAGCAGTGGCCGTCTCACGGTGGGGTGACGTGCATTCAGGCAAACTCCTATCTGAAACTGAAAAAATGTACTGCTTCCTTCTGTGTATCCCCTGTGTCCCTGCTTACTTTATGCCAGCCTCAGTGAGGCTGAGCTCTTTACTAGAGGGTCTCCTGAGCCTTCACACTGGAAGGATCGAGACCTTGATGGGGGTGTTTCCAGTCTACTGGACAAGGAAGCACTCAGGAGAATCCCAGTGAATCCCCTGGGTCAGCACATAGAACTCCATTCCCCTAGTAGGTTACTTGTCCCTTGGCTTTGGAATCAATCACCTTGGTCAATACAGTGATCCTTCGTCTGCCTGTTGGTTAGGCAGCATGCAGTTCCCCTCAAAACTCATAACTCATGAGTCATGACTCATCTCTTTGACCAAGTCATTTCCTCCACCCCTGAAACTTATCAGTCAGGGTTCTGCCAGAGAAAAAGAACTCCTTTTAAAAAAATTTTTGGCAAAGAATCAGTGTACTTGGGGGCTTGCCAGGTGGCTCAGTGGTAAGGAATCCACCTGCCAATGCAGGAACCACAGGAGATGCAAGTTCAATTCCTGCGTGGGGAAGATCCCCTGGAGGTGGAAATGGCAACCCACTCCAGTATTCTTGCCTGGGAAATCCCATGAATAGAGAGGCCTAGAGGGCTACAGTCTCTGGGGTTGCAAAAGAGTTGGGTGAGACTGAACATGCATATGAGAATTAATTCTTAGGCAGGTTGATAAGGAGTCCAGGGCCCTAAAGAAGGAGATAGGGGTCCAGAGAGAAGGAAAGGACAAACTTTTTTTTGATATTGCTTGGTCTTAGTCACATTATTTTCTTTAAGCCCAGACCTAATGATTACACAACAAAACAACTCATCTTAAACTCTGTACTAAGGATTATATAATAATAATGTATCTTGCCAAAGGACATGTTTCTCCTTCTTAACAAGAACCATCTGATTAATCTTGTTATCTTAAGATGTATCATCCAAGGTAAGGATCAGCGGTTGCGTTTTGCCGGTGCAGCTGTGAAGAGATACCCCAAGTCCAAGGTAAGAGAAACCCAAGTAAGATGGTAGGTGTTGCAAGAGGGCATCAGAGGGCAGACACACTGAAACCATAATCACAGAAAACGAGTCAATCTAATCACACTAGGACCACAGCCTTGTCTAACTCAATGAAACCAAGCCATGCCTGCGGGGCAACCCAAGACGGGCGGGTCCTGGTGGAGAGGGCTGACAGAACGTGGGCCACTGGAGAAGGGAATGGCAAGCCACTTCAGTATTCTTGCCTTGAGAACCCCATGAACAGTATGAAAAGGCAAAATGATAGGATATCAAAAGAGAATCTCCCCAGGTCGTTAGGTGCCCAATATGCTACTGGAGATCAGTGGAGAAATAACTCCAGAAAGAATGAAGGGATGGAGCCAAAGCAAAAGCAATACCCAGTTGTGCATGTGACTGGTGATAGAAGCAAGATCCGATGCTGTAAAGAACAATATTGCATAGGAACCTGGAATGTCAGGTCCATGAATCAAGGCAAATTGGAAGTGGTCAAACAAGAGATGGCAAGGGTGAACGTCGACATTCTAGGAATCAGCGAACTAAAATGGACTGGAATGGGTGAATTTAACTCAGATGACCATTATATCTACTACTGCGGGCAGGAATCCCTCAGAAGAAATGGAGTAGCCATCATGGTCAACAAAAGAGTCCGAAATGCAGTACTTGGATGCAATCTCAAAAACGACAGAATGATCTCTGTTCGTTTCCAAGGCAAACCATTCAATATCACAGTTATCCAAGTCTATGCCCCAACCAGTAATGCTGAAGAAGCTGAAGTTGAACGGTTTTATGAAGACCTACAAGACCTTGTAGAACTAACACCCAAAAAAGATGTCCTTTTCATTATAGGGGACTGGAATGCTAAAGTAGGAAGTCAAGAAACACCTGGAGTAACAGGCAAATTTGGCCTTGGAATGCGGAATGAAGCAGGGCAAAGACTAATAGAGTTTTGCCAAGAAAATGCACTGGTCATAGCAAACACCCTCTTCCAGCAACACAAGAGAAGACTCTACACATGGACATCACCAGATGGTCAACACCGAAATCAGATTGATTATATTCTTTGCAGCCAAAGATGGAGAAGCTCTATACAGTCAACAAAAACAAGACCAGGAGCTGACTGTGGCTCAGATCATGAACTCCTTATTTCCAAATTCAGACTTAAATTGAAGAAAGTAGGGAAAACCGCTAGACCATTCAGGTATGACCTAAATCAAATCCCTTATGATTATACAGTGGAAGTGAGAAATAGATTTAAGGGCCTAGATCTGATAGACAGAGTTCCTGATGAACTATGGAATGAGGTTCGTGACATTGTACAGGAGACAGGGATCAAGACCATCCCCATGGAAAAGAAATGCAAAAAAGCAAAATGGCTGTCTGGAGAAGCCTTACAAATAGCACTGAAAAGAAGAGAGGCGAAAAGCAAAGGAGAAAAGAAAAGATATAAGCATCTGAATGCAGAGTTCCAAAGAATAGCAAGAAGAGATAAGAAAGCCTTCTTCAGCAATCAATGCAAAGAGATAGAGGAAAACAACAGAATGGGAAAGACTAGAGATCTCTTCAAGAGAATTGGAGATACCAAGGGAACATTTCATGCAAAGATGGGCTCGATAAAGGATAGAAATGGTATGGACCTAACAGAAGCAGAAGATATTAAGAAGAGGTGGCAAGAATACACAGAAGAACTGTACAGAAAAGATCTTCACGACCCAGATAATCATGAGGATGTGATCACTAATCTAGAGCCAGACATCTTGGAATGTGAAGTCAAGTGGGCCTTAGAAAGCATCACTAAGAACAAAGCTAGTGGAGGTGATGGAATTCCAGTTGAGCTGTTTCAAATCCTGAAAGATGATGCTGTGAAAGTGCTGCACTCAATATGCCAGCAAATTTGGAAAACTCAGCAGTGGCCACAGGACTGGAAAAGGTCAGTTTTCATTCCAATTCCAAAGAAAGGCAATGCCAAAGAATGCTCAAACTACCGCACAATTGCACTCATCTCACACGCTAGTAAAGTAATGCTCAAAATTCTCCAAGCCAGGCTTCAGCAATATGTGAACCGTGAACTCCCTGATGTTCAAGCTGGTTTTAGAAAAGGCAGAGGAACCAGAGATCAAATTGCCAACATCCGCTGGATCATGGAAAAAGCAAGAGAGTTCCAGAAAAACATCTATTTCTGCTTTATTGACTATGCCAAAGCCTTTGACTGTGTGGATCACAATAAACTGTGGAAAATTCTGAAAGAGATGGGAATACCAGACCACCTAACCTGCCTCTTGAGAAATCTGTATGCAGGTCAGGAAGCAACAGTTAGAACTGGACATGGAACAACAGACTGGTTCCAAATAGGAAAAGGAGTACGTCAAGGCTGTATATTGTCACCCTGCTTATTTAACTTATATGCAGAGTACATCATGAGAAACGCTGGACTGGAAGAAACACAAGCTGGAATCAAGATTGCCGGGAGAAATATCAATAACCTCAGATATGCAGATGACACCACCCTTATGGCAGAAAGTGAAGAGGAACTAAAAAGCCTCTTGATGAAAGTGAAAGAGGAGAGTGAAAAAGTTGGCTTAAAGCTCAACATTCAGAAAACGAAGATCATGGCATCTGGTCCCATCACTTCATGGGAAATAGATGGGGAAACAGTGGAAACAGTGTCAGACTTTATTTTTTGGGGCTCCAAAATCACTGCAGATGGTGACTGCAGCCATGAAATTAAAAGACGCTTACTCCTTGGAAGAAAAGTTATGACCAACCTAGATAGTATATTCAAAAGCAGAGACATTACTTTGCCAACAAAGGTCCGTCTAGTCAAGGCTATGGTTTTTCCAGTGGTCATGTATAGATGTTGGGCTGTGAAGAAGGCTGAGAGCTGAACTGATGCTTTTGAACTATGGTGCTAGAGAAGAATCTTGAGAGTCTCTTGGACTGCAAGGAGATCCAACCAGTCCATTCTAAAGGAGATCAGTCCTGGGTGTTCATGGGCAGGACTGATGCTAAAGCTGAAACTCCAGTGCTTTGGCCACCTCATGTGAAGAGTTGACTCATTGGAAAAGACTCTGATGCTGGGAGGGATTGGGGGCAGGAGGAGAAGGGGACGACCAAGGATGAGATGGCTGGATGGCATCACGGACTCGATGGACGTGAGTCTGAGTGAACTCCGGGAGATGGTGAGGGACAGGGAGGCCTGGCGTGCTGAGATTCATGGGGTCGCAAAGAGTCGGACACGACCGAGCAACTGAACTGACTGAACTGTGGGAGCGGGTCTGATTAGACCTTTCTATTATTGTAATCTTGTTAATTTAAGATGTATGTTGTGGGAATGGGTCTGGTAAACGTATATAAGGCCTTGATAAGACTAGTGAGGGGGCACTCTCTGTCCCCTGTATATGTCTGTGTCAGAAGCTCTCTCTGTCCCTTTTTATACTTTACTAAAACTATGCTACACAAAAGCTCTTGAGTGATAAGCTGTCCCTGGTCCAAAGCTAAATCTTCTTCAGATATGACATTGTTCACCATAAGCTATCACATGCATGCAGCTTACCTGAGTGAGGAGATTAGCTAGGTGATTTTTAAGCGATATTTGATTCAAACCAAGGAGTAATAATAATAACAGCAGACATTTACTGAGGACTGACTAGGCTCCAGAATCTACGGGAAGTATTTTTATACAAATTATCTTATATAATCCTCATGATATCCTTAGGAAATTAGACTACCGATGTGTTTCACAGAAGAGGCTTAGAAGCCTTTAAACAACTTGGCCCAAGTTTCCAAAACTAGTAAGTAGTACACCTGGAGTTTGAACCCAGGCAGTGTGACTCAGCCCATACTTTTGACTACTAATACAGTGCTTTTTAAACCCAAGCTGAGGGCAATGGCACCCCACTCCAATACTCTTGCCTGGAAAGTCCCACGGACGGGGTAGCCTGGAGGGCTGCAGTTCATGGGATTGCTGAGGGTCAGACACAACTGGGGGACTTCACTTTCACTTTTCACTTTCCTGCCTTGGAGAAGGAAATGGCAACCCACTCCAGTGTTCTTGCCTGGAGAATCCCAGGGACGGGGGAGCCTGGTAGGCTGCCATCTGTGGAGTCGCATGGAGTCGGACACGATTGAAGTGACTTAGCAGTTAGCTAACAACCAGAAAGTATTCCCCGTAGGGAGATTTTTGATAAAATATTGCAGAATGGTGGTGTGATGTGTGTACCACAGGGAACACCAAACTCCATCGAGATTCAGGCTTTGAGCCTTCCACTGGCATCAACACAGAGTAATGATAGATTTAAAAAGCTGCCTTGCTGACAAAAAGACAACGTCTCCATCAGCCAGAAAACCCAGCGTGAAAGTGGGACTGAAGCTGCCAGCCTGCTGGCCTGTGGGCCTGGAAGCAGAGGAGGCAGGGAGCTTGTTTCCTACACAGTGGTTGAAACTAAACATGGCTGATGCAAGGCAGGGAACAGAACCAAGGATGGGGAGCAGCTCCCTCCTTACAGAGGATAAAAAATGCTTCTATCAACCACTGCCTAGACTCCAGATACACACCTATTAAGATGAGGAAAAGCAGGCTTGCAGCCAAGAAAGATCTGGCCAACTTACCAAATGACTCAGTGACTGGACCTGCATTATTCCCAGTTATCTCCTTAGGATAAACTCTCGCAAACCCCACTGTAAGATGTAGCTTTGAACTGGAGACTCTAAGAGTGCATATAGAGAAAACAACCGCCACCCCAACCCCAGAAAGGGAGTGGTAGGTACAAAGCTGCTACAGCTGCAACAGAGTGACACAAAACTTAACTAAGTCTAGAAGTTACCCCAAATCTAACTTGGTGTAACTTGGGCCAAGTTGTTTCACTTCTAACTCTAGAAGTCCACCAAATCAACAAAAACAGCAATCAGAGATGAGATCACTTTAGAGAAAATGAAAATAACTGTGTGATCTGAAAATGATTTTTAAAATTACAGTGTTGAATTCTTCCAAGAGTTAAAGGCAGAAGTAACAGAGATTAAAAAAAAAAAAAGAACTAAGGAAACCAGGTGGAGATGAGAAAGGAAGAGATGGGTATGAAAAGAAACATTTAGAAATCCTGAAAACAAGGCAGCGTTTCACTAAAATTTACAAAGCCTGATAGAATCGATTAAAGTTTAAATTGGAAGGCTAAAGAGAGAGCTGATAGACTGGAAGACTGTTATAGAGGAGCTCATCTAGAATGATGAGTGGTAAGTTATCCAGTGATCAACAAGATGAGCAAGTATTTGACGTCAGTATTCTCAGACTGAATTTTTTTAAAAAATAGCTAGATATCGGTTACAGCCCTAAAACAGAATGAGGCAGAAATGTTGAAAATATGAGAAATAAGAAGTTACCATGGATAAAAGCCAAGCAAACTGCTCCATTAAGGTTCTCCAGAGAGACAGAACCAGTAGGGTGTAAGTCTGAAGAGCTGCAAAGTGGGTTGGCAAGTTGGAGATACAGGAGACCCAGCAGTATATTTCCAGTCTGAATGCTGGCGGGCTTGAGGTCCAGGAAGAGCTAACGTTTCCATTTGAGTCCAAAGATAGGAAAAAGCTGATATCTTAGTTCCAAGACCATTAGGCAGGAAGAATTCTTTCTTACTTGGATAGACTCAGCTTTTTGGTCTATTCATAACTTCAACTGGTTTAGCAAGGTCCATCCACATCAGGGAGGGCAATCTGCTTTAAGTCCACCAACTCAAATGTTAACCTCATCCAGAAACACTCACATAGACAGACCTGGAATAATGTGTGACTAAATATCTAGGAATTCTGTTGCCTGGTCACACTGACCTATAAAATGAACCCTCATACATGCTCTTGGGTAAAATGACCAAGCACAAAATCCTGGTCAGCCAGGGAAATACGGGGAGCAATTGTCCTTTCTTTTTGGAAAGAGAGGTGAATGACAGGGGTCTCTGCAGATGTCTGGATGTCTCGGTGCTGTTGTGGAAAACATGGGCCTTGAAACCAGAGAGACCTGGGGAGACTGTCTCCTCCCACTAGCTGTGCAACTATGGACATGTTACTCAATTCCTCTGAGCCTCAGTTGCCTTATCTCTGAAAAGAGAGCAATAGGGATATTGAGAAGATTTTGAAAGAAGATGTAAAATCCTTAGCAAAATACTCAGTCTACAAGAGCTCAGCACTGGGGATGTAGACGGCAATCCCGCCTCTGGTTGCGGCCAGATCCATTTTCATCACAACCAGGGAAGATTGTGCAACGGATGAGCCAGGGCATGTGATCTGATGGACTTGCAACTAAATCCTGCTCTGCCTCCTGTGTCCTAGCTTCAAGAGTTTGAGTTCCCCCTTTACACGCTCAGCATTTGCTTCTCATCTACAGCCAGAGGGTGACATGTCTATCTCTGCTGCTGCTGCTGCTGCTGCTGCTGCTGCTGCTAAGTCACTTCAGTCGTGTCCGACTCTGTGTGACCCCATAGACGGCAGTCCACCAGGCTCCCCCATCCCTGGGATTCTCCAGGCAAGAATACTGGAGTTCGTTGCCATTTCCTTCTCCAATGCATGAAAGAGAAAAGTGAAAGTGAAGTCGCTCAGTCTGTCCGACTGTTAGCGACCCCATGGACTGCAGCCCACCAGGCTACTCTGTCCATTGGATTTTCCAGGCACGAGTACTGGGGTGGGGTGCCATTGCCTTCCCCGATGTCTATCTCTAGAGCAGAGGTTTCTGAACTGGACACCACTTTCCCCACAGGAGACATTTGGAAATGTCTGCTTTTTGAATGTTGCAGTTGAGTTGGGGTTGCTACTGGTACCTGATGGGTGGAGCCTAGGGGTGCTCTCAACATCCTACAATGCATAGGACAGCCCCTCCCCCCTCCAACAGCAAAGAATGCTCTGGCCCCAGCTGTCAATTGTGCTGCAGTTGAAAAACTCTTAGAGAAAAACCTTAAATGGGATTATCTTTATAAAAATCTTGACCTAAGAAATAAAAATAAAGGTAGTCATCGTTAACATTCTTATCATCACCTGAAGTGCGCAGGTGGACAGTGGTGGGTTTTTGCCCTGATTCCTCTCCTTCTCCAACCTTCTCCTGTGGGTGGGCACTCGCTAGGAGAGGAAGTGTGACTGCTGGCAGGCAGCACGCCCCTTGCTCAGCACCTCCTATAAAGAGAGCATGGGGCTGCAGGTTCTATGTACCAGGTTCTGGAATGAAGCTTCCAGGCGGCTATATCCGGAATGATTCCTGGCTCTCTCTGCAGACTCCCAGCCTCCTGCAGCAACTCAGCTGACCTAGGGAGACCCTCAGGCCAGTCAAGATGCTGCAACTCACCCCAGCCCCCAGGTGGCCCTCTTCTCCAAAGACTCCCACCCACCTCTGAGATGCCTTTGGTGGTGGGGTCGGGGTTGGCTCCTGGGCACAGCTCTCGGCCTCAGCCCTTTCCTGGAGCCTTAAAGTGGCTGTTTCCTTACGATCCTGTATGTGCTTGTGTGTTCAGCATCAAAGGAGGAGCCAGCTAGGGAGAAGGCGCCGAAGAGCGCCGTCCAGTCTTCCTGCAGGACTGCCATGCCCACACTCCGGGCTCAGCCTCCTGAAACTTCCCGGAAGTTCTTCCTCCTGCCTCTCTGCAAGGGAGGCCAGGGGGAAAGACCCAGCCACAGACCCTTGGACAAAAAACACAGACCAAACCAGGGTGCCCCTCCAACATGCACGTGAGCCCCCCCAGGAGCCCAGTGTCCCCAGGCTGTCCTGGATTCCAGCCGATTGCAGTTGAGGACTGGAGAAGGCGATGGCACCCCACTCCAGTACTCTCACCTGGAAAATCCCATGGACGGAGGAGCCTGGTAGGCTGCAGTCCATGGGGTCGCTAAGAGTCGGACACGACTGAGTGGCTTCCCTTTCACTTTTCACTTTCATACATTGGAGAAGGAAATGGCAGCCCACTCCAGTGTTCTTGTCTGGAGGATCCCAGGGACGGGGGAGCCTGGTGGGCTGCCGTCTATGGGGTCACACAGAGTTGGACACGACTGAAGTGACTTAGCAGCAGCAGCAGCAGCAGTTGAGGACTGCAGACCTCAGGGACAGCTGACCACACTCACAGCCCTCAAGTGCAGCACGGCTGCTTCTCATCTGTTTAGCCACAGTCGAGAAAAGTCTAGTCGCAAAACCTCCCCACCCCCGCCCCGCCCTGCCCAGGCTGCAGGAGATTTCGCCTTTGAAGTCGTTCCCAACGATAACACTGTAATCGGAACAAAGCCCGCTCTTCTCAGGCGGGAGATGTTTCCTCCTGCAGAACCACAGCTGGGATTGCCAGTACAGAGCAAGCTGTCCTTCCCAGGATTTGCTTTCCTGGCCTGTGATGGGTTGAACTTTTTTTTTTTTTTTTTTCCAGGAGAGAACCATAAACACAGAGATACCAAAGAGTTAATTCACGTTTATTTTAAACCTTCCTTCCCAATGCCCGCTCTCATTCCTGCATAAAATCCTCATGTCCAGACATCAAATCAGTAAGCCCTGTTGCCTGTCAGTGAATACAATGTCAGGCCATTAGTATGTTAATAAGTCCGGAGGGCGACAGGTGGCCTACTAGACAGCTCAATTAAGCTGCTCATTAAACACACGCTAACGAACAGCCAGCCAGGGCCTGAGCAGCACCATTCTGTAATGACATGATGTCAGAGTGAACAAACGAGGAAAAATAACAAAAACATTACAGCAGGGACAGACGCCACTAATAAGGACCCCTCACACTACATCAGCCCGCAAATCAATGAGCCACAGGGATCAAAAAACTCAACCCAGCATTCTCAGGACACTGAATGGAGCCAGATTTTTTTGGTCAGTACTTAAAAAAAAAAATCCACCCCTCCCCAAAAACTGAAAATTATTGCAGAATATCCCAAATGAACCACCTAAAAAAAAAAAAAAAATCAAAAAGAGAGCCAGAGTTTGACACAGAGCTAATCGCAAAGTCTGAGAAATTTGTGTTGTTGAGTTTGAATCAAAATCATTTTTTAATGGGATCATCATTTACATTTGATTGGCATTTTTTTTTTTTTTTCCTAAACCTACACGTTCGAATCATTTGCCTGTTCTGCTCGGCCAGCATGAGGGCAGAGCGGGATGTAAAAGAGCATGGAGCCAAGTTTCTTAGGTGAAGATTCTACTTGTTATCATTTGAAAAGAAGAGATTTCCAGAGGCTGCTAGAGGTTTCTCTCATTTTCAAGGAAGGGGCTTCCTGAATAACGAAAAACCAAATCGCCACCAGGCATGGCTCTGACACTGGAAACGCATATTGCTGAACTAATAGGCTGGTTCACCATTAGAAGGTCACGACCTTGGCTCTTATCTTTTTCAAGTTAGCGGCTGACACCTCCTCTGTGTGTAGACTTTCTTCAGGCCTCATGGAGGTACCGCTCCTCTCGAGGGCAGGGATGGTGAGCTGAAGGCAGGCACCAGCTCCTAACCAAAGGGCCAGGTTTGCTTTTGTGAACTGGAGCAGAGATCTCTGGAAGCAGTCTTTTCCCCATTTGTGGAACTTCCTCTGCCTGCATCCACAGTCCCATTTTACAACAGGCCAGCAAGCCTCGAACTTGTGTGTCTCTCAGTAGGTCGCTTCACCTCCCTGACTCTATTTGTCTCTCTTATTCATAAATGAAATTAGACTGGAAGATCCTTAGTATAAGATAACTGCAAGAGGCTCATGGAACCGGTCATTTGGTTGGAAAGACAAAGCCAGTATAGTAACTGAAGATAATCTGAATTCAAGAACAAAGTACAGGGTGTTCCTTAGAGGTACACTAAGAATTAAAAAACGGAAGACACCAGTGGTTTGAAGGCTCTCTGTCAATTCCCCCCAGATCAGCTGGGCCTGAGTAGACTGAGATGAGGCAGGGTTCTGCTGCCTTCTCAGACAAGAGCAGGACCAGGAAATGGAAGGGTGGGAGTTGTTCCAGGGTAATGCCTTTTTTTCATACACATACACTACTCTCAATAAAAATAAGCTAGAGTGCACCCCAAATGTATGCGTGCAGGCTCAGTTGCTTCAGTCATGTCCAACTCTTTGCGACCCGATGGTCTGTAGCCTGCCAGGCTCCTCTATCCACGGGATTTCCCAGGCAAGAACACTGCAGTGCATTGCCATGCCCTCCTCCAGGGGATCTTTCCAACCCAGGGATCGAACCTGAGTCTCCCTCCTGTGTCTCAAGCATTTCGAGTGGATTCTTTACCCACTGAGCTACCCAGGAAGCCCAACACTCCAAATATGTGTATTTAATTTACAAATAAGCATCTATTACTGTATTCATATATTATTAACATATTAAAAACATATAGCAGAACAAGATAATTTTGTATGATGAAATTAAAAAAAAAAACAAAACAGAAGTCTAAACATTTTTTCTCTATATTTCAGAAGATCATATCAGGCAACTCCTGGGGATGCACACAGCCCAGTAATGGAGGCCACTCTTCCAGATATGAAGAGGGAGGGGAAAGGATGTCAAAGAAAGAATTTGGAGGCTGCATGTGCATGCGTGCGCGCACGCGTGTGTGTGAATTGTGTGTGGGTGATGGTGATCAGACCTCATGCGGAAGCAGCAAGCAAGCAGCGGGGGGGATGTGTCAAAGCCTCAGGAGACACTGCGTGTGAAGACAGAGATGCGGGGCTTGGTGAGTGAGGCTGGGGAACACAGCTTTTTGTCTCAGTGCTGAGGCTGGTCCTTAGGCTGGGAGGTGTGAGAGCAATCCATCAGACGTTTGCTGAGGTTCCCTCTTCACTCAAGGAACTGTGGGGGATACATAAATGAGAATTTTTCATGCCTGTCCTCAGAGAGTTTACAATCAAGTCATGCATTCAACTAATATTTATTCCAGAACTGCTCTTTGCCTGTCTCTTCTCTAGGTACCAGGAGTAATAGCGGATGACCCAAGCTTGGTCCCAGATCCTATGCGCTTATGGTCAGGTGGGAGAGACAGGGCTATCACCTAACTGACTCCATTTAAGTCAGACTGTGATGGATATTGCCACAGAGGTGGGACCACGACTTATAGCAACATGGGTGAGATTGTGGCAACTTCTGTCTGGGAGGATCATCTGGGTACCAATAGGAGCTCAGGCAAGTGCCGTCACATCGAACTTTCTGCAGCAGTGGGAATGTTCTGTCTGAGCTGTCTGATGTGGCAGCCACATGTGGCTAGAGTTAACTGAGAAACTGAATTTTTAATTTTAATAAATTGACATTTAAACAGTCATACATAGCTTCTTGTTGTTTAGTCATTAAGTCGTGTCTAACTCTCTTGTGACTGTAGCCTGCCAGGCTCCTCTGTCCATGGAATTCTCCAGACAAGAATACTGAAGTGGGGTGCCATTTCTTCCTCCAGGGGATCTTCTTAACCCAGGGGGCAAACCTGCATCTCCTGCTTGGCAGGCAGATCCTTTACCACCGAGCCACAAGGAGAGCCCACACACGGCTAACGGCAACCATGTTGGACAGCACAGTGGCAGGTCACGGAGTGAAACTATTGCAGGTGAGTTTCCTGTGGATGTACATCTTCTTTCCTAAAGCTGGTACTTCCCCTTGGTGCAGGGTAGTGACAGCCGAGAAGCTGGGAAAATAGTTTTCCCACAGAAATGCTAAATCCCCAGTGATAGTTACAGGGCCATACACCGGGGGTGTGCTGACTGATGCTGGCATGGACATGTTGATTGGGAAGAAATGCAGAAGTTTAAATTCAGGACATCTTTCCCCGCTCTTCTCTCCTGACCTGGGTTCAAGTCTTAGCTCCTCTGGCAGGAGTATCATGACTTCACATTGTCATCTTGGAAAGCGTGGAGAGCTCTAAAAGCAGTACCAGCTTGTCCACCAGGGGGCAGTGCGTGCTCCTCAAGAGCACAGAGTACACAGATCAAGGTCTCTTGGACCTTTATACAGCTTGTTTTCCAGAAAAATGGAGAGAACTACCTAAGTCCAACTTCGGGTCTTTTTTTCCTCTTTTCTCTACTGAGTTGAGAGTGAGCCGCGACCTACTCTTTGTGGGAGACCCGAGTTCGATCTCTGGGTCAGGAAGATCCCCTGGAGAATGGAATGGCTACCAATCCAGTATTCTTTCTTTCTTTTTTTTTTTTTTAGATTTTTTTTTAAAACACCCAAACATTTTGTATCAGAGTATAGTCAATTAACAATGTTGCAACAGTTTCATGTGAACAGTGGAGGGACTCAGTCATACCTAAACATGTATCCATTCTCTGCCAAGCCCCACTCCCATCCTGCCTGGCACATAACATTGGGTAGAGGTCCATGTCCTATACAGTAGGTTTCCGTAGATTATCTACTCTAAACACAGCAGTTTGTACATGACGTTCCCCAAGTCCCTGCTCCAGTATTCTAGCCTGGAGAATCCCATGGACAGAGGAGCCTGGAAGGCTACAGCCCATGGGGTCTCAAAGAGTCAGACATGACTTAGTGACCAAATCACAATAACAATACCAATTCTATCTCAATAAAACTAGAGAAAAAGAAAATATGATTCTAATAAAAAATCATTCAGAGAACAAATGAAAGTGCTTGGAAAGAGCTGAAATAAAAATGTCAAGGACAGTACTCAGAAGGTGTAGTGAAAATAAAAAGAAAATATAGGAGAGAAGAGATAAAATTATAGGAGTACACCAGAATGTCTAACCCAAATTTGGAAAGCAGATGCAGAGACAAAGAGAGAAAATTTCCCAAAGAAATAATTCATGAAAACTCAGATATCAAGACCCTGAATTTCCCAATTATATTCAGCACCACAGATGAACACTGATTCACCAAGACACATCATTGTGCAGTTTCATCACACTGAAATAGAGAGAAAATGCTGAGTGTTTCCAGGGAGGAAAAAGAAAACATGCCTTCTGCAGAGGGTCAAGAATCAGAATGGCATTGGACTTTGCAACAATAAGATGATAGAAGACAGTGGATAAATGCTTCAGAATCCTGAAGAAAAAAATATTTCCAAAGGCAAAATTCTATACCCAGCAAAACTATTAATTAAATGTGAGGGTGCAATAAATATGTTTTCAAATATACAAGACCTTACTGAAGAAGCTGGGCTTCCCTGGTGGCTCAGGGGTAAAGAGTCTGCCTGCCAACGCAGGAGAAGGAGGTTACATTCCTGGTCAGGAAGATTCCCCAGAGGAGGAAATGGCAACCTGCTCCAGCATTCTTGCCCGGGAAATCTCATGGATAGGGGAGCCTGGTGGGCTACAGTCCATGGGGTCACAAAAAGTTGGACACAACTGAGTGACTGAACAACAACAAATTGAAGAAGCTACTGGAGATATTTTTATTTAAAAAGAGGTAAATTTTTTTTTTAATTTTAAAAAGAAGAAGATGTGGGATCTGGGAAACAGGGACTCCTTCACAAAATAGAGGTAAGTTCAGTTCAGTTCAGTTCAGTCGCTCAGTCGTGTCCGACTCTTTGCGACCCCATGAATCGCAGCACGCCAGGCCTCCCTGTCCATCACCAACTCCCGGAGTTCACTCAGACTCACGTCCATCGAGTCAGTGTTACCATTCAGCCATCTCATCCTCTGTCGTCCCCTTCTCTTCCTGCCCCTAATCCCTCCCAGCATGAAAGTCTTTTCCAATGAGTCAACCCTTCACATGAGGTGGCCAAAGTACTGGAGTTTCAGCTTTAGCATCATTCCCTCCAAAGAAATCCCAGGGTTGATCTCCTTCGGAATGGACTGGTTGGATCTCCTTGCAGTCCAAGGGACTCTCAAGAGTCTTCTCCAACACCACAGTTCAAAAGCATCGATTCTTCGGCGCTCAGCTTTCTTCACAGTCCAACTTTCACATCCATACATGACCACAGGAAAAACCATAGCCTTGACTAGGCGGACCTTAGTCGGCAAAGTAATGTCTCTGCTTTTGAATATA
>SJYX01013933.1:0-93353 GCA_006410675.1 Oreotragus oreotragus | reverse complement strand
AGCTTTTAAAAAATCACAACTATAATCCCAACACCTACAGAAAAGCACTGCTAATGTGTTCTGGCCCCAAATATTTTGAGTAGATATGTTTTACGATTCATTTCTCCTCTGCCAATTCCTACTCCTAGGCAATCATTTTCAATTTAACAGTTTCTTTTGGTGTTTACATCCTATATAACATGTGTTGAAGTGTTAAGTCGTTCAGTCATGTCCAACTCTTTACAAACCCAACAACTGTAGCCCACCAGGCTCCTCTGTCCATGGAATTCTCCAGGCAAGAATACTGGAGTGGGTAGCCATTCCCTTCTCCAGGGATCTTCCCGACCCAGGGATCGAACCCGGGTCTCCCACATTGGAGGCAGACGCTTTAACCTCTGAGCCACCAGGGAAGCCCCTGTGTATGTGTATACACGTGCTTTATGTAAAAGAGGAAGGGACATCAGCCCCCTAAAACCGAAAAACCAAGAAACAGCAATAGCCTGGCGGCTTAGATGGTGAGGAATCTGCCTGCAATGCAGGAGACCCGGGTTCGATCCCTGGGTCGGGAAGATCCCTGGAGAAGGGAATGGCTACCCACTCCAGTATTCTTGCCTGGAGAATTCCATGGACAGAGGAGCCTGGTGGGCTACAGTTGTTGGGTTTGTAAAGAGTTGGACATGACTGAACGACTTAACACTTCAACACATGTTATATAGGATGTAAACACCAAAAGAAACTGTTAAATTGAAAATGATTGCCTAGGAGTAGGAATTGGCAGAGGAGAAATGAATCGTAAAACATATCTACTCAAAATATTTGGGGCCAGAACACATTAGCAGTGCTTTTCTGTAGGTGTTGGGATTATAGTTGTGATTTTTTAAAAGCTTTTTTTTTTTTCATGTATCCCAAATTTTCTGCAAAGAACCCATATTCCTTTTATTATTTATTTACTCAGTAATTTGACCAATACTGAATGATTCTATGAGCCTGCCTCCGTTCTGGGTGCTGGAATGCAACGACCAGTGGCACAGCTAGTCCTTCCTTTGGGGAGCTGTGGTGACAGTGAGCCTTGGGGACACAGCAGGTTTTCTGCAGAGCCTGAGTCTGAATGAGCACGCTGGTCCCGGGAGGGCGTCACACCCACCTCCCTGGTGCGAGGAGCAGCCCTGGTGAGGCGCCTCCTGCATTTAACTCCCTGTGTTGCAGCGTTCCAGCTGTGTGACCTCAGGCCAGTCCCTTAGCCTCTCTGTGCCTCAGTTTCCTCATTTATAAAGTGGGTAGAATGATAATCATACCTAGTTCGCAGGGGAATATTTGAGCTCTGTGTGTGTGCGTGCCCAGTCTCTGTTTGCGACCCCATGGATATAACCCACCAGGCTCCACGGAATTTTCCGGGCAGGAATACTGGGGTGGGTTGCCACTCCCTTCTCCAGGGATCTTCTTGACCCAGGGATCGAACCTGGGTCTCCTACATTGCAGGCAGATTTTTTACCCACCCACTGAGCCACGGAACATTTATGAGAAGAATACTTCTGTGGCTCCCCGGGCCATCATTTTAATCTTGGTATGCCTTTGTGAGCCTCCTGTTAATGGAAGAATCTAGGCAAAGGATAGTTTGGATCACTTTATAATGATGGTAATAATTGTATGCAGACTAAGTTGCTGGAAGTCTGGGATAAGGCAAGACAAAAGGGATAAGATAAGACAGAAGCCAGTGATCTGAAAGAGTAGTAAAGTCGCTCAGTCGTGTCCAACTCTTTGCAACCCCGAGGACTGTAACCCACCAGGTTCCTCCGTCCATGGGATTCTCCAGGCAAGGATACTGGAGTGGGTTGCCATTTCCTAGTCTTCATATTTTGATTTTTCTAAAAAGCTCACCAGTTTATTATTTTTTAAAATATATATTTTTCTTTTTACAGCTCAGTTACAGCTCAGAGTTTTATTTGGCAAACAAAGGATAGTATACCCTCGAGGCGTGAAGGCAGGCAGACCCCAGAGGAGAGGCCTCAATCTGTCTTGGCTTCCTCTTTGTATATGTTTCGTCTCCTCCACTGCCCTCTCCCTGCCCTGCCCCATTCCGAGTCTGCTCTATGCAAATTGGGCTAGCCAATTTGTTTGTTTCCCCTGAGATTCTCTCTTTGGTCCGTGGATTTTCGTTTGTCTTAGCCACCACTATTCTGGACTCCTGCTTCCTATTCTAACCACCTAACATTCCCCCCGGGGGAAGGCAATGGCACCCCACCCCAGTACTCTTGCCTGGAAAATCCAATGGACGGAGTAGCCTGGTGGGCTGCAGTCCATGGGGTCGCTAAGAGTCGGACAGACTGAGCGACTTCACTTTCACTTTTCACTTTCATGCATTGGAGAAGGAAATGGCAACCCACTCCAGTGTTCTTGCCTGGAGAATCCCAGGGACGGGGGAGCCTGGTGGGCTGCCGTCTATGGGGTCGCACAGAGTCGGACACGACTGAAGCGACTTAGCAGCAGCAGCAGCAGCAACATTACCCCCTCAGGAGACAGGAGGCCCAATTCTTTGGGACTAGGGGTGCCGAGGTCTCTCTGGCTACTTCCTGATGAAGGGGCATTGGGCCTCTCCCTCTTGCCAGTCTCAAGACGCAGTAAAAGATTTTTTGATGTGCCCCATTTTTTAAAGTCCTTATTGAATTTGCTACGGCATTGCCTCTGTTTTTTGTCTTGGTTTCCCGGCTATGAGGTCTGTGGGATCCCAGCTCTGCAACCAGGAACTGCACTCCCACCTCCTGCGCTGGAAGGCGGAGGCTTAACCACCAACTGCCGAGGATGTCCCTAGAGAGAGCTTTCAAGTTACTTGAACTTCATGTGAAACGTATTGGCTCTAACACCAGATGAGTCCCAGCACCTCTCCTGGGCTGGTCCCCTGGAGCAATCTGAGACAGCTCGTGGATAGTTATACTCGGGCAGACACTTGGGACTTCGGGCTTGGTTTTCTGAGACAAGCTGTTGCATCTTGTCTGTCTTTCCTTTCAAAAGTGAATGTCATACGCTGTGTGTCCTTCTCTGATATCACTCATATATGGGATCTAAAAAAATGAACTTATTTACGAAACAGAAGTAGACTGGCGGATATGGAAAACAACCTTCTGGTTATCAACGTGGAAACTGAAAGTCGCTCAGTCGTGTCTGACTCTGCGATGCTATGGATGTAGCCCTCCAAGCTCCTCCGTCCGTGGGATTTTTCAGACAGGAATACTGGAGTGGGTTCCCATTTCTCTCTTCAGGGGAATCTTCCAGACCCAGGGGTCGAACCTGTGTCTCCTGCATTGACAGGTGGATTCTTTACCGCCAAGCCACCTCAGGCGCCAGGGAAGCGGGTAAGACCCGGCAAGGAAAACTCCAGACCCCTTTGCGGGCCCACACAGAGGACTCTGGCTGCATGAAAGCGCCTGCCTCCTTCTGAAAAAGGATTAGGTGCGACAAAGTGCTTGAGCCCTCAGCTCTTTTGAAAAGAAACTCAGTCTTAAGTGTTAAGCTCGGATTCCGGGAAACCAGGCCCATGGCTTCCGCAGCTGCTCGCGGCTCCCGCGGGTGGATTTGCACCAGCTCTTGGGGTGGGGGTGGGGGCAGACCAGATGTTTTAAGGGGATTAGTGCCTGAAAGAAAAGTCCAGTCTTCCTGTGTGTCACCCACTGCTCAGGGGCAATTTTTCCATCTAGTGCCACCAGAATTGGAGGGAATGGAAAGCAAGAGTTTGCAACTCCTGATTGCATCCAACACCCCAAGCATCAAGTGTCCTATCTGACTGTCCTCACGATGACCACATTACCTCTGTTACCAGCTGAACTGTGTGCCCCCCAAATTCCTGGGTTGAAATCCTAACCCCCCAGACCTCAGAAGGTGACTGTATTTGGACATAGGGCCTTTAAAGACATAATTAAGATGAGGTCATTAGGGTGGGTCCCTGGTGGCTCAGAGGTTAAAACATCTGCCTGGAATGCTGGAGACCTGAGTTCGATCCCTGAGTCGGGAAGATCCTCTGGAGAAGGAAATGGCACCCCACTCCAGTATTCTTGCCTGGAGAATCCCACGGAGGGAGGAGCCTGGTAGGCTACAGTCCATGGGGTCGCAAAGAGTCGGACACGACTGAGCGACTTCACTTTCACTTTCTAATCCAGTGAGGTTGGTGTCCTTGTAGGAAAGGGAATCCAGACGAGGATGTACGCAGAGGTAAGACAACAGGACGTGAGGAAAAGGCAGGCGGCTATAAGCCAAGGCGTGAGGCCTCGGAAGAAGCCAGCCCTGCCGACACCTTCATCTTGGACTTCTAGCTTTCAGGACCATGAGGCAATGAATTTCTGTGGTTTAAGTCAGTCAGTCCACAGTTTTCATAAAGTAGCCTTAGAAAACTAATACAACTCCCGTTTTACAGATGGGCAAAGCAAGGCTTAGCCAGGTGAAATAACTGGCTCAAAGATAGATTGCTCCTAAGTAATTTATCTTGGGTCTAGGTTTGGTTTCCAAACTTATTTGCAAATTAAAATTGTGGGAGCAGTTTTGAAAAAAAAATCAAGAACCACTTTTCTGGGCCTAACTAAGAGCTACTTGGGGTGGGCACCTGAAATCTGCATTTCAGACAGATGATTCTAATGCATAGTCTAGTTTGAGAATCAGTTCAGCAGAGAAAGTGCTCACAGGGCATAGCTCCTGATGGAGAACGATTTTCATACGTGAAACATCATTTATGTGAGTCACTTGACAGCCCTCTCCCTCCTCCATGACTGGTATGGTCTGGAGTCTGTGAAGGGACATCAGGAACTCAAGAGGGCCTCTGCTGGCCTTCAGAGCCTCCTGCCAGAGTCAGGTTCATCTCATCACAGGGGTGGAGCCACCACAGGCCTGAGAATGGGCTCCCGGTGAGCGGGAACCCCCAGCTGGCTTGCATGCTTGTGGGCGGCATTGCAGATGACATTCCGTTGCCTGCCAGCCCCTTCTCGCCCTGCCTCTGGCCGCCCACCTCCACCTGCATGGGTTCACATCCCTGCTGGAGTCAACCCTAGCTTCTAGCCGGATCTGTGCTGCCCACCTTCCAGGCAGCATATACATCTTCCTCGAACACTGCTGTCCTCCCTTGGAGAACCTCAGTGGAAGTGCTGCATACTCTGGTCACGACCCTCCCAACGTGCCTCTGAATCATTAACAAAATTACCAGGTGGTAGGCTAAGCTCCTCAGATGGGCCTGGGCGCAGCTTCTTCAGCTCAGAGCTTGCAGCTGGCTACTTACTTAGGATTTAGAAAATTACCTGTTGCTCGGGGCCCTGACTGACTAAACCTCACAGCCTCACGGTAAAGAGGTTCTGCTCTGCTGAAGTCCTTTAGATTGGAAAGGACCCTTTGGGTTCTAATTTCAACCCTGAAGGGTATTTTCTCAACAGTAAACGCTGTCCTACCTGTCTTATGGCATTGTGAGTAACTGTATTAGTGACCCACGCCTTTGTAATAAAACACCGTAAAACTTAGCTGCTTCACACAATGACAAAGGCTTCTCACCTCGCAGTGCCAGTGGGCCAGGAATTCCGGAGCAGCTTAGTAGGGTGGGTCGGGCTCAGAGTTTCTCACCTGATTGTAGCAAGATGTCAGCTGGGGCTGCAGAGTCATCTGAAGACTAGACTGGGGCTCGAGGACTTGCTTCCAAGGGTGCCCCTCACATGCCTGGCAAATGATGCTGGGGGTTGGTGGGACATCTCAGTTCCTCCCTTTGGGGCTGCCCACGAGCTACCTGAGTGTCCTCGGAGTGTGGCAGCTGGCTCCCGCCAGAGATGGTGAAGGGAGAAGCCTCAAGAACTTTTATGACCTGGCCTCAGATATCACACTGAACTATTATGGATACACACTGGGGCTTCCCCAGTGGCTCAGAGGTAAACAACCCACTTGCCAGTGCAGGAGACTCAGGTGCGATCCCTGGATCGGGAAGATCCCCTGGAGAAAGAAATGGCACCTGGTCCAGTACTCCTGCCTGGAAAAATCCTGTGGACAGAGAAGCCTGGTGGGCTACAATCCATGGGGTCACAAAGAGTTGGAGAGACTGAGCATACACACACACACACGTCAACCTGATTCGTATGGGAGGCCAACACAAGAGTGTGAGCACCAGGAGGTGAGAAGGCCTGGCAGTGATCTCACCACTGAGACGGGCGGGTGAGGGAATTTGCCACTAGGCAGTACAGTCAAGTGATGACGGTGCGGCTGCCAAAGGCTGTGCTGGGTGGCGAATGCTTCTGGCCCAGCGGTGAAGAGCCTTACTTCCTCCAGTCTGCAATCAGCATTGGTGACTGTTTGCATCTGGGGAGAACCCAGGAGAGCAGTGGGTCCCTGACAGGAACAGCCAGACAGTGCAGAGAAGGCACAGTGTGTCCATCCTGTACCCAGCTACCAGAAAAGAAATCCGTAACCACGTACCTGGCTCTAGCCCCAGCTGGGTCAGATCGCCCAGGTGTGTGCCATTCCTGCAACATTTATGCCCATTTGCTCGCCAAACAAACCTGCCTCTATGTTTCACAGAGGGATGGGGAGCAAAGGACATTTTCTGTTAATTTCTACTTCTTTCCTTCTTGAATGTTTATGGAAACAGGCCAATGTCTCACATGCATCCTCACCCCCAGTTCAGTTCAGTTCAGTCACTCAGTCATGTCTGACTCTTTGTGACCCCACGGACTGCAGCACGCCAGGCCTCTCTGTCCATCACCAACTCATGGAGTTTACCTAAACTCATGTCCATTGAGTTGGTGATGCCATACAATCATCTCACCCTCTGTCGTCCCCTTCTCCTCCTGCCCTCAATCTTTCCCAGCATCAGGGTCTTTTCTTCTGGTATTCCCATCTCTTTCAGAATTTTCCACAGTTTATTGTGATCCACATGCACTTTAAAATACAGTTAAAATACTGAATTTCTGCATAAAACCTTTGGTTTATTATCACCTGTACAAGGAGATCTGAAGGTCTCAGTGTGGCATGCCTAAGCTTTCACAACTCTTCTCCCATCTACCTTCTCAGCTTGATCATCTGCCTCTACCTTTCCCTTCCTTTCTCACTCACTCAACTTACTCATTCACTCACTCACACGCTGTGCTCCTATGGAACAGAACTGTTCATCCCTCTCTTTCACAGCTCAGGGTCCTTGATAGGTTTGTTCTGTTTGGAAAAGCCTCCCTCCCTTTTCTCATCTGAACAACCCCTCTTCATCTTTCAAGGTCCGGGCCCTATGTCACTTCTATAACACATTCTCCAATTCTTCTAAGAAGTATTATACTCTTTCCTCCACCTGTTTCCATGAAACTCAATTCCTTTCTTTACTCTTGTACTCTCTCATATTATGTCTTTATGTGATGGTTTCTACTACAGAATGTTTGAAGTAGATAATGAATATGAATGCTACTCTGAGATTTCTGAAGCAAGTTCAATATGATATATATATATTTTTAAATCTGTGATTTAAAAAATGTTTACAGAGTGATAGTGATTTCAGTATTACCATGGTTTATTGTATGCTTTCAAAATTGAAGGGAATGCTGAATCTGAGTTAGGTGTTAGTGGAAATATTCAAATTTGTACCTGCTTTTTTAAAGAATCCATTATAAGATGTGAAGCAGGGAAGAAGACAAGGATAGAATCCTTAGGCATTCTAATGTTTAAGGGCTGAGCCTAGGTGATGTAAAGGAGGCTGAGAAGAAAGAGAGAGGTAGAAAGGAAATTAGGAGGTGATTAATTAAGTCAAGGAGTGGGAGCGCCCAAGTTTAAGGGAAGAGGCCAAGCGATATTAGTATTAAAAAGAGTCTATAGGACTTGATCAACAAAAATCTTTGCTTGAATAGTTTCTGACTTTCATGGCAGCCATTAGCTTTATATAGGTTTGGGAGGAGTAAGTTATTTTTAACTCTGGCTCATCAGATCATCAACTTTGGATTTGTAGAGCTTAAAGACGAAATTCTGTAACACAAAAGATAACCTTGAGGCCTTTTCTAGCCATAAAAATATATCTCATAAAGTGATTAAAAGTGATAATGTTCAGTCTATAAATTAATCACAGGAAATGTGGACATAAATTTCACAACTTTGTGTCATTATGAGTTTGTGTAAAGGATTTTGTTAGAAGAAATAAAGACAGGACCACGTGATGCGTGAGCTATGTTTCCAGATAAGGAGATGGCTGGGCAAATGACTCCTTGTTTAATCACCTGTTCTATTTTTTATGATTTAATATATGACTCTCTTTTACATGATTGCATTTTAAATTTGATTGATTTTGGTTTTTAATTGTTAAATATGGAATTGATTAGACTTAGTTTTATGAGAATATAATTGGATGTAAATTAGGCTTTGGTAAAATTCAAATCGAAAATATATTAGACAAATTCCTTAATCTTTTTTTTTTTTTTTTTTGCCTCAGTTTCTTCATTTGTAAAATTAAAGCCTTGGACTAGATGACCTTGAAGGTTCTTATGAGGTATAACAGTTGAAAACTACAGTTTTATGTGGAGGAAATAGCTATGTAGTTAATCAAATCCTTCATTTTTCAAGTGATTATTTTGGCTTCTGAGAGCTTATGAGAAATCCCTTCATTTATGACTATTTGTATTCATTATCTAGACATTGTCCTCATATAGATGGAGGCTAGTGATCACGTCAGTTCCAACGTGGAAAATGTCTTTCTTTTCAGTAGCCAAGTTTTAAGCATGAAGGATGGTAGCAGGGTTTAAGCAACCAGGACTGTCTGACTTACCTATATTGAATTACTGCAAAAATCATGTTAATTTTTAGAACCACTTCAAATCTTGAGAAAATTTAATGCCATGAGGCCTACCGGGTCACGCCGCCTGTGAAGGCACGCCGCTTGCCTGCAGCCGGTGGTGCTACAGGCTCGCTGTCCTCAGTCACAGTCAGAACTGGCTGCCTTCCATGCCATTGAGTCAACTGCTCAGAATTTGGAATATGCTACCTCCAGCACCTGAAGAGGCATATTCACCACGATTCTTCTTTCTCCGTGGTGGGACTACTGTGATGGAATAATTCATGTTTTATTTTTGAGGGAATGTTCCAGACCACTGGACCCCTTCAAGCCTTACTGCTGTGTGAAGTCCCTGAATCTTTGTGAGATTTATCCTCCACTCTTTGGGCTACAGTCCATGAGGTCGCAAAGAGTTGGACATGGCTGAGCGACTGACTAACTCTGGGACACACGTGTCTTACCAAGGCCTCCACTTGCCAATTCTTGCTCATCTGATTTGATTAACATGTCATCAATATAGTGGGCCAATGTGATGTGTTGTGAAATGTCCAGATGATCCAGAAGATTCATTTGTACTGTATTATGACTGAGGGTGCAGAGTTAACATAGACTTGAAAGTGAAAATATTAGTCATTCAATTGTGTCTGACTCTTTGTGACCCTCTGGACTGTAGCCCACCAGGCTCCTCTGTCTATGGAATTCTCCAGGCAAGAATACTGGAGTGAGTAGTCATTCACTTCTCCAGGCGATCTTTCCAGCCCAGGGAAGATCAAACCTGGGTCTCCCACATAGCAGGCAGATTCTTTACCATTTGAGCCACCAGGAAAGCCCCTAACATATCCTTGGGGGAGATTAAATGTGTGTGATTGTCCATCTTACATGAATATGAACTATTTCTAATCCTCTTTCCTTTTAAAATAAATATTTATATTTATCCATTCATTCATTTATTTATTTTTGGCTACATGGGATCTTGGTTGTGGTTTTTCTTTTGTGTGGGTCACTGTCTTCTCTTTAGTTTCTCCCCAAGGGCTTAATTGCCCTAGGGCGTGTGGGGATCTTAGGTCCCTGACTAGGGATCGAATCTGAGTCCCCTGCTTTGAAATGCAGATTTTCAGTCACTAGACCACCTGATCCCTTTTCCTGATAGGAATAGAAAAGATCACATTTGCTAGATCAACGTCTGCATAGTTTGTACCTGAGGCTATATTAGTCTGCTATGGTAAACATACCACATCTGGCACAGTAATTGCGATTGGTTAGGTTTTTGGTCGTCAAATGTCATGTGCAGGACCTGTCTGACTTTGTGGAATTCATTATAGATACTGTGAATTTAAATGGAAAGTGATGGTGACCACTGCCTCTGCATTCTTTAGGTCTATAATGATGATACTAACCTCTCCATTACCACCAGAATGAAGTTTTTTTAGCTGCGGAAGGGAAGTTATACAGATTTTCACTGGGCTTTTTCTCCTATGATAAGTTTTACCCTGTATGCCAAGGACCAGATATGGAAATATTTCAATTCCAGTTGTACCTCTGGAGACCCAGGGAATGACCCCTATGGACCTAGTGGACCTGCTGTAAGCCAAACTTGGATCAGGACTTTGCTTACTATCTGGCTCCCATACATCTTTGCTCTAACAGAGGCCATGATGACTCTGGGCCGTTGGTTAGCAATATTAATTTGGTCCTGTGCCTAGCAGTCCTCAAAAAATATGTGTATTTCTCTTTTCCAAGTTTCTGGTAATCTGAGTAAATGGTTCTAGGTCCTTTTAATCAGGGACTACCATAGAAACTTGCTATGCTGTTGCAAAGTTCTCCCAGGGACCCAGCATCTCTTTTAGTCTTTGGATTTAAGTCTAGGACTGACTCAGGTCTACAAACTGGGCTTTTACTAGGGCAGCTGTCCTAAGCCTCTTAATTATCCATCTTTGATTTCTTTTAGTTGTATATATAAGAAGTATACTTGTTACTTCCCATGACTTTCCTTTAGGAATGCCATGTTCTTTGAACATCTCCACAGCTCCTTTCGAGCAATTTCCCACTCATTGTGATTATAACCCCCACTTGCTTCTGACGCTTCAGCATCATCACCACTTGGCTGCTATTATAATCCCTATCATTTCTGCTGGGATCTATCATCTCTATCGCTTTCAGAGAGAGAAGTGCTATAATAGCATCTCTTACCTTAGTCCTGGCCTACAGACAACAGTCACCACTGATGTTTTCAGTGATTCTAGTGTCCCTCAAGAATCTTTTAAATGATTTTTCTAGAATCTTTTCAATGATTCCAGATGTTCAAGGTGGATTTAGAAAAGGCAGAGGAACTAGAGATCAAATTGCCAACATCCGCTGGATCATCAAAAAAGCAGGAGAGTTCCAGAAAAAACATCTACTTCTGCTTTACTGACTATGCCAAAGTCTTTGACTGTGTGGGTCACAACAAATGATAGAAAAATTCTTAAAGAGATGGGAATACCAGACCACCTTACCTGCCTTCTGAGAAATCAGTATGCAGGTCAGAAAGCAACAGAACTGGACATGGAACAACAGACTGGTTCCAAATAGGTTAAAGAGATGGGAATACCAGACCACCTTACCTGCCTTCTGAGAAATCTGTATGCAGGTCAGAAAGCAACAGTTAGAACTGGACATGGAACAACAGACTGGTTCCAATTTCTTCAATTTCAGTCTGAATTTGGCAATAAGGAGTTCACGATCTGAGCCACAGTCAGCTCCTGGTCTTTAATTATCCCCAAACATGCCAAATACTGCAAGGTCGCAGGTATAATCTGTTAGATTTGGAGATAAGCCCTAATACTTCCTGCTCACAGTGAACTGTATCTCCCACTCAAAAAGACCTGTTGAATTCCTAACTCTCAGTATCTCAGAAAGTGACCTTCTTTGGAACAAGTCTTGCAAATGGAATTAGTTGAGCTGAGATCATACTAAAGTAGGGTGGAATCTTAATCTAACTGGTGTCCTTATAAGAAGACAATCAAAAAGAAAAAAAAGAATAAAGCAACAGTGAAAAAAAGAAGACACAAAGACTGACACGGGGAAGGGAGATCATGTGAAGACGGAGACAGAGCTTGGAGTGATGCAGCCACGGGCCAGGGAGTGTCTGAGTCTACCGGAAAAGCAAGGAAGAGTCTTCCAGTAGAGACTTTTGAGGGACTATGACCCTGCAATGCGTGCTCAGTCACGGCCGGCTCTTTGTGACCCCATGGACCGTAGCCTGCCAGGTTTCTCTGCCCGTGGGGATTCTCCAGGCAAGAATGCTGGATTGGGTTGCCATTCCCCTCTCCAGAGGATCTTCCCCATTCAGGGATTGAACCCAAGTCTCCCGCATTGCAGGCAAACTCTTTACCATCTGAGCCACCAGGGAAGCCTCTACTATGACCCTACCAATACCTTAATTCCAGATTTCTAGCCTCCAAAACTCTCAGATAATAGATCTTTTTTTTTTATTGTTTTAGCTCACCCATTTTGTGGCACTCTGTTACAAGATCTCTAGGAGACCAATGCTCCTCCATTACAGTAAAAGTGCTCCCCTCCATTTTTAATAAATGAACGTGAGTTTCCTGATTATGATGGTTAGCTTTTCTGCTATTGCTGCTCCTATGATTGCTATCATTATTGCTATGATTAAACACTGATTAGACGAGATTGGGAGTGTTCAGAGTGGTATGGGTGTAGACGATAAGTTACTTATCAATCAGGGAAACGAAACAATTATTGCAGCCTCCAGAGCGGGTTTTCACACTAATAATGTAATATAACTGCTTAGGAGAAAGCATGCAAGATCTATACAGATAGAAAACAATTATGGGAACTTCCCTGGTGGTCCAGTGGCTAAGACTCTGTGTTCCCTAGGCAGCAGGCTCAAGTCCAATCCTTGGTCACAGGATTAGACACCACATGCAGTAGCAGAGAGTTCACCTGCAGAAACCGAGAAAAGAGATCCCGAATGCCACAACGAAGACCCGGCACAGCCAAATAAATAAATAAATATAAAGAAAGCTGAGTGCCAAAGAATTGATGCTTTTGAACTGTGGTGTTGGAGAAGACTCTTGAGANAAAAGAAAGCTGAGTGCCAAAGAATTGATGCTTTTGAACTATGGTGTTGGAGAAGACTCTTGAGAGTCCCTTGGACTGAAAGGAGATCAAACCAGTCAATTCTAAAAGAAATCAGTCCTAAATATTCATTGGAGGGACTGATGCTGAAGCTGAAGTTCCAAATCTTTGGCCACCTGATGCGAAGAACTGACTCATTGGAAAAGACCCTGATGCTGGGAAAGAGTGAAGGCAGGAAGAGAAGGGGATGACAGAGAATGAGATGTTTGAATGGCATCACCAACTTGATGGACATGAGTTTGAACAAGCTCCACGAGTTGGTGATGGATGGGGAAGTCTGGCATGCTGCAGTCCATGGGGTCACAAAGAGTGGGACACGACTGAGAGACTGAACTGAGCTGAGTGTCCCTCTAACCAGCGCATTTCTTACCTTCCCACTTTTCCTTAAATTAATGGTTAATTATCCTTAGCTTTTCATTATAACCTTCATTACTAAAGCCTCCAGACTTCTAAAATACCTGAGATATTGCCCACACCAATGCATTCCCTTCTACTTGTTTGTCATTGGTGAAAGTAATATCACTGGAAATGTTGCAGCATGAGGGGAGATATCAGGAATCCACCTAGCCCCAGGGACAGGGTCCTTATACCAGTTGGCCAAAGGATGATCCAACTCAAACATTTTATCTTAGTCTGCTTCCTGGGATTATTCTTGGAACTTATTCTCTTAGATCCAATTCTCTGGAAAAAAGACTTGACAGAGTTATGTATTTAGGAAGTTGACTGGTCAGTGTTCTTGGGTATAAGATATGTGGAGATGTGCAAGGGGAGCAGGTTTGGGCCAAAGGAGACATTGATTTGCGATGTAGTTGCAAGAAGGATCTCAGCTGATTATGTGGGGAGCTCTGGAGCTGGGATGGTTTTTCAGAGCTGTCCTAATTTGAGGCATCCAGGCCAAGATTTTAACCAGATGCTAAATCAATAGTGTCTTTAAAGATGAAGTTTTGGGCAGGTGGCTTTCTTCTATCAAAGGCAACTTCCAGAAGAAAACCTAATTGCAAACATTCCATAGCCAACATCCTGGCTGATAGCAGATAGAGGTCATGGTTTTGGAGGGGGATTCTGGCAGCACACCACAGCATTCATTACAGATGTCATCAGAAGTGATGCTTTAGCATTCTTTAAAATTTTCTCTGATTTGTATTGTTTTGCTTTAGTACGGTTTTTAAAATGGAATATCCTCATTTGTTAACAAAAAAACAAAAACTTGAAACTTCACAAAAAGGAAAAGCACACAAACTTTCCAATTTCTAAATTTCTAATCACTTTTGTTTCTGTATTTTTAAAATTTCCTTAATATTTGGGGTAAATAGAGAAATTTATTTGATTTTTGGAGTACTGTAAAATAAGTCAGTCAGCAGAAAAGTCAATGTCAGAAAACACTAGTTGCTTAGAACCTACTATACTTGTTGAAAAGAAAAAGTACTCTGGTAGGATGCCCAGATTCCTCCCAAGGGAGATTCCTCCTGCCCCACTATCAGGGGAAAAGCATAGGCCATCCTAGCTACTGAGGGTCTTGGTTGCCATCGCTCAGAGATGAACTCCCTCTACAGGAATTGCCCTTGTCTAGAGACAGCCACTTTGCCTATGGTTGTGCTTTATCCCGCGTTTCATCGCCCACCTCTTCTCATGACTGGGTCAGCGGGGACAGGGCCTTAGCCCCCTGGCCTCAGTTTAGCACCACTCTGAAAGACTATCATAGCTAGAGTTCACCACAGGAAAAGTTAAGGCTTCTACTACAATTGCCTTTCACATTAACACTTCTCTCTGTCCAATTCTTTCCTTTTTTCCTTTTTGTATTGTGCTTCAAAGCGTTCCCCAATACATTTTCTGCAGGCAAATATCCATCTCAAATCTGTTTCCTGAAAACCCAACCTAAGAAAATATCCTTTATATAACTTGCTTATGAGAGAAAGATCCCCTGGAGGAAGAAAATGGCAACCCACTCCAATATTTTTGCCTGAAATATCCCATGTACAAGAGAAGCCTGGTTGCCTACGATCAGTCCATGGGGTCACAGAGTCAGAGATGACTGAGCAGCTGAGCGTATATGAGGGAAAGGGAAAAAAAAAAATCAAAAAAAAAAACCCCTCCAAATAATGAGGATAAAACAGAGCAAATACCTAATATATTGTGTTCAAAAATTTAACTTTCTGAGATAGAGTTATATTTTCAATTAAGCATATGAACACAAAAGTATATTTTAGTCAATTATCTGACTAAATTTTTAGTGCCTGCTGTTATCCGATTGTATTAGCAGTTTATTATTGATAATCAGAAATTTCTATTCTTTCTTCTTTTTCTCTTTATATATGGCTGCAGACAATAATTCAGGGAATGGTCTTTCACTAAAATGAGTTTTGTCAGAAGGTTGGGAAAAGGCATTGCAAAGATTCTGAGGGAAAGATACCATTCATTGCCATTGCTAAGAAACCAGACAGAAATAAAAAATAAAAGTAGTGTTCTCAGAGACAAAATTACAGCCATGTTGGCAAAGAAACTGAATATCTCTGAGCATCACTTGTCCTTTTTATGAGACAGGGACTATGGTGACACCTTTAGCATAAACTTCGTCCCCTCCAAATAATGAGGATAAAACAGAGCAAATACCTAATATATTGTGTTCAAAAATTTAACTTTCTGAGATAGAGTTATATTTTCAATTAAGCATATGAACACAAAAGTATATTTTAGTCAATTATCTGACTAAATTTTTAGTGCCTGCTGTTATCCGATTGTAATTAGCAGTTTATTATTGATAATCAGAAATTTCTATTCTTTCTTCTTTTTCTCTTTATATATGGCTGCAGACAATAATTCAGGGAATGGTCTTTCACTAAAATGAGTTTTGTCAGAAGGTTGGGAAAAGGCATTGCAAAGATTCTGAGGGAAAGATACCATTCATTGCCATTGCTAAGAAACCAGACAGAAATAAAAAATAAAAGTAGTGTTCTCAGAGACAAAATTACAGCCATGTTGGCAAAGAAACTGAATATCTCTGAGCATCACTTGTCCTTTTTATGAGACAGGGACTATGGTGACACCTTTAGCATAAACTTCGTGTCAATGTTCATTCAGCCTAGACTCCACTTCAAGCACTTTGAAGCCGCACTACTGATGTCTGTTGCAAGCGACTTGGCTGGGTAGTTTTGTTGTTGCTGTTGAGTTGCTAAGTCATGCCCGACTCTTTGCGACCCCGTGGACTGTAGCCTGCCAGGCTCCTCTGTCTATGGGATTTCTCAGGCAAGAATACAGGAGTGGGTTGCCATTTCCTACTCCAGGGGATCTTCCCAACTCAGGGATCGAACCCACGTATCCTACGTTAATTAGCAGGAGTATTCTTTACCACTGAGTCACCAGGGAAGATAAATGTAGGACACTTCTNCGACCCCGTGGACTGTAGCCTGCCAGGCTCCTCTGTCTATGGGATTTCTCAGGCAAGAATACAGGAGTGGGTTGCCATTTCCTACTCCAGGGGATCTTCCCAACTCAGGGATCGAACCCACGTATCCTACGTTAATTAGCAGGAGTATTCTTTACCACTGAGTCACCAGGGAAGATAAATGTAGGACACTTCTTAGGGAAGAACATTTAAAATACTGGATAAAACATGAAAAACATACTTTCAAATACATGGCTAATTTAAGAAGGAAACTCTTCAGAGACCAAAGGGATAAAGCATGTATGAAGAGATGTAAGCAGGCAGAGTATTGGGCATGTATTTTGTGGGGATGGTAGGTTATCTACATTCCCCAGTGGCCTATTTGGGTTTGTTCAGGCTATACATGTGTGGAAAAGGCAATAAACCTGGAGGCCTGCATAGGCAGCAAGACCAATCAGAGACCCTGCACGGAGTCTGCTCTACTGGCAGGAGTCACTAGGGCAAGCTTTCCTCAGCTTGCTCAGGCATGACTCTGTCCTCGTCTACTCTGCCCGCTGTCCTCAGAGGACGTGTATTAGGATCTCTGAATGTCACTAAGTTAGGGATAGCTGCCTCCCACCCTTCCTCCTAAGCTATCCCCTCACCACATGCAAAAATCAATTCCAGATAGCCGGAAGATTTTAATGTGAAATGCAGGACTTCAATACTTTTAGAAACCAGTATGCAATCTCTGCAAAGGAATAGATTCTTAATCAATACATCAAAATAATAAATCATGATAAATATGATCATATTAATTTATCACGAGGTTCCCTCCCCAAACAGGAAACGTTACATCACCAACTGGGAGAAGATCTTTGTGAACACATATACCCAATAAAGGACAGTGTCCAGAACCTGAAACCATTAAACTAACATGAAAGGGCAAACAGTCTACTGGAAAAAAAGGTAAAAGACATTAGCAGACATTTCACAGGTGAGGAAACAGCCAATAAACTTATGAAAAGAAGTTCAACTTTATTAGTAATAAGGGATATGCCGAGTCTAATCACAATGAAATATATTTTACAAACGTCATGTCAATGTATGCCAAATCCAATACAGTACTGTAAAGTAAAATAAAGTAAAAAAATAAAAAGTAAAAAAAAAAATTAGAGATATGAAGAAATGCATTCTGAGTTAGTAAATTGGGGATTGGCAATAATTCTAAATAGTGCCAACTTATAATATTTTAGGGTGATGGCAACCAGCCTGTCTTAATCATTCATAATATGTCCAGCTCATCCAAGTAAACCTCATTTTCGCATGATGATATTTTACCTTCAGTAAATGCCTTCCATGGCTTCTTCCATCTTTCCATCTTCAAATATTTATTAAGCCTGCAACTTGCTAATGATAGAGAGATACAGCATGTGCTAATGATATAAAAGTAGTGTTTCTCAGTGCTTGATATGCCCTACTATACATTATCTGTCTTTTAAGATCACCTAATTTTCTCATGTCCTAAGACATTTTAGAAAAAAGAATTGGTGGCTTTGGCTATATGACAACAGTAGAATTGTACAGCATACAAATTATGTCTGTATATATTATCTTAGCAGTTTCTAAAGCTCTTTCTAAGAGTGTTAGAACTATTGCATCTCTATAGCCTTTAATGTTATGGTATGAAGATCAACTGAACTAAATCCATCTGACTAAATGGCATAGTTACATACAATTCTACCTTGAAATAAACTCCATTTATGTAAAAATATATTTAAATAAAATGTATTTAGTTTACATAAAACACTGCCACTTAAAAAGATAAGTAACCCAATGGCAGACCCATGCCCAGGGAGGGTCAGAATTGTTCGGTTCAGAAGGTCTTAGAGGTTTTTTTCCCTTGTTTTATGTTGTTTTTTTTTTTTTTTTTAATACTTCAATTCCCATTTATTTTTGGCTCTTAGGGCAATGTCATCTTTTCAATATGAAAAAAAAAAAAAGCAGCAAGTTCAACACAAAGTAGAAGCTGAAATGTAGAGTAGGACAAAACCAACAGAAGGGGTGAAAAGTCAATGGCAAAGGTAAGAGACGAGATGTTGCCAGAGATGGGGGGTGTCCTGTCCCCTCTCTGGGGAATGACTTTTCAGTTCTGTTCGGTTGCTAAGTCATATCTGACTCTTTGTGACCCCATGGGCTGCAGCACGCCCAGCTTCCCTGTCCGTCATCAACTCCTGGAGCTTGCTCAAACTCATGTCCATCAGGTGGGTGATGCCATCCAACCATCTCATCCTCTGTCATCCCCTTCTCCTCCTGCCCTCAATCTTTCCCAGCATCAGGGTCTTTTCAAATTAGTTGAAAAGACCCTTTCCAGTCAGTTTTTTGCATCAGGTGGCCAAAGTATTGGAACTTCAGCTTCAGCATCAGGCCTTCTAATGAATATTCAGGACTGATTTCCTTTGGATCAACTATTTTGATCACCTTACAATCCAAGGGACTCTCAAGAGTCTTCTCCAACACCACAGTTCAAAAGCATCAGTTCTTCAGCGCTCAGCTTTGTTTATGGTTCAGCTCTCACATCCATACCTGACTACTGCAAAAACCATAGCTTTGACTAGATGGACCTTTGTTGACGAAGTAATGTCTCTGCTTTTTAATATCCTGTCTAGGTTGGTCATAGCTTTTCTTCCAAGGAGCAAGCATCTTTTAATTTTAGTCACATCTGCAGTGATTTTGGAACCCAAGAAAATGAAGTCTGTCACTGTTTCTGTTGTTTCTCCATCTATTTGCCATGGAGTGATGGGACTGGATGCCGTGATTTTAGTTTTTTGAGATCATTGAGACATTTAGGTGGTACCATATATGTTTCCATATTCATTCTTTTCTGTGAGTAAAGATAAGGTTGGGGAGGGGCTTTCTGGAGACTTAGGGACTAAGGCTAGTTTCTCTCTTTTTCCTCTTGATCCCCTTTTCTGACTAGGAGAAAAGGAAGGAGTCCAACATTATGAAGGAGATTCAGGGGAAGAGGGAAGGATCCCACTTGATAGGATGGGGCCAGACACTTGCAAAGGAAATATCTCAGGAGAGAGCTTGGAGGGAGACTGAAAATGGAAATAATACTGTCAACACCTCCCCAGAAACTGAGAGAGGAGCAGGGAGCTAGATATCTGGAAGCTAGAACTTGAACTGCCTGGATGCCCTCTTCCAAAACCCTACCCCTTCCTTGGAGGGACTTGGACATGCTCCTTGGTTTCCTTTCTCCTGGTCTGCCACGTGGCCTAAGATGGTGGTCATCTCTCCAGGTTTTTAGCACTCTGTTCTAAATGGGATTTGATGAGACCGCGCTTCTTGGAGAGTTATCTCAAACAGAGAGGGAATGTTAACTAGACATATGAGAGGAGTGGGCCCCAGAAGAAAATACAGGGTTACCCAGAATGGCAGATATCTAGTTCCCCAGAGTGAAAAGAGAGAAGACATTCAATAAACAATAAATATTTATTGAGTACCTTATCAGGTACCAGGTACTGTGCTGGACCACCCCTACTCCGGCTCACCCAAAATGAAAAACCAAGACAGAGTCAGAAAACACAAATGCTGAGGGTGAGGAAAGGGCCGATTGAGGAAGAAGGCTGAGGGACTGAGAAGCCTGAGATGATGGGGACTCGGCTCAGGCCTTCTTTTTGGCCTCCTCACTCTAAACCTCCCCCTCTTCTGGTACTGCTGGTGTTTAGAGATGAGGCTGTTCATGTTGCTCTCAGCCTCAGTGAACTCCATCTTATGCATTCCCTCACCTGGGTACCAGTGGAGGAAGGCCTGCCAGCGGAACATGGCAGTGAACTGCTCTGAAATGCGCTCAGAAGCTTCTGGATGGTCGTGCTGTTGGCAGTGAAGGTGACTACCATCTTGAGGCCATGGGATGGGATGTTGCAGATGGCCATCTTGACATTGTTGGGGATCCATTCCAAGGAGTAGCTTCTGGCTTTGTTCTGCATGTTGAACATCTGCTCATCCACCTCTTTCATGGATATTAGCCCACAGAAGACAGCATATACCATGAGGTACTGAAAGGTTGTTGCTGAACCATGAAAGATGCTGGGTTTCTTGGCCTCCAGAAGAGAAGAATTCAATCCAGAGCCAGAGACTAGGCTTGATTGCTCAGAGCATTTGTGTAATAAAGTTTTATTAAAGTATGAAAGAGAGAGAGAAAGCTTCTGACATAGACATCAGAAGGTGGCAGAAAGAGTACCCCCCTGCTAGTCTTTAGCCAGATATTATATAGCTACTAGCAGTCTGCTAATTAAAGAAAGGACATATCTCAAAACTCAGAATGGCACCAGGTGAGTCATCCTGGGCCATAAAACAATTGACATGAATCTCAAAGAAAGGCAGATTTCCATACAAATATATAGTTTCATTAACTTAGATTCATACAAATATATAGTTTCATTAACTTAGATTAGGAGAACAATGTATGAGTATAACATACTGGTTTGTCAAGTTGGTTCTGAGCCTTTAGGCGAACCAACTTGAAGACAGAGTCTAGGGTAAATGCATAGTACATTAACATAGCTTAAGACAAGCATTTCCATAAGAAAAATGCATTAGTTAGCTCAAGGTTTGAGAAAAGTTAAGTTCAGGTGGAACCAGGTGTCATTATGGCAATACAAAAATTTAAGAGAAACCTCTTTTTGTATTTGTATAGAAAAGGGGAAAAAATATAACACTAGTTTGTTTCCTCCTGCCGCTTAAGAGAGAGAGAAAAAATGTCTGACACTTGCAACCTGTGTCCTTCATTTGGAGACCCTTGGCCTTCCTTCCTGTTACCCCTTCAGTACCAGCCATGGTGGGGGTGACAGGCAGCCATCATGTTCTTGGCATTGAAGACCAGCTGGATGAGCTTGGGCCCACTGAGCGCCTGATACTGCTGGCTTCCATGACTGGTCAGAGGGGCAAAAGCAGGCACAAAGAAGTGGAGACACGGGAAGGGCACCATGTTGACTGCCAGGTTGTGGAGGTCGGCACCGAGCTGGCCAAGGGAGCCGAGGCAGGTAGTGACATCACTCACGGAGGCTGGAGGGGGGTGCTCCAGCTCCCTGTGGGTTGGCGAGGTCAGCTTGAGGGTGCGGAAGCAGATATTGTAAAGGGCCTCATTGTCAATGCAGCAGATCTCATCAGTGTTTTCCAGTAGCTGATGGACAGAGAGGGTGGTGTTGTAGGGCTCAACCACAGTGTCAGACACCGGCTCGAGGGCACCTCACTGAAGGTGTTCATGATGTTGGCCCCCTCTGCATCGTGGCCCTTGCCTCAGCTGTTGCCTGCCCCAGACTGACCAAAAATAAAATCACCTGGTCTGAAGATGTGACCAAAAGGACTTGAGAGAACAGAGCCCATGGTTCTGGGTTCTAGATCCACCAAGATAGCAGGAGGGATATATTTGCCTTCTGTGTCTTCATTGTACTTGGTATATGGAGATGCGGTCTGGCTTCATGATGGGTGCGGGTTAGGCTGATGCCGTGTTCATCAGATTACCTCCCAGAACTTGGCACTGGTCTGATTGGCCTGGATGTGCATGAGTTCCCTCATTGTTAAAATGTTTTCTGATCTTTTCATTGCCTCAAACTGTGTATGGGGCAAGGAAATAGGTAATTAATTTTTCTCTGCTCTCTGGTCACAGGCTGGAAGGATGGGACAGGCCCAGGGGATTGGAGCAGCAAGGTCCAAACATGGCAGCAGGAAGGTTCTAAGAGAGCTAGGAGGCTTTTGTATGCTGCTGCTGCTGCTAAGTCACTTCAGTCGTGTCCGACTCTGTGTGACCCCATAGACGGCAGCCCACCAGGCTCCCCCATCCCTGGGAGTCTCCAGGCAAGAATACTGGAGTGGGTTGCCATTTCCTTCTCCAATGCATGAGAGAGAAAAGTGAAAGCGAAGTCGCTCAGTCTGTCCGACTGTTAGCGACCCCATGGACTGTAGCCCACCAGGCTCCTCCATCCATTGGATTTTCCAGGCAAGAGTACTGGGGTGGGGTGCCATTGCCTTCCCCGGGCTTTTGTATAAACACTAAAATTTTTATTGATAATTTTGCCCAAGTCATAACCCCCAGAGAGTTAATGTAGGGCTTAAAATTTTTTTTAAAAAAACACAAAGATATACTCTATGTCGTACTGTAAAGGTAGTTTGGCAACAATATTGATTTACCACTTAATTGACAAACCAGGTTTGTTCCAAGAGGATTTTATAGCACAGGCTTGGGAGCATTCCCCCCTCTCTTTTTTGTATGATGAAAGGAAAAAAATGTCATTCTGAATGTCACTGCAAATGTAAGTTACCCAGTTTAAAAATAATCAAGGAAAGAAGCAAACATGTTGAAGAGCACCTTGACTGTCTTGAATCACATTTCTAAGGGCACGGCACCGGTGACAAAATTGCTTACGTTTCATGTTATTAGACTATGATGGGAAATAACCACTGAATTCTGACTGAGAGAAACCATCAAAAGATGAACTGTTTTCCATATCAACCTGTCAACTCAAGCATATCTTATTTATCTCCTGGTTCTTCCTTTGGGAGGCCAAATGTGGGTGATTGTGAGTGTAACATTGGAAGAGCCTTGACTTCTTCTTACCTTTCAAGACTGAGCAGTTTCACTTTTTCTGCTAATTACGAGACACTTTCAAATAATTTTTTCATCTCTTTTCCAGATTTATTGGGATATAATTGACATATGATACTGTGTAAGTTTAGGGTGCATGGCATAGTGATTTGATTACGTATACATTGTGAAATGTTTACCACCATAAGGTTAGTTAAACCATCTGTCAACTCACATAGTTACAATTTTTTGTGTGTGTGTAGTGAGAGCATTCAAGATCTACTCTTTTAGCAACTTTCAAGTATATAATACAGTATTGTTAACTATAGACACTATGCTATATATTGCATCCCTAGGATGTATTTGTCTTATAACTAGAAGTTTGTGCATTTTAACTGTCTTTACCCATTCTCAACCTGGTCTCCCACTCCCAGAAGCCACCAATCTATTTTCTGTTTCTATAAATATATATTTTTAGATTCTGCATGCAAGTGAGATCATACAATATTTGTCTTTCTCTGCCTGACTTTTTTCACTGAGCACAATATCCCAACTTTTGCTTCTATCATTCATTTTTTCTAATGAATACATGGATATTGTGGAAATAACATTCTAGATATTAATGTACTTTCTCTCCGATTCCTTTCCTAGGTAGTCATCCTATTATGTTGGATATTGAGAGGTGACTAAAAGGGGACATTTGGAGAAAAAACCTGACTTGGAGATGCTTACAATAAAGCCTAGGAGAGTAGCTGAGGTCAATCACAGTAGCCAAACTTAATTCTTAACACAACCAAGGAAAAGTAATTCTGAAAATTCAGATTTCTCCTTGCTATAGGTATGTCTCTCAGGAAGGATATACTGGGAATTTACAGCATATAGTGGGGCTGTGTTTGGTCTTGAAGTGTGTTGATTAAGTCCTTTTTCTTTCGACTCAGATGTCCTTTAATGAGAGAATGGCTTTCAGACCTGATGCTCTTCCTTCCCATTCTGTAATTTTAGATTTAATCAGTATTTTGAACATTCACCAAAAAGGAGGCTTCATAAATATTACCAAATGTAAAAAAAAAAAATAATAATGCTAATCTTACAAAATCTTATAAAGAATAAAAAGACTAACTGCATTTCAGTATTTATGAAGCCAGTATAACCTTAACATCAAAACCTGTGAAGGTTGGCATAAGGCAAAGATCAGGCCAATCTCATCCATGAACATAGACAACAAAATCCTAAAACAATGTTAGCAAACTAAATCTGGCAATATATTGAAAAGGAAATTATATCATGATCAAATAGATTTTAATCCACAAATGGAAACTTGGGTTAACATTTGCAAGTCAATTAGTGTGATTACCACATTAACAGAATAAAAGAGAAAAATAGATGCCGAAAAATAATTTGATTAAACTCAATATTTATTCATGATTTAAAAAACTTTAGAAAACTATAGCCTTCTATTCCTTAATCTAGTTATGAACATCTGCAAAAAGCCTACAGCAAGCATCATACTTAAATGAGAACTTTTGAGAGTTTTCCTCTGAGTTAGGGATAAGAAAGGAAAACTTTACTTTTATTCAACATTGTTCTGCAGGCAAGAAAAATTAAAAGCTACAAGGATTAAAAAGAAAGAAATGTAAATGTTGTTATTCTTACACAATATAACTGCTTACCTTGAAAATCCAAAACAGTCTAAAGATAAGTTGTGTAGTTAATAAGTTTAGCAACTTTTCTGGCTACAAGTTCAACATATAAATTTTTATATATTTCTGTATAATAAAAATTATTTTTGGTAGCATTAAACATAAAATTCTTGAATATTTAATGAAAGATATATAAGGCATCTACATACAAATCTATAAAGCACTAATGATAGAAATTAAAAGATATAAATCAATGGTTGTGTGTACCATATTCATTGATTGGAGGATGCAGTATTATACAGATGTCAGTTCTCTCTTAATTCATTTATAGATTTAAATTAAAACCAAAATCTGAGTTTTTCATTGTGATTATTGTCAAAGTTAACAAGCCAGTTTTAAAATTTATGTGGAAATGCAAAAAGCTAAGAATATCCTAAATGCTCTTAAAACAAAGGAAAAACATGGACCACTTATGCTACTGAATTCTGGGTTGAAAGCCAAAATAATTGGTGATATATCAATGGAAAAGAACAGAGAATTTAGAACTATACACACACAAACATGAACTCTTGCTCTGTGATAAATGTTGCAGTATAGAAAATAAATGAAAAGATGGTCTTTTCAATAGATGGTGCCAGGTCAATTGGATATTCATACAGGAAAAAAAAAAGAAACTTGATCCCTATCTTACACCATAATTAAGTCTAATTGTATTGCAGAGCTAAATATTAGTAAATTAATAAAATGTCTAGAACATAACATGAAACAACATCCTCGTGACCTTTCCATAAGGAAAGATTTCTCAATAAGAGACAAAAATTATAACCATAAATGAAAATATTAATCAATTGAATTACATTAATATTAAGAAACTGTAATCATCAGAAGACACCATTGAAGAAAGTGAAAAATAAACCGTTTAATATGAGAAGATATTTGCAGTGCATGCAGTTGACAAGCTCTTTCCCAAAATAGAGAACTTCTGGAAATCAATGAGAAAAAAGACATAAACAATGCAACAGAAGAATGTATTCTTAAAGAGGCACTTTACAAAGACCATCTCCAAACAGTCAATAAACATATGAAAAGGTGCTCACCTTTAAATCATCAGAAAAATGCTAATTAAATCCCCTCTGAGTTATCACTTCATATTCAATGAAATAACTAAAATTTGCATACCCCAATGCAGAGCAATTGGAACACTTTATATCCACTGGTAAGAGATAAAGTTGATAAAATGTACTTTAAGAAATTGCTTAACATTATGAAAATTGTATGCATCTATAACTAATTACCTAATATCCAATTCTACTTCTAGCAATGAGACAAATAGATAATGACACAAAAATGCATGTTTAAGAATGTTCATGGTACTATTATTCAAAATAGCCAGAAGCTGGAAACAACCACTGGCAACAGGGCATGCTCTGCTGCATTCAACTCTTTGTGACCCCATGGACTGTAACCCCACCAGGCTCCTCTGCCCATAGAGTTTTCCAGGTGTGAATACTGGAGTGGATTGCCATTTCCTACTCCAGGGGGTCTTCCCAACCCAGGGATCGAACCCACATCTCTTGCACCTCCTGCAGTTAGCTGAAGATTGTTTACCACTGTGCCACCTGGAAGGCCCCTGGCAACAGTGAGAAGGATAAATAAATTATGCATATTTATACACTAAATGGCACCCCACTCCAGTACTCTTGCCTGGAGAACCCCATGGGCAGAAGAGCCTGGTAGGCTGCAGTCCATGGGGTCGCAAAGAGTCAGACATGACTGAGCGACTTCACTTTCACTTTTCACTTTCCTGCATTGGAGAAGGAAATGGCAGCCCACTCCAGTGTTCTTGCCTGGAGAATCCCAGGGACGGGGGAGCCTGGTGGGCTGGCGTCTAATGGGGTCACACAGAGTCAGACATGACTGAAGCGACTTAGCAGCAGCAGCAGTAGCAGCAGCATACACTCAAATACTATCCTGCAGTAAACTTTGATGAACTTCAGTTACATGTAACAGGAATCAATTTCAAGAGAAGAGGTCAGACACACCAAAAAATGTATGTTGTTGATTCCATTTATGCACAGAATGAAAATAGATAAACCACTCGTGTTAGAAGTCAAGACAGTGGTTACAAGACGCTTACTCCTTGGAAGGAAAGTTATGACCAACCTAGACAGCATATTAAAAAGCAGAGACATTACTTTGTCAACAAAGGCCCATCTAGTCAAGGCTATGGTTTTTCCTGTGGTCATGTATGGATGTGAGAGTTGGACTATAAAGAAAGCTGAACGCCAAAGAATTTATGCTTTTGAACTGTGGTGTTGGAGAAGACTCTTGAGAGTCCCTTGGACTGCAAGCAAATCCAACCAGTCCATCCTAAAGGAATTAGTTCTGGGTGTTCACTGGAAGGTCTGATGTTGAAGCTGAAATTCCAATATTTTGGCCACCTGATGTAAAGAGCTGACTGACTTGAAAAGACCCTGATGCTGGGAAAGATCGAAGGCAGGAGAAGACGGGGATGACAGAGGATGAGATGGTTAGATGGCATCACTGACTGAATGGACATGAGTTTGGGTAAAATCTAGGAGTTGGTGATGGACAGGGAGGCCTGGTGTGCTACAGTTCATGCGGTCGCACAGAGTCGAACACAACTGAGCAACTGAACTGAACTGAACTAGTGGTTATACTTAGGAGGAGACAGGAGTGGACTTCTCTTCTTTGACCTTAGTGATGTTCATTCAGTTGTGTTTGCTTTGTGATAATACATGGATTAATATGTGTGTACACATATTATTCAGATCTGAATCAGTTCTCTCCAATGCCACTGCTAATGCTGGGTCTAAGCCATCGTCATTATCATAGTTTGTCACCCGACTTACTGCAGTAGTTTCTTGATCTTTTTACCCTCTGTTTTTACTCTTGATCCCTTTTAAAGTGTTCTCAACACAGTAATCAGAATGTTCTCTTTAAAATTAAGTCAAGTTATGTCTCTCTGCTGCTCAAAATCCTGAAATGGCTGCATGTTTCACACAGGGAAAAAGCCAAAGTCCTTACACCCACCTGGGAGACCCTGCATTACATGATGTGGTCTCCAGTTCCCTCTGTGTAGCCACCTCGTACTTCTACCCAACAGCTTGCCACCTCCTCTGTCCCCCCACTATTCCATGTTGCCCACTCCGGAAATTTTGCAGTTCCTGGAACACACCAGTGTGCTCCTTCATTAGGGCCTTTGCAGTATTGTTCCTCTAGTCTGGCATGTTCTTGCTTGAGAGGTCTGTGAATTAACAACTGCTTCCCTCCAAATCTCTTGCAGACGTAACATGCTGCCCTGATTGCCCTATTCAAAATGTCTGGTTTGTCCCACGCCCATTCTCATCAGTGCTCCCCGTTCTCCTAACCCTGTCTTCATTCTTATTTTTGAGTAACACTTCTATCTCTCTCGTGTACTACATGATCGTTTTATTTTTCATCCTTATCATTAATTTTCTTTCCTTGCTAGATATAGAACAACACATTTATTTTCTGTCACTTCCTTCAGGGACCCTTGCTTCACTCACTGATACATCTTAAGCTGTTAGAATACTGTAGGTCCTCAAGAGATATTTGTGGGATGAATGAATGAACATATCGAATGTCTAACATGTGACAAGAATTCTACTAGGTGCTGGGAGTGTAATGCTAAGCAAAACTAGAAGCAGTTGGTGCTCTCACAGAGTGTTTGCCAGCCTGAGAGACAGTTATCATATAGCATAAATGCGTAGTTCTAAAGTATAATTTCAGCTAAGCAAGCCTTGAGAATGATAACTGAGGAATCTATCTTCATCTGAAGTGGGTCAGGGAAGACTTCATAAAGAAAGCTATGTTTTAGCTGAGATACAATGAAGATGGGCAAGTGACTCTGACATAATAAAGCTTGGGGTGGGGCCCAGGTCTGACATTTCTTAATAAAACTCCCCAGATATTTCTATATTGGGTCTTCTAAACCAACATTAATGTGTGTGCAGATCACTTGGGAGTCCTGTTAAAGTTCAAAATCTGCCTCAGGAGGTCAGGTGTGGGCCCTGAGATTGTGTCGTCCTTTTGAGCTTCCCGGGGATGTAGATGCTAGTGTTCTGCGGGCAACACGTTGAGAAGCAAGGCTCAGTCGCTGGCCCCACCGCACCTTTTCAGGAAGACTGTGTTTTCTAAATTATCAGCTGAGTTGAGTCCTCTCTCTTTGCTTCCTCTGTATGGACTATTCATCCTGAGAACCCAGTATTTCAGCTTAGCAACGTGTATGTCATAAACCTGTACTATGTAGAGTTCGTCTACCTGTTGTGTGGGTGTGTTTTTGTGTCTGCTTGTGTCCAGATGGGCTGGACCCTCCGTAAAACAGGGATTGTATCCAGGCCATCTTTGTGTCCTCTGCTTGATCCACTGTGGCCATGATAGTTAATTTCTGTTGAACGGAACTGACTATCCAGGCAAGTCTTTTCTTGCCATGTGATATGTATGAAGGATGATTTAAATTATTCTTTGAAATGTACCATTCATTTCTACCTTTCCGTGACTATACATGACAACATTTATATTTACCATATCCCTGGTCAAACACATATTCATGAGAAAAATTAAATGCAATAATACATGTAAAAACACATCATAAATTATGAAACAGAATTTTGGACATTACTATTATTATTGTTGTTATAATAATATAAAATATTTATATTTAAAAAACTGAGCTTCACAGACTTTTAAAGTACTATGAGATAAGTTGAGTTTCTAAAAATAGGATACTATGGCAAGTTTATTAGCTAAGAATATACAATTTTATCAAGGAATGTGTGTTTTATTTCTTTTTTTTGAAATATGTGCTAATTTTACAGGTTTGTTGCAAAATTGAATAAGCACCTATTTAGGACCTATGATTGGGTCTTGAGTTCACAGGACTATTAAAGACCTATGGTAATGATTAGGAAAATAGTCAAGGGTATATCAAAACATTGATGTTTACCTTATAGGGAAGGGATAATGCTCCCATGAGAGATCTGACCTATTTTGGCCAAAGCCTCATACACTGATTTTCTATTTAAATCAGAAATCCAATGAGCGAAGAGTATAAAATTAAAACAACAATAGAGGTAACACTTATCGAGTGTTATTTTAGGCATAGCTCAAGTATTAACTCATTTAAAAGGCAATTATTATTATTAGCTCAATTTTACAAGCTAGACCCTGAGGCTCAGAGAGGCTAAAATTGAAAATTATCTCCCCCTAGGAGGAGCGCGTCTTTGAGACACCACTTTAAAATTAGAATATTTCAGACATCCATGGAATGGAGGAAAAAAAATAAAAACAGCTCTGGAGTCTGATAGATTCACATAAGAATCCTGGTTCTTCCATGATTCCCTGTAAATTCTTGGGCAAATCACTTAACTTCTCAGGATCACAGTTTTCTTATCTACAAAATGGAATAAAGTCATGCATCCTACTTATTTTCCTTATGCAATTTCTACACAACTTGGCTAGAAAGTGGATATCAAGAACAACAGGTTGAGACCTGTCATCATAATAGGTATCCTTCCAATGCCAAGACTATCAGGTTAGGCAGCAATCTTTCCTCTCTCCCTTCCTACCTGGGTAACTTGCCATTTGTTATGTACTTGTTTCATGCCAAATGCTTTACATACATAGACTAAGTTTTTCTTTTTAAAGATTTCTCCCCCTGAACCCCCCAGTTATTTTTTCCCAATAGTTCAGTGAAAGATGTCTTTATACACCTAAATTACAGAGGTGGTAGGCAGAGGTGTGGTCTAGGTTGTCACTGTAAGTCATGCAGGAGGGCTTGGACCATATCCTTTAAGTGACAGAAAACTAGAGCAAGGTTAGTTCCAGCATGGGAGGGACATGTTTATATGTTTTAGATATAGCACTTGGGGTCAGAGAGGAGGAGGGATTCGGAGATGGTGTTATTAAAGTTAGGATGTCTCATTGGAAGGCAGCAGCTGCAACCACGACCACGGCTGCTGTGTCTATCATGTGTGAGAAACTATGCTAAGCACTGTCTGTGTAGAGCCTCATAGCCACTCTATGAGAAAAACAGTATTTAACCTCGTTTAAAATATGATAAAATTGAAGCCCATGGACAGTAAATAACGAAACCTTCGTACTTTTGAGCGGGCATCCAAATTTTTCTTCACATGTTTGACAGATTCAAATATGTAGTTTCTTGCATGTTGTAAAATTGTTAGTTTGAAATAAATATTTAAAACCTATTTTGGTGCATTTAGGGCTTCCTTGATGGCTCAGCGGGTAAAGAATCTGGCTGCAGTGCAGGAGACGCAGGAGACATGGGTTTAATCCCCGGGTCAGGAAGATTCCATGGAGGAGTGAACTCACTCCAGTATTCTAAATCCCATGGACAGAAGTGCCTGGCAGGCTACAGCCCAAAGGGCTGCAAAGAGTTGGATGTGACTGAGCACACACACACACACACACACACATACATACACAGTACATTTAAACAATATATGAAAATGGATGAACTTCACAAACATAGTGCTGAGTAAAAGGCAACAGAAAAAAAAGCACATTCATTTATATACAGTTCAAAAAGCAAGCACATCTTAGCTGGGATGTTGGAAGCAAGGACAGAGGTTAACTTAGGGGTGTCAGGATGAGAGAGTACTAGGTGTTTTAGGGTGCTGTCAATGTTCTTATTCTTGATCTGGGTGCTGCTTTGCATAATCGCTTTGTGAAAATTTATTGAACTACCCTCAAGATTTTTATCCTTTTCTGAATATATGCCGAATAGATGGTATACTTAGATTAAAAGTATAGAAACGACTCATGAATAGCTTCTTTACTTCCATTTTCTATTTTTCTTTACCTCTTTGAAACTATATTTCCTTAAATTTTAAAAAAATTTTTATATTGGAGTGTAGTTGATTAACAATATTGTATTAGTTTCAGGTGTATAGCAAAGTAATTCAATTATACATATACATGTATCTATTCTTTTTCAAATTCTTTCCCATTTAGATAATTTCAGAGTTTTGAACAGAGTTCTCTGTGCTATACAGTAAGTCCTTGTTAGTTACCTGTTTTAAATATAGCAGTGTGTACATTTCAGTCTTAAACTGGATCTCTTCCTTCCCGCCAGTCCTTCCCCTCTGGTAACCACAAGCCCATTCTCTATGAGTCTGTTGTGTAGATAGGTTCATTTGTATCATTTTTTGGATATTCCTCATGTAAGTGATACCATATGATATTTGTCTTTCTCTTTATGACTTACTTTACTTACTATGAAAATCCCAGGTCTGTCCATATTGCTACAAATGGCATTTTTTCATTCTTTTTTAATGGCTGAGTAATATTCCATTACATATATATGTACCACCTGTATTTCTATTCCATTTTTCTCATAGAATTCTATCCTAGCTGAAATTAAAATTTTGATTATTTTGTAACCACAAAGCCTTAAGTCTTACACTTTTTTCTTCAACTTTGAGTTATCTTTAAGATTTTTTATTATGACACAATTGGTAATAAATATATTTTACATTTTGCTATAATATTATCAAACATTAGAAAATAATGTTATTAGAAATGTATTTTAAAATCACGTGGATAGCCTTTTCTTCAGGGTGAGTACTTGTAATAAAAGATGATTCGATATCTGTTGTACTCCCACTGTGGATTGTGAACATGTGGAATAGATCAGAAGGCCTGAAAAAGAATGAAGGGAATTTGTCTATTTTTCATAACAACCTCTCACAATTATTTGAACTCATTCTAAGTTGGAAAAAAACCACAGTAATATGTCACCAAAAATTATTTTTAAAAATCTGTCATCATGAAGACATCTTCTTCAATTTTGTTGAGAGCAAGGAATAGTGAAGAATTTTTAAAATAACTTTTCTATTTATTCAGCTTCTGAATTCCTGGTCAGCATAACAAAAAGGTTTCCCTGAGACTCATCAAGTAACTATTAACTGTACCTGTTTCTCCTTCATCTAAAGGCACTTTTGAAAAAACTTACTTGTTCAAAAATTGTTGGGAACATTGAAACACTATTAATTTCAACATACCTTTGCCAATACAGTAATTTTAGAGTAAATTGCATTTATTATATCACATGCTTTAAATATTTTTTCATTAAAACTTGGGAACTACAGATTTAACTCATTCAGATTACAGAACACATCTGTCATGTAACCAAATAGGCAAGGCTAGTTTTCATTATCAAGCCAATTGACTAAATTAGGCTGACTTTCTCTCAGACAAATCTGACCTCCTTTATCAGTTCAAATGAATGTGTTGGTACACACTTCCTTCACTTCTCACTTGTTCAGGCTCACTTTCAGATAGACAAGTCACAGAGCTCACTAAGAGTTTGCTGCGTAAATGAAGAAAGTTTTCACTACTTTTAGTATTTCTTAGCCATACACTCTCCTGCTTTATTCTCTTAGGCTCTTCTTTAACAATGATGCATTTTTTTGGTAAATAGTTGAGTAAAGAAAGAGATGAAGTCCTTAAGCTCATTATCACTCTGCTACATCCCTACAGAGGCCAAAACCTCCTATTTCTACACCATACTTGACTCTTAACAGGAATGGGTATAGTTCAGTTCAGTCGCTCAGTCGTGTCTGACTCTTTGCGACCCCATGAACAGCAACAGGCCAGGCCTCCTTGTCCATCACCAACTCCCGGAGTCCACCTAAAGCCGTGTCCATTGAGTCGATGATGCCATCCAACCATCTCATCCTCTGTCAGCCCCTTCTCCTCCTGCCCTCAATCTTTCCCAGCATCAGGGTCTTTTCAAATGAGTCAGCTCTTCATATCAGGTGGCCAAAGTATTGGAGTTTCAGCTTCAATATCAGTGCTTCCAAAGAACACCCAGGATTGATCTCCATTAGTATGGACTAGTTATGGCACCCTACTCCAGCACCCTTGCCTGGAAAATCCCATGGATGGAGAAGCCTGGTGGGCTGCAGTCCATGGGGTTGCTAAGAGTCGGACACGACTGAGTGACTTCACTTTCACTTTTCACTTTCATGCATTGGAGAAGGAAATGGCAACCCACTCCAGTATCTTGCCTGGAGAATCCCAGGGACGGGGGAGCCTGGTGGACTACCGTCGATGGGGTCGCACAGAGTCGGACATGACTGAAGCGACTTAGCAGCAGTTGGATCGCCTTGCAGTCCAAGGGACTCTCAAGAGTCTTCTCCAACACCATAGTTCAAAAGCATCAATTCTTTGCTGCTTGGCTTTCTTTATAGTCCAACTCTAACATCCATACATGACTACTGGAAAAACCATAGCCTTGACTAGATGGACCTTTGTTGGCAAAGTAATGTCTTTGCTTTTTAATATGCTGTCTAGGTTGGTCATAACTTTCCTTCCAAGGAGTAAGTGTGTTTTAATTTCATTGCTGCAATCATCACCTGTAGTGATTTTGGAGCCCCCCAAAATAAAGTCAGCCACTGTTTCCATTGTTTCCCCATCTATCTGCCATGAGGTGACGGGACTGTATGCCGTGATATTAGTTTTCTGAATGTTGAGCTTTATGCCAGCTTTTTCACTCTCCTCTTTCACTTTCATCAACAGGCTTTTTAGTTCCTCTTTGCTTTCTGCCATTGGGGTGATGTCACCTGCATATCTGTTATTGATACTTCTCCTGGCAATTTTGATTCCTGCTTGTGTTTCCTCCAGCCCAGCAATTCTCATGATGTACTCTGCATATAAGTTAAATAAGCAGGGTGACAATATACAGCCTTGACGTACTCCTTTTCCTATTTGGAATCAGTCTGTTGTTCCATGTCCAGTTCTAACTGTTGCTTCCTGANCATATGGTGTACTTTGTACTAATCAGCTTTAGTTGAAGAGCTGACCCACTGGAAAGCACCCTGATTCTGGGACTGAGGACAGGAGAAAGGGATGACAGAGAATGAGACAGTTGGATGGCATCCCGAGTCAACAGATATGAGTTTGAGCAGACTCCAGCAGATAGTGAAATACAGGTACACCTGGCATGCTGCAGTCCATGGGGTGGCAAAGAGTCAGACATGACCTGGTGACTGAACAGTGACAACAATCAACCTTGGTTATAGGAGAAAACAACTCTAAATCTAAACAGTTTGCAACAACAGACATACATTTCTCATTCACAGGTCTGAGTTACTACAGCTCTGCTCAGCTCTCTTCCCTATATCTTATTCTAGGATTCAGGTTGATGAAAGGCTATTTCTGCGAGTGTGCAAAGTCACGTGGTCAAGCTTAACAATGACATGGGAAGTATATTCTGCCTAGTAGAAGGCACTGACAGTCACATGGCAAAAGGAATGGATGTACACCTTTTCAGGATGGAACACACGGTTGGAAACAGTAATAAAATCCACCCCGTATGATTAATTAAGCTGAAAGAGGATCCCCACTCTTCAGAGCAAGGCTACACTCTTTCCTGCTACTCTCTTCAAGCCATCCACAGCTAATGGCAATGGATAAAGAAATCATCATTCCATTCATATATTTGTATAAACATTTATGCTCAACTTCAAAATGCAGGCTCAGAAACATATGGAAAGAGAAAATAAGGCAGTTCATGGAAAGAGACCTTGGGTTTGTGGCTTGCCTGCCATTCATCAGATGCCCAGAATCAACTATACNTTTATGCTCAACTTCAAAATGCAGGCTCAGAAACATATGGAAAGAGAAAATAAGGCAGTTCATGGAAAGAGACCTTGGGTTTGTGGCTTGCCTGCCATTCATCAGATGCCCAGAATCAACTATACAAAAAAAAAAAAAAAAAATCTGATCAAAACAGGAGTAAAGCCTAAATACTCTTTTATTCATCTGTTTGAGTGAAAAATATATGCAATTTAAATGAAACAAAATTCCTCCAGCCAAGGATGACTAGTTTAATAAACCACTAATTGATATGTTAAGCTTTCTGTTTTCATCAAGTCTTCAAATCTTATTATACAAGTCAGCTGATCACGAAGATAATCCAACTGTGACCTTCCTTTAACAGTCTATTGGAAATGATCCCAGTTTTACCCAATTCCTCTTTTGTTCACAAAAGAGAGGTGAGGAGTCCTAAACTGTGAAATAATTGTTTTCCATCCAGCCTTGGATGCAGATGAATAGCTATGTAAGCATGAACTCTAGAGGTGAGATGATATAAAATGAATTCTACTACCTTATACAAACTTCCTCAATGAGGCCTCCTTTCAACCCGCTTTGTAGAGAGTTTCAGAACCTTGAAGGGCTGTCCAAGCAGACTGAAGGGCTCTGTGGAGAAAGCCATAGGAAAAAATAAGCAAATGTCTGCTAAGACCAGAACCTTTGCTGTTTTACCAAGCAATTAATAAGGTAAGGACTTATGAATTTACAGGCTAGTCTCACAGACATCACCATTCAGGACAAGGGATGTAGGCCCAAAAGCCTTAGGTAAAGGCTTGGCAACACTCTCTGTCAGCAAGTAAGGGGGACAACTTTCCCTTGTTCTGCAAAATGGCTCCGCGCGGCTCCTGCCTCCTGCCACTCACAATCCTGTAATGGCTCCTCTCACGTCATACCAGAGTCGGTATGTACAAGCAATCGGATACGGTAAAAGTGATGGTTCGTCACTGGCAAGACTGAGTTATAAAGCCCTGTGGCCCCCTCTCTCGCCCTCTCTCTCTCTTGTGTTGCTTCCTATAGGGAAAGCCAGATGTTATGTTGTGAGCTGCCCCTTAGAGAAGCTAATATGACAGGGAACCGGGGAGGCCACTGGCCAACAGCCAGGGAAGAAGTGGCGCTCCCAGCGCAAGAGCCGACAAGCAGCGAGGCCCTCAGCAGCGTGTGAGTGCTATCGCAAGCAGACTTTACACCGCTCACACCTTCAGATGAGACACAGCCCCAGCCAGCAGCCTGACTGCAAGTGCATGAGAGCCCCAAGCCGGAATCCCCCACTAAGTCACTCCCAAACTTTGTGAGATAATAAATGTGTGTCCTTTTAAGCTGCTAGGTTTTGGAGTCATTGTTATGTAGCAGTAAACATTGACATTTAAAATGCCCTAACTTTTGAAGTGTGTCTGTTGGATCTTTAAAGGACAAAGGAAAAAAAAAAATGAACCTGTTATTTTGTTTCTTGCTTGTTTCTATTTTTCTTTACCATTAAATTAATATCAATATATGATGATACATGCCTTCTAATTTCTAAAAGCACTAGAAATCTTAAATTATACACACACACACACACACACACACACACATATATGTTAGCATCTATCAGCAGAATTTCCCTTTGTACAGTGGGAGGTTAGAATTCTTTTTCCAGTTGTAATTCACTTTGCTGGCAGTGAGCAATACCATATGAAATGATAAGATTCTGTTCTCATTGCTTCTGTTAGATTAACACAACAGACGTCAAGCTTTTCCAATCTTTTAATAATTGTAATAGAGAAAAATCTAGTGTAATATTTATATAATCACTATATGTTACTTATCAGCATTATTTCAAAACTAATTATATTAACTTTTTAAAGTAAAGAGTTCTCATTAAATACATTTCATGGAGAGATCCTTATTTTAAAAAAAAGACAACAAAACTGAAAGTAAAATGGAAAAGAAACAGAAAATAAAATTTTTTAGTTGTTACTAAGACAACTTATGCAGGTCAGGAAGCAACAATTAGAACTGGACAAAGAACGACAGACTGGTTACAAATAGGAAAAAGAGTACGTCAAGGCTGTATATTGTCTCCCTGCTTATTTAACTTCTATGCAGAATACATCATGAGAAACACTGGGCTGGAGGAAACACAAGCTGAAATCAAGTTTGCTGGGAGAAATATCAATAACCTCAAATATGCAGATGACACCACCCTTATGGCAGAAAGTGAAGAGGAACTAAAAAGCCTCTTGATGAAAGTGAAAGAGTAGAGTAAAAAAGTTGGCTTAAAGCTCAACATTCAGAAAAGGAAGATCATGGCATCTGGTCCCATCACTTTATGGCAAATAGATGGGGAAACAGTACAAACAGTGGCTTACTTTATTTTGGGGGGCTCCAAAATCACTGCAGATGATGACTGCAGCCATGAAAGTAAAAGACACTTACTCCTTGGAAGAAAAGTTATGACCAACCTAGATGGCATATTCAAAAGCAGAGACATTACTTTGCCAACAAAGGTCCGTCTAGTCAAGGCTATGGTTTTTCCTGTGGTCATGTATGGATGTGAAAGTTGGACTGTGAAGAAAGCTGAGCGCCGANGTGACTGCAGCCATGAAATTAAAAGACGCTTACTCCTTGGAAGAAAAGTTATGACCAACCTGGATAGTATATTCAAAAGCAGAGACATTACTTTGCTGACTAAGGTCCGTCTAGTCAAGGCTATGGTTTTTCCTGTGGTCATGTATGGATGTGAAAGTTGGACTGTGAAGAAAGCTGAGCGCCGAAGAATTGATGCTTTTGAACTGTGATGTTGGAGAAGACTCTTGAGAGTCCCTTGGACTGCAAGGAGATCCATGCAGTCCATTTTGAAGGAGATCAACCCTGGGATTTCTTTGGAAGGAATGATGCTAAAGCTGAAACTCCAGTACTTGGGCCACCTCATGCGAAGAGTTGACTCATTGGAAAAGACTCTGATGCTGGGAGGGATTGGGGACAGGAGGAGAGGGGGACGACCGAGGATGAGATGGCTGGATGGCATCATGGACTCGATGGACGCAAATCTGAGTGAACTCCGGGAGATGGTGATGGACAGGGAGGCCTGGCGTGCTGCGATTCATGGGGTCGCAAAGAGTCGGACACGACTGAGCGACTGAACTGAACTGAACTGTTGTGGGGAATCATGATTGGAAGAGCAGTATGGGCTTTCCTGATGGCTCAGTGGTAAAGAGTTCGCCTATCAAAGCTGGACGAGCAATACAGACATGAAACCTAGTTCCGGTGTGGAGTAAAACATTGGAATTTTTACCTCCCCTACACATACTCACTCATGTTCTGCTTGTTGCACCCCAGTTTGCCACTAGGGAACCACCACAACTCTTACTTTCATTCAAAGCTGTTCATCTGTTCATATACAAATGACCCCATTACCCCTATCAAGGATAGACGCATCTGTGACACACTTTGCTGATAAGGGGCACCATGACCGGTTCCAAGATGTATACATGGCAATCTAACCAGTGAGAATTCTCTACACTAAAGCCTTTGAGCAAGGGGTTGCTTCTGTACATTGGACTTGTGGAAGCTAGTAGAATAAAGGCTCAGAGCCACTAGTGACTTTTTCTGCTGGCTTTTGGCGGAAACCTCTCACGTAAAGAATAACAGAAAAATGTAAAACTGAGATGACAATAGAGACATACAGAGACCCGAAGATATCATGTGCTTCTGGAGAGAGCCACATCCAGAGCTTGTCATCATCTGAATTTACCAACAAACAAAATCCCTTCTGACTTAAATTTTTACTGACACAAACAATTTATTTATTCATTATGGCTGGATTTGTGTCATTAATCCTAACCAAGGAAAACAAAACAAACAAAAGCCAAAAAAAGTGTGAAAAATGCAGGGTGTAATCCCGGGTTATGGAAGAAAATTTAAAATAACAGGGTCTTGATCTCTTAGCTTATGATTAGTGTTCCTAAAAACCAAACAAATGGGGCCATCAGACCATGCAGCCACGCAAGAAGCAGCAGTCTCCATACTAACTTGCTGGGCCCTTTGTGCCCTGTTTTGGAATCAAGAGACCAAGGGTCTTGGGGCTGATACTGAGACAGGGGATGGAACAGAGAGTAATTACTGTCCATAACCTTCAGAATCAGCAGTCTATGTCTTGTGGCCAAGATTTTCTGAGGGACACCAGGTGTGCAATTTGTGAGCAAATGACAATCAATGTGACTATTGATTGCTTTGACCAATTTATTATGAGGCTGTAATTTCTTGGCCCCAGGATGTCTCCCCCACTGCCCACACTGGAAGTCTCCCTCAGGATCTCATTTTTCTGCCCTCCAGACATCTTTGGAGAAGAACCTCTCCTCTCCTCCTTCCCCACGTTCCTCTCCAGGCCTCTAGCCTCTCCACAGCTATGTCACAAGATTTCCAAGGAGCTTTTAGCTTATTGCAGAATCAGTTCCTCCTCAGAGCCTTCCACCACCCTCATCATTACCTCAGGGTGTTGGAACTTCGCTGTGAGCTGCTGACAGATCGTTAAAGATCCCAGCTGTTCCGGGTCTATAACAATCCTTTCAACTGGGTCTCCTTCCAGGAACAGCTGCAAAAGCTCCAGAAAGGAAGGGAGGAGACATTTTTAGCATGATAACAAATCTGTAGGGAGTGACCAGTTTACCCAGAAAGCTGTGATGCAGATGTACCCAGCCAGCAACTCTCCCCACCCTCCGGGAGAGAAGTACAAGGATGCTTTGCCTCTACGTGAACACTTTTCATAACCAGGGGAATGAGATCAAGAATCCCCACCCCTGGCCCCAGGAGAAGAGTTTGGAAAAACTTCTAGCCTTGCCCATAATGATGTACTACACAAAAGACCGGCCAGTGCTTATGTTAGGGGAAACATTGATTGAAACCACCCTCTCTGGCCACGCACCATAACTTACATGAGTTATTTTATGACAGGAGGACTGGTAAGGAACTCAGAACTAACAAACCATCACCAGCCAGAAGAATTCGAGAAAGGTCAAAGGGAAATGCCACATATTCTACCAAACTTCCAGAATCCTCCTCTCTGGAATCCATCTTGGCTGAATGATGTGGGCACCACCAGGAAGGACCCTGAGTCAGAGTGATTAGCCAGAGACAACCTGAAAGCTAATCCTATCACCATAAAACCTGGGACTGAGAGCCTTGTGGCAGAGCAGTCCTCCTGGGTTCCCTCACCCTCTTGCTCTCTTCCCAACAGAGGGCGTCAGCACATGTATCTCCTCAGACAAGTCATTTCTGAGTGTTAGACAAGGGCCCTCTCTTAGGCCCTAGAAGGGGTCCCCCTTCCTGCAACAGTTACAAAGTTCATTATCTTGTACAACCACACAAGTATTTTGTGCTCATTTATGCCAAATTAACAACATGATAGAAGGACTGGTGGCTGACAGTTTGGTCACATATAGGCACTGGCCACTTCCCTGGCAGCTCAGATGGTAAAGAACCTGCCTGCAGTGCAGGAGATCCAGGTTCGATCTCTGGGTTGGGAAGGTCCCCTTGCGAAGTATTCTTGCCTGGAGAATCCCACGGATAGAGGAGCCTGGAGGGTTTTAGTCCATGGGTCACACAGTCAGACATGATTGAATGACTAAGCACAAGCACGGGGCACTGGGCAAAGTGCCCAACATGCATTTTCTTATGTATACTCATAGCAAGTAAACCAAGGCACAAAGAAATTAAATAACTTGCCCGTTTGCACAACTCAGAAGTAGTAGAGCCAAAATTTGAACTCAGGTGCATCTGACACCAGAACCTATGCTCTGAACTTCTACCTTGGTCTGCTGCCTGCAGGGCAAAATGAAATCCCAGCAGCTCCATGATTGGTGCAGAGCCTGGCAATTAGTAGGAATTCACTAACGGTGATTGAATGATTTTTTTTTTTAATGAATACTAATTCACACCACTGTGCTATTTCACATGTTGCTATCTCTTCTTGAAACACTCTTCACTCAAAACTGCTTTGTCTACCTGGAAAACATTGACTGATTCTTCAAGACTTACCTTAGTCATTACATACAGTATGAAAAGACTTTACAGAACAGCCCCCTTCTTGCATCTAGTGGACAGGCTTAATCATTTCTCAATCATTTCCTCCATTTTAGAATATCTTTTAATGCACAATTCTTTTATGTAGCAAAGATTTTAATTATCATTCTCTCCCTACCCTACGAAAGCTAGGCAAGATTGTATTGAACTTCCCATTTCTGTGCCCCTTCAATATTTCTGCATATGATCAGGCCACTCATGATGACTTTTCTCTTGCTCTCTGAAAATCCTCACTTGACCTGCCTCTGTCTCACCCATACCCTACTCACACGACTGATCTTTCCTCTTACTCATAGAGCCTAATCAGCAAATGTCTGCATATCTGCCCCTGGTCCCAGCTAATGATTGTTCTAATATTTATATCAGAACATCTCCACCAGACTAGCTTATCAAAAGGGCAGTAAGGGGCTTGCTCCTCCGCTGGTTTCCCAGGTAACCAATGAGCCAACCTGACTTTAATTCCCCCTGTCACTGGTAACCCCTCTCTCCACCTCCCAGCATACCCCAGTGAAGACTGCTGCCATGTCTTTATGTTCTGCCTGCCATCTGCTGCATACAGCAGGGTATCACTCCAGGACCTTGCTTCAAACATATAAAGCTTCCTATCCCTTAAAGCATTTATGTCTCTATTGCTGACTCCAGGCTCTTTTTTTTTTTTTTTCTGGACTTGAGGCTGGGCAACCTTTTTGGTGAAGCACAACACCCATATCCTTTTCTCTATCTCTCAAGCTTTAGCTTCCTTGATTTTTGCTTTTTTCCATAATTATACCACTTTGGGATGAAATTCAACACTTTGATTTCTATAATCAATAGCAACTATTCATGAGTCTCATAATTTGGAGGGAAGAGCGTCCAAAGGAGACAAAGTAGTGTAGCACTCTGCCTCTAATATCTTCTTTACTCCAACACTTACCACATTCTCCTTATCTCTTATAAGTAGAATAATGTTTCAAATTCTTCACACAGTCTATGGCAAAGAATTTCCCTCCAGAATCCTGGCACCAACTATTGGCAAAACCTTGGAATGAAGGAACTTCAGGAGAGTAAGAATAGAGTATCATGGAGGGGAGCTGTCACACTCTAAGCCCTCATGAATTCAACACCCACTATAGAAATGAAGAAAAAGTTATGAAACTTACATTCCAGTAGAGGGAACACAGAAAATATTAATAAATGAGATGATGTCAGGTTTTGGTAATGTAAAAATTACTTGGCAAGGTAGACAGAATTAAGGTAGAGTGAGTGGTCAGATGTTGATTATGGACATGACATTTAAACTGAGATTTAAAGGTGTGAAGAAATCAGTCTTGTGGCAAGTTTGAGACCAATGTTGTAAACTGACAGAACTATGAGGGCAGAAAGTCTGAGGTAGCAATGAATTTGGGTCCTAGGGAAATGGTACATGAGAGAACAGCCATAGAAGATGAAGACAGAGACAGGCAGCGGCAGACCACCTTAAAGATTCAGATTTTTTCTAAGTCTAATGGAAATTGATTGGAGATTGTTAGAGACATGGGTGACCTAATTAAATTTCAAACCATTCTTCTGAATTAAATGAGACTTTATTCATATCTGTTTATAGTATATATATATATATATATGATTTGTCTATAGACTACGAGTTCCTTGAGGCCAGGTACTATGTCTATCTTGTTTTAATTATTTTATATTAAGCAATTAGCCCAGAACTGGAATACATGCTCCATTGAAGTTTTGCAAATGAATGGAAAAAATGGCTGAATAAATAAATTATTCTATAAAAAATACATATTTAGCAGGTACTTCAATATTTCTGTAATAGTTATAAAAGCTCTGGCAATTAGGAGTTTCAAGGAGAAATGATTTCATGAAGTTCTTGACCTTCTGCCATCTCACTAGCTCCTGTTCTACCTCCAATCTGCCTCTTTTTTTTCTTCATGTCCCCCTTTATCATGCATTAAGTCTTTTTTTTTTTGACAGTAGCAAAATAATTCTAGCCCCACTCAGACCCCAAGCTTTTAGCAGAAAACACCTGGTAACGACCATAAGTTTAAACATACAAGTTAAATTTTAAAATAACAACATTAGTAATATCTTGTGAAGTCTGTAACATATATTTATAAAATGCATACCTGACTGACCTAAAAGAAGACAAAAAATAAGGGGGAAGATGTAATAAAAAATAAGATGGTAAGCATAAAACTATATCAGCAATTACATTAAATATAAATGATTTTTAAAAATCAAATTAAAAGGCATATGTTTTCAGGCTACTAAACCCAATTCTACATGCTGTATATAAGAGACAGAATGTAAATAGAAGTCCATTTAAAATTGCGAAAGTAAAATAATTTTTTAACATCTAAACAAATCAAACCTAATCAAAAGAAAGCTGAGATTGCTACATTAATATCAAGTAGACTTCAAGGCAAGAGTTAAAGAAGAGCATTTTATAACAGTAAAAGGGAAAATGCAACAAGATAAAGCTGAAATCTATACGCAATTAACACAGCTTCCAAATGTGTAAAGCATAAAGCAGAGTTAACAGAACTAAAAGGAGAAGCAAGCAAACCTGAAACTATGTCCAAGATTCAAAGAAAAGTCATAAGGAAAATTAAAAATTATTTTGAGATTAATAGCAATGAAATACACTCCAGGCCAGGCTTCAGCAATACGTGAACCGTGAACTTCCAGATGTTCAAGCCGGCTTTAGAAAAGGCAGAGGAACCAGAGATCAAACTGTCAACATCCACTGGATCATCGAAAAAGCAAGAAAGTTCCAAAAAAATATCTATTTCTGCTTTATTGACTACCAAAGCCTTTGACTGTGTGAATCACAAGAAACTGTGGGAAATTCTGAGAGAGATGGGAATACCAGACCACCTGACCTGCCCCTTGAGAAATCTGTATGCAAGTCAGGAAGCAACAGTTAGAACTGGACATGGAACAACAGACTGGTTCCAAATAGGAAAAGGAGTACGTCAAGGCTGTATATTGTCACCCTGCTTATTTAATTCCTATGCAGAGTATATCATGAGAAACGCTGCTGGGAGAAATATCAATAACCTCAGATATGCAGATGACACCACCCTTATGGCAGAAACTGAAGAGGAACTAAAAAGCCTCTTGATGAAAGTGAAAGAGGAGAGGGAAAAAGTTGGCTTAAAGTTCAGCATTCAGAAAATGAAGATCATGGCATCTGGTCCCATCACTTCATGGTAAATAGATGGGGAAACAGTGGAAACAGTGGCAGACTTTATTTTGGGGGGCTCCAAAATCATTGCAGATGGTGACTGCAGCCATGAAATTAAAAGATGCTTACTCCTTGGAAGGAAAGTTATGACCAACCTAGATAACATATTCAAAAGCAGAGATATTACTTTTCAACAAAGGTCCATCTAGTCAAGGCTATGGTTTTTCCAGTGGTCATGTACGGATGTGAGAGTTGGACTGTGAAGAAAGCTGAGCACTGAAGAATTGATGCTTTTGAACTGTGGTGTTGGAGAAGACTTTTGAGAGTCCCTTGAACTGCAAAGACATCCAACCAGTCCATTCTGAAGGAGATCAGTACTGGGTGTTCTTTGGAACGACTGATGTTGAAGTTGAAACTCCAATACCTTGGCCACCTCATGTGAAGAGTTGACTCGTTGGAAAAAATTCTCATGCTGGGAGGGACTGGGGGAAGGAGAAGGGGATGACAGAGGATGAGATGGCTGGATGGTATCACTGACTCGATGGACAAGAGTTTGGGTGAATTCCGGGAGTTGGTGATGGACAGGGAGGCCTGGCGTGCTGCAGTTCACGGGGTTGCAAAGAATCGAACATGACTGAGCAACTGAACTGAACTGAACCACATGTTAAAATGTGTGGCATAAAGGTAAAACAGTGCATATATTAGAAAAAGAAAAAAAAGACATTTAAAACCAGTGTTTTAAGATTTCATTTTTGCAAGGAGCTAAAAAATGAAGAAAAATTTAATTCAAAGTAGAAACAGTTAATAACAATAAAAGTAGACACCAAATAAATAGAAATAGATATCAATTAAATAAAAATAGACATCAACTGAATAGAAAAGAGAAAGGCTATTGAAAAAAATCAACAAAGGTAAAACATGTTTTCTAAAAGGCTTACAAAATTGATACAGTCCAAACTATACTGATCAAGGGGAAAAAAGAGAGAGAGAGAAAACAAATTAGGGAAGGAAAAAAAATACATCACTATAGTTCCTACAAAAATTATAAGGGTAATAAAGTGAATATACACATATATATGTGTTTGTGCAGATAGATGGGTAGATAGATCCTAACAAATATTCATAACTAGAATCTGTAAAGAATTCCTACCTATAATAAGAAAAAGAAACAATACTTTTTTGTTTTAAAAGGCAAAATCCTTAAAAAGCATTTCACATGAGAATATAAAAATTTCTAAATAAATAAATCTGTTACTAGGTAATGAAAATTAAAACCAGGATAAGATACACAATTAGCACTAAAGAACTAATTAACAAAACTAAGTTTTGGTGAGGATAGGTAACAACTGGAATTCTCATTACTAGCTCAGTTCAGTTCAGTTCAGTATCTCAGTCGTGTCTGACTCTTTGTGACCCCATGAACCACAGCACGCCAGGCCTCCCTCTCCATCACCAACTCCCAGAGTCCACCCAAACCCATGTCCATTGTGTCGGTGATGCCACCCAACCATCTCCTTCTCTGTCGTTCCTTCTCCTCCTGCCCTCAACTTTTCCCAGCATCAGGGTCTTTTCAAATGAGTCAGCTCTCCACATCAAGTGGCCAGAATATTGGAGTTTCAGCTTCAACATCAGTCCCTCCAATGAAGACCTGTAGGATGGACTGTTTGGATCTCCTTGCAGTCCAACGGCCTCCCAAGAGTCTTCTCCAACACCACAGTTCAAAAGCATCAATTCTTCAACACTCAGACTTCTTTATGGTCAAACTCTCACATCCATACACGACTACTGGAAAAACCATAGCCTTGACTAGATGGACCTTTGTTGGCAGAGTAATGTCTCTGCATTTTAATATGCTGTCTAGGTTGGTCATAACTTTCCTTCCAAGGAGCAAGAGTCTTTTAATTTTATGGCACAATCACCATCGACAGTAATTTTGGAGCCCAAAAAAGTAGTCTGACGCTGTTTCCACTGTTTCCCCATCTATTTCCATGAAGTGATGGGACTGATGCCATGATTTTCATTTTCTGAATGTTGAGCTTTAAGCTAACGTTTTCACTCTCTTCTTTCACTTTCATCAAGAGGCCCTTTAGTTCTTCTTCGCTTTCTTCCATAAGGGTGGTGTCATCTGCATATCTGAGGTTATTGATATTTCTCCTGGCAAACTTGATTCCAGCTTGTGCTTCTTCCAGCCCAGCATTTCTCATGATGTACTCTGCATAGAAGTTAAATAAGCAGGGTGACAATATACAGCCTTGACGTACTCCTTTTCCTATTTGGAATCAGTCTGTTGTTCCATGTCCAGTTCTAACTATTGCTTCCTGACCTGCATATAGGTTTCTCAAGAGGCAGGTCAGGTGGTCTGGTATTCCCATCTCTTTCAGAATTTTCCACAGTTTCTTGGGATCCAGTCAAAGGCTTTGGCATAGTCAATAAAGCAGAAATAGATGTTTTTCTGGAACTCTCTTGCTTTTTCGATGATCCAGTGGATATTGGCAATTTGATCTCTGGTTCCTCTGCCTTTTCTAAAACCAGCTTGAACATCTGGAAGCTCAAGGTTCACATATTGCTGAAGCCTGGCTTGGAGAATTTTGAGCATTACTTTACTAGCGNCGGCAATTTGATCTCTGGTTCCTCTGCCTTTTCTAAAATAAGCTTAAACATCTGGAATTTCAAGGTTAACGTATTGTTGAAGCCTGGCTTGGAGAATTTTGAGCATTACAAGTGTGTGAGATGAGTGTAATTGTCCAGTAGTTTGAGCATTCTTTGGGATTGCCCTTCTTTGGGATTGGAATGAAAACTGACCTTTTCCAGTCCTGTGGCCACTGCTGAGTTTTCCAAATTTGCTGGCATATTGAGTGCAGTACTTTCACAGCATCGTCTTTAAGGATTTGAAATAGCTCAACTGGAATTCCAACACCTCCACTAGCTTTGTTCATAGTGATGCTTCCTAAAGCCCACTTGACTTCACATTCCAGGATGTCTGGCTCTAGGTGAGTGATCATACCATCGTGATTATCTGGGTCATGAAGATCTTTTCTGTATAGTTCTGTGTATTCTTGCCACCTCTTCTTAATATCTTCTGCTTCTGTTAGGTCCATGCCATTTCTGTCCTTTATTGAGCCAGTCTTTGCTTGAAATGTACACTTGGTATCTCTAATTTTCTTGACGAGATCTCTGCTAAGTCACTTTAGTCGTGTCCAACTCTGTGTGACCCCATAGATAGCAGCTCACCAGGCTCCCCAGTCCCTGGAATTCTCCAGGCAAGAACACTGGAGTGGGTTGCCATTTCCTTCTCCAATGCATGAAAGTGAAAAATGAAAATGAAGTTGCTCAGTTGTGTCCAACTCCTAGTGACCCCATGGACTCAGCCCACCAGGCTCCTCCATCCATGGGATTTTCCAGGCAAGAGTACTGGAGTGGGGTGCCATTGCCTTCTCTGGAAGAGATCTCTTGTCTTTCCCATTCTATTGTTTTCCTCTATTTCTTCCCACTGATCACTGAGGAAGGCTTTCTTATCGCTTGTTGCTATTCTTTGAAACTCTACATTCAAATGTGTATATCTTGCCTTTTCTCTTTTGCTTTTTGCTTCTCTTTTTTTCACAGCTATTTGTAAGGCCTCCTCGGACAGCCATTTTGCTTTGTTGCTTTGTTTGCTTTCTTGGTGATGGTCTTGATCCCTGTCTCCTGTACAAGGTCACAAATCTCCGTAAATCATTCATCAGGCACTATATCAGATCTAGTCCCTTAAATCTATTTCTCACTTCCACTGTATAATCATCAGTCAGTCAGTTCAGTTCAGTTTAAGTCATACCTGAATGGTCTACTGGTTTTCCCTACTTTCTTCAATTGAAGTCTGAATTTGGCAGTAAGGACTGTAATAATATGGTTTATGCCATACCCAAGCCTTCTGCACCCAGAGCCCCTATCCCTGTGGTAGTCCACTGCTGACCTGTACCTCCATAGGAGATGTTCAAACACAGGTCTGCCTCAGTCCCTGTGGGGTCCCTGGGTTCTGGTGCACACAAGGTTTGTTTGAGCCCTCTTAGCGTCTCTGGCAGGAATGGGGTTTGAATACTGGGACTAAGGGGACAGGAAAGGAAAACTTTTGTTATGTTTTTATTTAAGTCTAGCAGTATTACATACACAGTAAATATTATGTTAATTGATTTAATTAACTGTTACTTAAAATGTTTGAATTGTTATTTTTAATTGTCATTTATAAATACTTGCTAATTGATTTGCTGTATCACTTCATAAGCAATATAATTAAATTCTCCATTAAAATCACAGCTCAGGGGATAGAAATAGGGAAAGTGACTCTGTTCATCGCAAATCAAATTATAGTAATTCATTAAAGAAATCAGAATTGGGGGAATATGTCATCCTTGGAAATTGTAAGGTAGTCAAATAATCTCTGTGTAGACTAAGTTACTTCAATTTCCATAATCAAGTTACCCAATAGTTGACTTTTGATAGTAGTTTTGATAATAAACTGTATGTTTTAAACATCTTTTCTATCACTCTGCACTTCTCCATGGAGATGAATATTATGGAAAATAAACAAGGAAGGGAGTTCTAAGAAAGAATGAAATTGTGTATATGCTTTAATTAAAGCAAGATTTTCTCCTTCAAAATTCATGATAAAAGTATGAGAGAAAATACACAAGAAAACGTGAATGCAGTTTCACACAGCTTGGTAGTTTCCCAAAGGAGAAGAAGCCACTCTTATTAGTTAGCAAAGATAAGAAAAGAAATAATGGATTTAAATTTGAACAGGAAGACATTTGAAAGAGTGGAGAAAAATCTAGCAGTAAGATCAGCTGGGAATGAAACCAATTTCTGGAAAAGATGATGGGACCAAAATCACGTGAAACCTTAAGTTGTAGCTTGTCAAACTTCTAAAGAAGTGTACTTAATGCTCTCTAAAGATGCAAGTGCAGAAAACAGGTGAGAGAGTGAGTAGAGGGACAGAGAGGGTGTGCATTTCTGGTCCTGTGTGGCCTCTTTCCTTCCCGGTGTGAAAAAAGGAGTTGGAGGCTGTGTGTGTCTCATGGTGGGTGGGGACTGTCATTCTAGGTATGTGATAGCCATCTGTGGTTGAGTTAGGAGTTGAACACAGAGGTACTATGTATCTTTTTCTTTCCCATTGGTGAGGGAGCTGGGAGAATGAGGCTGCAGATTTCCTCCTTATCACCTGAAGATGCAGTTTTAAGGGAATAAAAGATACTATTTTTTTGAAGAATAGGTTCAATATGTGGTCCAGGGAGAGTCACCATAGTTCATAGCACAAAAAAATGCCTAGGAGATAAATAGTATCTGAAGGGTACCCTTCTGTCCTTGATTTTGTTAAGACAGAAATATTTTAAAAGTATAAAATTCTATGGCAGTCATCAGCATTTGACATCCTCCAAAGAGAGCTCTGGTCACTTTCCAAGCTACATGGAGCTTGGACCAGGCTAGGGTCTGGAGGATCTTTTAGCCTCTGTCCCACCATTATTCCTGAGTGACAAGATCTCAAACAACCCTCCTGCATAGAAAGGGTGGCAGTTCTCCTCATTTCCATAAAAACAAAAAACAAGCCGAAAAATCCCAGTAGGACTAACATTTTCCATTTGAAAAAGTAGAAAAAATTACCAAGGACAGCGTCAAAGGAGTTGCGTTACATTTGTATGATTTAGGTGAATCATTTCATCTGTCTGAACACTGGGGTCCTCCTTTTAAAAACCCAGACTGGGACTAGGTGATCTCAAAAATCCCTTCCAGCTCTCAGCTGTACATGAAGGTATCTGGAAAATGGTAGAGTGCTTTTATTTTTGTAGAAGGGATAACCAGCATGGAAATCTTTCCACAGAAGCTAGGCTTTGAATTTTATTGTGAATATTTGCAAGCTCTCGGTTGGCAAATTGAGGATTAAAGCTGGAACAACAACAACAAAAAACATTGTTGGGAAGTAGGCAGAACAAAAGATTTGGGATGGAAGGTTATAGAAACCAATGACAGCAGGGAAGAGAGTAGGTAATTGATTGCTCCCCCTTCATCTCTGGCCCCCAATTCAATCAGACATCAAGCCCGTCTCATTCTTTTTCTTTCCATCTACCTTCCTGAACTGAAACTGGAGGAGAAACTTGTATTACAACTTGAAGTTATATAACACTAATCCATGCTCCAACATTACAATCCTCAGACATTGCTTCAGATGAAGATAGCATTAACTGAGGATGAGAAGATTTAGCTTTCATCCTCAGATGACTCTTTCAGGGGAGTCTCCTGTGTGGCCCCACTTATTAAAGAAAATTAATGATACCTGTCCATTTTCACCTCAGCAAAGATGCATGGTATCTGTCCATTTTTGCCTCACCAAATTTGGAGAGAAATTCCAGACAGACATCAAAGGAAAATAGTGATTAGTGTATTGATTCATTTTCAACATGACAGATATTTCTCTCCATAAAATTATTTTTAATTATTAAAACAGGTTATCTTATTTGATGCATTTGAAGCAACAGGAATAAAACATGCTTTTGAAGTGAGGATGTCAACTCAGATACGAGGAACACATATGTTGACACCAAAGTTAAAAGGACCCCAGAGAAATGACAAATGATGAAGAGAAAGCACGACTGCAGCAGATCCTGACCTTTTGAGAATATGATCAGCCTGTCAGCACTAATGGTTTTCCGTGTTCCTAGCAAAAAGCTATGAGCGCCTCTATTTGGGATGGAGGTCAGATGATATCTCAATATAAAAAAAATGAAATGGTATCCTGTCGGACATAAATAATTCTGCAACTCTCTTTTTTCTCTTTCTTTTCTCATTTTGCAACATAGATGTAAAACATTTGCATAATATGTATATATGTGGGGAGCCTGGCCCTTTTTGCTTCCACCATTCCAACCAATCCAACCCCCCAAAGAGGAGTCTTAACATTCTTAAAGATTATTAGGACACCTAGAATGGTTATTAGAACCAAAAGATTTTTCAAGCACTCTGAGGATAGGGCAAGGACTCAGGGAATGGAACATAATAAGGACCCTGTCAATTTGATGTTTTCCATTTCGGGGAAGGCAATGGCACCCCACCCCAGTACTCTTGCCTGGAAAATCCAATGGACGGAGTAGCCTGGTGGGCTGCAGTCCATGGGGTCACTAACAGTTGGACAGACTGAGCGACTTCACTTTCACTTTTCTCTTTCATGCATTGGAGAAGGAAATGGCAACCCACTCCAGCATTCTTGCCTGGAGAATCCCAGGGATGGGGGAGCCTGGTGGGCTGCCATCTATGGGGTCACACAGAGTCGGACACGACTGAAGTGACTTAGCAGTAGCATACTCTTATTTGGAGAAAGAAATGGCAGCCCACTTCAGTATTCTTGCCTGGAGAATCCCTTGAACAGCATGGAGGGCTACAGTCCATGGGGTCTCAAAGAGTCGGACACGACTGAAGTGACTTAGCATGCGTATTCTTATTGTGCACTTGAAGCTTTCCTCAGAGGCAGCGCTTATGGCTGTAATACCTCTTCTGGACACTTATACTTTTGTTTAAAATTTCTGCCTCCTGACTTATGTTTCTTGAATTTATTGAAGAGGAACACAGTTTTCTGGAAAGGTCCTGCAAGACAGTGTTTTCCTGACTATCCAGATTTTTATTAACGGGTCTCATAAGGTCACAGACAGGAACTCAGAAGAATGGTGTCTTGATTTGCACAGAAAGTGTGCAACATGAGAGGAAGCCCTCTCAAAGTTTCTTTTATTCCTTCGTAAAGGTTGACCATGGTTATGGTTTCAAGGACAGTAAAAGGAAGTTAGAGGTGCTGTGAATTCCCCCTGAGAGTGAGAAAGAAATACGATGTCAACGACTCCAGTGTACACGAGTGTGTATTAGTAGTAATAGAATGCTAAGAAGAAATGTGGGAAATAAGAGTTACAACTGAGACCACATTTTGCTCTGGATGGCTCGTTAATCAGCAGGCACCCTGGGCAAATGAAGTGCTATGAACTGATGTCTGGATACAAGGTGGAAATTCTTGCTGAAAGGATCAGCTGCTTTCACTGAGAGGGAATCAACTGATCCATGCAGGAAAAAAAAGCACTCTTGAAAGCAAGAAATAAAGTCTAATATTGATTTAACCTGCACCAAGAGATGTTTCTGTAGGTTTCTTGCCTTTATGTTAGGTGTTGCAATAGCCAGAGCCTATATCCAAAACTCTTGAAGACAAGTTTCAGTTTGTAGTTTTCTCTTTTGTTTTTCTGCACTCCATCAATTCTACACTATGCACATGTAATGTCTCAGACCTGATTGGGGAATCACTTCTATTTCCCTCCAATTTTCCTGTACAAATCAAAGTAAGACTGATTTTTTTTTTTCATTTTTCCACATGTGACACAGCCTCCCAAGTCAGGAGGAGCATTGTGTGAGGAGAAAGGGTGAGAGAAAGTTCAAGCAGGTCTCTGAATGTTGGAAAGGCATTGTTTCAGGTCATAGGAGTATCTCCAGGCTTTCTTCATTCCCGGGTTGCATTAAGTCAAAGATTTTCATTTAAATTTTATATCTCAATGGATGAACTCCATATTAATTGCCTCTCTGGGTCATGTTCTTCCTGACATTTCTCTTATTCCCAGTCATTTGACATTTCATCCTCAGGGTAGCATGACACACATGAGCTATCTCAGAATTTCTTGAATAAATATTCACTATAATCATTTCAAGGGAGGCTATGGTAAGTCATTGGCACAAAGGGTTCATCCGAATTTTCTTAAGTTTCAAGAACTTTCTTCTTCATGGCCCACATAACTGAAAGTCAATCATTCATTTCTTTTCTAGTCTATTTAGCCACTGGGGAAATATGTGTTGTTTTACCTCAGTGATTTTGTTGAACCACACGCTTCCGCCCTGGAGTCCGTCGCCCAAGACCACCAAGACACAGGATCGATGCAAATAGCAAGAGGATTTATTGAACCGACGCGCCGGGGTTCTGTCCTCCTTAAGCAAGGAGCGAACCCCAATGACAGTTACAGAACAGTTTTTAAGCACAAAAAACCACATTGGGCGGGGAGGTATAGATATATCATGATTGGTCACAATACTGCTGACCTTTACAAGGATAGGCTTGTGAGGCTTTGGCGACATAATTCTGTGGATAACACACAGTTTACACAACTTGTTTTTCTGACTCTCTGGAAAGTCAAACCTTCCAGGTCAGGGTCTGTAAGCCTCCAGGTCAGGGTCTGTGAGTCACAAATAACAGAGATAACCTTTCAGTTGGTCTGGAAAATCCCTAAATCTTACAGGTTACTTCCTCACAATTTTCATATGCAAAATGGGAATAATTATACTTTTCCCTTGGCTCACTGGAAGGTTAAGAAGATTAATTATTTTTTTATTAAAAAAAATACATGTACTTCATGAATGAAATATGCTTTGAGTAGGAATTATTGTTCGGACTATTATCATCAGTAAGGATTTAAAAATCTTCTTTGTCAAAAAGGATCCTGAAAGTAGGAATTCAAGCTAATAAATTAAAACACACTTGAGGGGATATGAACTTGAATGTCTGTCAGTGACAATTTGATGCAGTGAGTAATCCAATTTCCTTCAGGAAATATGTAACTGTGGCAGGGGTGAGAAGGAGGTATGAGGATGGAAGACTAACAAAGAGAGTATATAGATATTCATTAATTCCTTCAAGAAACAGTGGGAGGAAAAGGAGGGGTTGGAAGACATATTTACCGAGAAGAGAGAGAGGAACTGTAAAAGGATAAAATAAGAAGAAAGCCCTGAGCATTCAGAATTGCTCCGAGAAATTGGCAAAACTCACAATGTACAGACTTGGATGTTCAGGAAATGTCAACTGACTGACAGACGCAAAGGAGATTCAAGGAGAAATCAAGAGGTTGGGGGAGAAATAAAAAAAAATAACCATTCAAATTATTCCATAATTAGAGCTAAAGTTTTCTTAGGAGGGAAAAAATTGGTGGAAGAAGGAGAAAGCTGGGAGAAACCACTTAATTGTCCCTGATTCTATATTCCTAAGTAAAGCTAAAGAAGGGCGCTAAGGCGTTCCCGGGGGCTGGTGTGCTGTCCAGGATGATGGACTGGAAAGCTTGCACTCTTCTGTCTGGAACGGAAAAGGCAGGCCGGCTCATGATGGCAGTCATTAATTCCATACATCCTTCTGTTGAGAAAGTACAAGCTTAGCCTTTGAGCCCCACAGTACTAACTGAAGGGAATTCATTCCCCTTGAGGCCTGGAAGAAGACGGAAGGACGCATTTAGCAAGCATAATAATCCAACAGATGGCAATAACTAATAGGTACACAGAGTTAAAGGGATAAGTTGAATTCAGATGTAAAATTTTTTGTGCCTCATACACTTTTATTTCTTACAGTGAGATGAATTATTTATTAAAATTGGTATAAACTATTGGGTTATTTTAATTTAAGCTTCTTATTATCAAATAAAATATAAATCCAGAAAAATTGTGCCAAACAAATGGGTAGTTGAATGGCTAGTTTCAAGGGAAAACCTTATAACTGCATTCAGGTCAAGAATGAGAATTTTTTTCAGCCACGCTCTCTGTCCGTGCCTTATTCAAATCCTGAATTTTGCAGTAATCACTTCAGATATGGATTTTTGATTTTGATATTACGGTGGGCAGACACTGCCCTTCATCAGCATCTCCTTTGGTGCTTTTTCTAGACCTAGACCCAAAACCTGAATGGACCAGGACTATCACTAACTGTAGATCTCCTTGTCTTTTTATCCTAAGGAAATTTGCAGTGTTTTATTTCGCTCCCTTTTGATATGAGGGAATGAAAAGGTCAAATTCCTTGTGCTAGTACAAGTTTCATTCATGCATAACTCATTGTTCATGTACCTGAAAAGTTAAGGCAAGTATGGGAAGAGCACATGGGTTCCCCCTCCTCTCCAGGGCCTTCTCCTGCCTGAGCTTTCTAGGGGCAGAGGGTGCCGCGATAATTAGAGTGCTGGCTAGCATTCTGCAGCTGAGGCCACTGCATGGTTGCAATTTAAGCTTATAGAGGAAGGCTGGAATGAATGTTATCTTTTCAACTTCTGCTTCATCACAAATAACATTCAGAGGCTGGTTGTCCAAGGTTAATTTCAAATATGGGAGGTTCTTAAAATTCCTGCCTAGGCTTTGTTGACAAAGAAGTATGCTGTATGTGACAGCAGTGTGATAACTCATTTATTTATTCACCATGAATTTTTGAGTTCCCTTATTTTGCAGGCAACAAGATACAGAAATAGTCCTGTCCTTCATGAAGCAAACAATTTGGGGCAGTAGTTTTTGTCTGTAGATGCACATTAGAATCACCTTGAAATCGGGCTTCCCTGGTGGCTCAGAGGTTAAAGCGTCTGCCTCCAATGCGGGAGACCTGGGTTTGATCCCTGGGTCAGGAAGATCCCCTGGAGAAGGAAATGGCAATCCACTCCAGTATTCTTACCTGGAGAATCCCATGGACGGAGAAGCATAGTAGGTTACAGTCCACGGGGTCGCAAAGAGTCGGACACGACTGAGCGACTTCACCTTACCTTACCTCACCTGAAAGTAACAAAACAAAGTTTTCCCTGCTCCCCATGCCCAATATATGCACATACACACTGGAGATTCAGGGTTTTTCTTTGTGTGTGTGTGTGTTGTTTTTTTTTAAAATTTTTTATTTTTACTTTATTTTACTTTACAGTACTGTATTGGTTTTGGCATACATTGACATGAATCCATCATGGGTGTCCATGAACTCCCAAACATGAACACCCCACCACCACCTCCCACCCCACATCATCCCTCTGGATCATTCCCATACACCAGCCCCAAACATCCTGCATCCTGCATCAAACATAGACTGACGATTCGTTTCTTACATGATAGTATACATATTTCAATGCTATTCTCCCAAATCATCCCACCCTCTCCCTCTCCCTCTGCCTCAGAGTCCAAAAGTCTGCTCTACACATCTGTGTCTCTTTTGCTGTCTTGCATACAGGGTCCTCATTACCATCTTTCTAAATTCCATATATATGTGTTAGTATACTGTATTGGTGTTTTTCTTTCTGGCTTACTTCACTCTGTATAATTGGTTCCAGTTTCATCCATCTTATTAGAACTGATTCAAATGTATTCTTTTTAATGGCTGAGTAATACTCCATTGTGTATATGTACCACAGCTTTCTTATCCATTCATCCGCTGATGGACATCTAGGTTGTTTCCATGTCCTGGCTATTATAAACAGTGCTGCAATGAACATTGGGGTACATGTGTCTCTTTCTATTCTGGTTTCCTCGGTGTGTATGCCCAGCAGTGGGATTGCTGGGTCATAAGGCAGTTCTATTTGCAATTTCTTAAGGAATCTCCACACTGTTCTCCATAGTGGCTATACTAGTTTGCATTCCCACCAACAGTGTAAGAGGGTTCCCTTTTCTCCACACCCTCTCCAGCATTTATTGCTTGCAGACTTTTGGATCGCAGCCATTCTGACTGGTGTGAAGTGGTACCTCATTGTGGTCTTGATTTGCATTTCTCTGATAATGAGTGACGTTGAGCATCTTTTCATGTGTTTGTTAGCCACCCGAGGGTTTTTCTTTGGTTTGGAAATCAGTGTTTTTTTTTAAAAGCTTCCAGAATTTTTTAGTGTGTACACAAAATTGAGAACCATTGATTAAAAGGAAAGACAAATACTGGATACATAAATTCACAAAATATTTGCTGTCATGGTAAAGAAGCACATATGAAACAATGAGAGTTTGGAATATATGAACAAACATCAATCTAGAGTAAATGCAAATCTCTTCAAACTTATTAAGTAAAAGCAGTAGGTTTGAAGGTTATTCTTATTTTTTAAATGGGGTTTTTAGCATTAGGGTTGCATCTAATTATAGAATTTGTCTCATAATTAACTTGCCTAAACAGATCTGTGGTAAAACAATTTGTGTGTGATAATGTACAGGACTTCTCTCAAACCTCTCTGGATCAGCATGTCCTGTGAAGCATGTCCACTGAAAAAATACGCACAACCTAAAGTTGAGCGTTATGTTTATTCAGCAGGAATTTTTAGGACTTCAGATCCAGGAGGCAGCATCTCAAGTAACCCTGAGAAAACTGCTCCAGGGAGGTGAGGGAGGAGCCAGGTTATATAGAAGTTTTGCAACTAAAAGCAGGTAGTCTGAATGTCAAAAGATTATTGTTAATTAAGGGAAAACCAGATATCTCAAGTTAAAGAATTTAGCACCTTTTTTTTTAATATATGGGAAGCTGCAAGAGTCTGAGCTCACTGAAATCATTCCTTTGACACGCACCTCAGCTGTCTGGGGTCAGTATCCTGTGTTTTCCACATCCTGAGTTTCCTCAGGGGTTACCATAGAGAGTGGCTGCAGTCTGATGGCTGCTAGATGGCAGGTATTCTTTCCTTCCTGAGTTTCCTCAAGGGTCACCAGCTCACTTGGGAGGGGGCTGCAATACCTGACTATGACAGATTTTGTCTACTGATATAGCAGTAAATGTTCCATTTCTCAAGCACTTGTTTCATTCAGCTATATTAGAGCAGAAATAATGAAGTACTCTCCTACCAGGTGAAGGGAAGAAAGTTTCTCTCCTTATGCTGTAGTTTCAAAACAAAAATCACTAGACTGGAGTACAGAAAACTAAGCCAATTTGAATACTTTGGAATGTTGCAGTAGAGATTGATAATTACTGGTCATCAAAATAACCCCATTCCAACAACCCAATAGCTGGGTGGAGGCTTCACATCTTGCAGTCAGTGGCAAATTATATGAGACCTCCACTTTCTAGACGGTGTTATCACATAGCCATGCCTAAGCCCCTCCTTGGCAGAGGTGTTTTTAGTAGCAAAATGCTGTCACATATTGTGGTTTCTCTAGAGTAGTGCAGGATGGTGGTCACAGAAGTCATTTCTTCTAAAATCACATGGGTTTTATTGATCGTTATTTATACTGTACCTATGGTTCTTGTTTAGTTGCTAAGTTGTGTCCAACTCTTTCGCAACCCCATGCTCTGTAGCTGCCAAGCTCCTTGGCCCACGGGTCTTCCCAAGCAAGGATATCAGAGTGGGTTGCCTGACCCAGGGATCGACCTGGAGTCTCTTGCATTGGCAGGCAGATTCTGTATCTCTGAGCCACCAGGGGAACCCTCAGGAAACTAAATGAATGGGAGCTCAGCCTGAGGTCATAGGTTATAAAGGGCTCATCTAATCACAGACAGTTTTCTCCTTTTTCAAGTCACAGTTTCTTTTATGGCACATTTTGAGTCATTCTCAGCAGTAGAATTCCTTGTTCATTTGCAAATAATGGACTTTATCCTTATCATCTAAATACAATGTTACCAGTATATTCCAGGAGGCAAGGACAATAAAAAAGAGGTACTTAAGGGGAAGGGTGTTCACTGGAAAGACAGAAGTTGAAGCTGAGACTCTAGTACTTTGGCCACCTCGTGCGAAGAGCTGACTCATTGGAAAAGACCCTGATGCTGGGAGGGCTTGGGGGAAGGAGGAGAAGGTGATGACAGAGGATGAGATGGTTGGATGGCATCGCTGACTCAATGGAGGTGAGTTTGAGTAGACTCCGGGGGTTGGTGATGGGCAGGGAGGCCTGGCGTCCTGCAGTCCATGGGGTCACAAAGAGTTGGACACGACTGAATTGAGCTGAACTGAAGAGAGAAAAGGCTCATTTGTTTCTGCAATTCCAGTCAGTGTAGAGAAACATCACTCCCAAACAGGTTTTTAAATAGTGACTTCTGGGATTCCAGTGCATTTTTCACAATTATGATCTCATGAAAACATATCAAGATGAAACAAATACATTTAAGTTACAATTTTAACCTCCTCTGACTAGATCTTGTATTTAAATTCTATTTGTGTGCTCAGATTCATTAAAAACAATCAGAGTTTTCCCCAGACCTGGGGCCTCTCTAGGTGGACTTCCAGCCTATGGTGGAAACTACTGACAAATTAATCCAGATGTAACCGCTGACAAGTGTATGTTTCTGTGATAACAGGTGCCCTTTTGTGTAAGAAGAGAGACCTAAACTGACCCCACAGGGCAAAGGTTGGGGGCAGAGGACTTAGCATGTAGGTCTTTGAGAAACTACAGAGCCCAGGTCCCTTAGGAAAGAAACCCCAGGTCACTTCCTTTGTCATTCGTGCCTAAAGTGCTTCTGCTGACCTTCTGGAACTCAAGGGCACAAAATTTAAGCCCAACATGGAAGTGTTCCGAATTCTGACACTGTTAAAAAATTGTGCCCTGCTGGTAAGATGGCCAAGTGTTCTTTTAGCAAGCATGAAGCCCTCTTGCATCTCCTGTTTGTAGATATACACAGCTACCCACTTCTATTTTAACCGGAGATTTACATACAACCAAAGATTGCAGATGGTCTTAGGTTCTCATCACTTTCTCCTGAGAAATGCTTGAAGCATCTGGGAACTGCGCCATTCAGCAAAACATAGAGATAAATGCCTTTCATTTTTGTTAACTACACAGAATTTTATCTTGGGGAGGCGCTCTTCCTTTGTGGCATCACAGCAAGAAACTGGCAGCATCTACTCTCCTTAGGAGTAAGATGCTTTGCATTGCTAAGAGGTTGATAATTACATGTTTGTGACCTCATCTCCAACAGCCTCGCCCCATGAATACAGATAACATCTTACAAAAGCAGAGGCTGAAAACTACTCAGACCAGGAAGGAGGAGAGTGAGGCTGGGGTGCTCAGGACCCATCTCCTGGGAGGGACCTGGGACAGCCAGTGGGGAACTTTCCAGAGTGGACTCCAGTCTTACACACTGGCCTTCTGTTTCATGGACTGAGAAGCACCCTTGGGAAGAGGAAGAAATACCCAACCTATAGGGTGACGTTTTATTTATATTCACATCCCTTGTTGAATCATTCTGAAGAACCCGAAGTGGCCGTGGCATTCCTTCTCTTTATGCACTTGGTTACAGTTTAAAATCTGAATAGCTGTTTATGCTGGAAGGCTGAACACCCAATCAGCAGTCTTTGAATTGAAGCTGTATTGTTCACTCATGGAAATGCCTGTTTCATCTGTCAGCTCTCTTTTATAGTGAGCCTAATAATTTATGCTTGCTAAAGATGTTTTCTGACCTGTGATTCCATTGCCAGTTAGGAAAGGGCTTGGCAGCATTCACACTTCCTTTCGTAATAGGGGGCCACTAAGGTACAATTTAGTGAAATTGCTGCTTCAGTGCACTAATGGTACCCAGACCCAGATGGGGGGAGGGGGGAGGGGGCGGGAGTGAGGGACCCTACCCTTTAGAGAGGGCCACTAGACTCTGAAGAAAGATAGCCTGGATAGGGGTCTCTTCGGGAGCTGCCTCCTTCTTTGGAGGTCTGTGTGACCTGGTGATGCCCTGATGGCTGAGAAGACTGACTCACCCACAGAAGTGCCAGAGGGCTCTACACACACAGGACTTCACACGGTGTCCAGATGGAGTGGGGCATCTTCANAGCAGTCTCCGAGATGTGTATAAGAGACAGGAAGAAAGATAGCCTGGATAGGGGTCTCTTCGGGAGCTGCCTCCTTCTTTGGAGGTCTGTGTGACCTGGTGATGCCCTGATGGCTGAGAAGACTGACTCACCCACAGAAGTGCCAGAGGGCTCTACACACACAGGACTTCACACGGTGTCCAGATGGAGTGGGGCATCTTCATCTAGGAAGTCTATATCATCTCAAATTAAAAAAAAAACAACCCTGTGATCCTATTAGATAGGGTGACCCATTTCAAGAAAAAAAAAAAAAGTAAAAATCCTTTGTGCCCTTCAAAAAAGAGGATCCATATATGCTTGAACTATGTATCCTTTATCTTATTACTGTTGAAATCACATTATGTTAAGTGGGACTTCTTTAAATGGGCCACCCCACATTATAATTATAGTCTTTTCAGATATTTAATTTGCAAGTTATTGGCAGACCCGTCCTGAAAAGAACTTTTCTAATTGCAAGTGAAATTATTCTCCAGGTGAAGTGTATCTTTTCTTTGTTTGATTCTCTCATAAAACTTGGTTTTTATTTCTCTCAGAGCATTTGTCTTATCCTCAGTAATAATCATTTGTGTACCTGTTTCTTACTTTACCAGTTTGGGCAATTTCTTGAGGTTGGTGACTTAATCTTATTCATTTTGTATTTATTGCAGCCCCTATCTCAATGCCTTCTTTCAGAAGGGACTTAATGAATACTGGTTTCAAGAATATTTTTAACAAAACATCCTAAATTGAAATAGAACCTCTCCCAACATATTCTAATTAGTTTGAGAAACAGATCTGAATACACAATAACATTGATGGGTATGCACAAAATACAGACTTTGCTTTAGACATAAAATTGAATACAGCGAGCAAGCAGCAATTATAAAGAAACCTTTCAGAGAAGAAATTTTATGCAATTTTGAAATTTTAAATGTAAGTAAATATTTTGAATAAGATATTAAAAAATCATATTCTTATCAACTTTTAGCTTTAATTGTTCTGGTAACAAAACTGCTGAAACCCCTCTGGAGAAGCTAGCTTCTATAAGACAGTAACTGACGTTGTGATAGCACTTTGAAATTGACAAAGGGCTTTCAGATTGAGGTGAGCATGAATAACCCCTTTCTACAGGTGACTTTGGAAAGGTTCCCTGACTTGCTTGTGGTCATTCAATGAGTGAGGTCCAGACCTAGACCGATTGCAAGGCTCAGACAATGAGACCCACTTCCTCTCAGTTATGCCCGCTTCCTCATTTGAGTCTCCCAAGTTATGTCTCCTTTTTAAAACAAATAAGCAGAAAATGGTATTTATCATCTTAGTTAACTATAGATTTCTGCTTTACAGAAACAGATTTTTCAGAGTCAAGAGCAACTGCACCACTTTTGACAAAATGTTTCATTTTGTAGTTAAAGAAAGAGAGCCTTTATTATTTTTGCTGATGTTTAGAGCAGCAAGTTATGGAATTTATTAAACCCTTTCTGTCCTAGTTGCTGGATTGACAACTATGTGACATAGATATCATTTCTGTTCTACCAATAAAGAAAGAATATGCAGAAAGGATCAATAAATTTTCAAGCATCACACCTGGAAAATGATAAAAATAGGTCAGTTATAACCACAACCAAGTACACTAATTCAAACTTAGGCTGTAACATGCATTCACTACAGTTATACAAACAGTTAGCAGCAGAATTGGGTATTTTGGTAAATTATGTGACTTCACCCTCAAAGTTTTTGCTAAATAATCCCTAAGAACCGCATGAATCTCTTTGTCCCTATCTTCAAATTCCTTTCTCTAATTCAATCTCTTCTTGAACTGCTTTATAGAAGCAATGAATATAAAGAACTATGTACATTTCTATACTCTAAGGTTTGACTTACCATACTTTGGACTTCAGTCTGACAGTTTTCCTTCTTATTTTTACATACCAATTCAGAAATCCATTTACACTTAAACATGCTTAATGGAAAATTAGAATGGAAATATAATTAAACAAGTGATGCCATTGGAAAATGTCCAGAGAAGAGCCGCTGAAATGACAAAACGGTTAAAGGGTGCTTTCTGAAGGCAGATAAACTAAAAGACAAGACTGGGCTTTAGTCTAGAAAGATGAAGACTGAGTATGGGTAGCATCTTGATTTAAGTTTAGAAACTGTTGTATAGTATTTCTAGGACAAGCATGGGTATGTTCCCCAAACTCCAGCACTCTCCTTGCAGGCTATTTCTTTAGACTTTATGTATGACTTGTATCTTCTTTTCATGGCATACCTTTTACTCCATCATTATTGCCAACTCATATCTATGCATATCTCCCTCTAACTGATTTTATGTTTTCAGAAGGCTTCTTGTCTACCTTTGTATTTCTGGCTGTTCTTGCATAATGCCATTCACTATGTGACTCCTTAATGATTATTTATTTAATTGAACTGAATTGTAAATTTTGGATAAACATGAAGCATAGTTTTATGAGGTGGCTGATATATTTATGAATCTTGTTACCCCAGCAGATTGAAGAAATCTTTAGATAGGTCAAGTACTGGCACTTATAGTTAGTTTTTAAGGAATTAGTCATGTTTTCAGAAATAAATTACTATTTGGAGGTGCAAACTTGAATGACAATACATCCTTCCAAATGACTAATTGGCATATTGGGCTGGATGATCCTTGGCCTGATTTAATATGACATTATCTTTACTGATATTTTTACAGGTGGAATTAAATGTGTATGGAAATGCCATCTATCAATTTCTTTTGAATATCCTGCCAGGTTATGTGAAAGTGAGTGAAGTTGCTCAGTCGTGTCTGACTCTGTGACCCCGTGGACTGTAGCCTACCAGGCTTCTCCATCCATGGGATTCTCCAGGCAAGAATACTGGAGTGGGTTACCATTTCCTTCTCCAGGGAATCTTCCCGACCCAGGGATCGAACCTAGGTCTCCTGCATTGGAGGCAGATGCTTTAACCTCTGAGCCACAGGGAAGCCTACTATGAAATACTATCATGATTGTTTTTCTAGCTGATATTACTTTGATGAACCTCAGTAGTTTGGCTTTTTGGTCAGATGAAAACTCTGAGAAAGCCAATGTGTTAATACACTTTTACTTGGTGTTGACAATGAGAATGAAGGATTCTGTTTCTTTTTCCAATCTAGCGTGCCACTGTTCCTTCACTGAACTTTATGCCCACAGTCTCCAGGTTTCTAAGAGCCCCACCTAGATCAGCTGAGCCCCAGCTGGACCAGAATCGAGTCTCAGAGAACAGCTTGTGGATAGCTTCAGATTATGACATGTGGTAGTAGAAAGCCCTCATTACCTATCCCCACTTTTTTTGTCCCCCTTTCCTCTCACCTTCTCAGTCTCCTGTAGGGATGCAAGTACCACAGCTACGAATTAAACAATTTAGGTTTCTGTAACAGATGGGGAGCTCCATCTGGTGTAAACACGTAGAGGGATGCCCTTGGTGTTACTTAGTCAGAAATGTGGGAAGCAGAGATGAACTCCTCTTCATAAGCCCTGTGCCCTGTCATGAGCTTCTTGTTCTGCATAGACGCTGGAGGCCACTTAGACCCTCAAACTTGGGCACAGCCCTGGTTTATGGCTGTTTATGAGCCACAACTCTGCCTTTGAAAAGTAACCACTGGTGCAAATGTACATTGTGCAAATAATTCTCTTAGACTGACTTTAAAGACGTTGGAGTAGTTGCACAGGATAAAGCTACAGCCCAGTACCAAGCAGATAACAGACACTCAAAATAGAATTAAAACATGAAAGATGACCAAAACATAGCCTGCTTGTGTCCAGGTGAGCAGGGAATGGTAGAGGATATCAGCGATTGGTTTGAGTCTTCACATCTGAAAAATGAGGGTGGAGGCTGAGGGTAGAGGTGAGCTGGGCATAAAACTAAGTCTTTAGGAATGAGAGGGAGAATTCCCTTTAGTTTCACCTTTTCTCTATCCAACAACTAACTATGTTACGTAAGACAGGGAAAGCTAAGTTTAGCACAACTTCCGTACAACCTCTATAATTTGTAAGACTTTGAGTTGAGTGTGTGGTACTTTCCTAGATGAAAAGATATTTTGTAAATACTAACCATTAATTTTTTGCATCACGCTACTGCTGTTATTCTTGTTTCCACAAGCTGGGCAGTGTGCCTTGCTTTTCTGTGGGAGAGAGATCACTTCTCGACACATAGAATCCTTTGGCTATCCCGCCTTGGTTAGCTATTTGATGAAAAGATTAAAGAATAAAGCTGTATCTGAGACCCATTCTGTAGCCTACATATATTTACATAAATTCCTTGAAAAGTAAATAAAAAGAACAACATGAATAAAATGGCAGAGACATGTGAGATCCAAAGCAACTACTTATTTGAAGGGAGGAAAAAGACAGTCTTGTGTCATTACAATTAAACCAAGTATGCCGCTTCATTTACTATTTTCGGTGAATTTTAATTGAGTTGTGTCTCATTTTTATAAATGTTGTCAATCTTCATTTTCTCTGTCTCCCATGCACCAACTTAAACACACACACACATGCAGATCTACATACCAACGTGTTTTGGGAGAGGGGCTGTGTATAGCTACGCCCTAGCACCAACTTCCATATAGTGACACACAGTGTTATAAACTTGAAAACACCCAACCTTGGGAGAACTCCCATAAGACTGGGGAAAAAAAAAAAAAAGCCTTCTTTTAACACATTTATTTTATAGACACAAAAGCTCAGCTAGTAATCAGTTTTGATAACTTTAGATGTCTGTTTCCCTGATGTAATGACTAGACGGGGGCCTTAACAATACTTCATTATGCTATTCAAAGTGTATGGCAGGATTCAGTCAGAGCTAGACTCAAAACCTGGCCCACAGCTGAAAGCAGAGATGATGCATTAATCCACAGCAGCACCCTCTCCCCCACGGCCCTCCTCAGCATTCAGCCACTAATAATGGATATCATTTTTCTTCATAAAACTCGTGGTACTTGAATCAAGCACATGACAGTTAAGGTTTGTTTAGTCTTTCAAGCAGGTGATTACAGGATTGAACTTCCCAAGTGAGAAGCCGATGGAATACAAATAGTTAAGAGCACACTTGAAGGGGGCAAAATTGTCCAGCCCCATCTGTCAAACTGTGCGTATGACATCATCAGATATTCTGCACTTGTTTGCTGCTATTCAGGCCGGCCCGCCCCGCAGTCTCCGCTTTGTGTTCCAGTTTCCTTTACAGGGCCAGCGGGCTGGAAAATTACCACATGCTGTCACAGTTAGCTCAGCCAGGTCTTGTTATCATTGTTTCCAAGGAATCCATTCATTCCGTTATTTTACATATTGGGCAGACGTCCTGCCACTGAGGCTTGGGCTGCAGTAACTTGAAGGGCCAAACGTTAATGGGCCTCTATTGTTGGTAGAATGGCTGTGCAATACGTGGGAAAAAATACCCAGACAGCTCCCTGACACTGGTTTAGGACCTCTAGACTTAGGGGGTAGCCTGTGAAGATCTTTTATGTAAACAAGCCTTCAATAAACAATGAATATCTCCTGTGTCAATATTCATAACCCATCAATAAAAAAATATATAAATCTTCAACTAGAAAGAAGCCCAAATGTATTATGGATGATGGAGCTTTTCCTTCAAGTAATCTATAGAATGTGGGCAAGTCTCCTTCTAAACACTGCTAATTTATGGGGGGTGATGGGGGGGAGGCAGCACTGTTGGGGCTTTGAGGAAAGAAAAGCATTTGATCTGAGGCTAGCAGTATTCTCATTGCAATAGATAATACAGTGTGAAAGTTTTGCAGCTTCCACTACTAGTAGACAGAAAGACAGGGGCCTGGGTGACACGTTACATCTTCACCATGTGTGCAATTTAAGGGAAGTGAAAACATTAGAAAAGTTGTTCAGGATAACATTAATTTGAAGGTGGATCATGTTATCTTGATTAATTAGAGCATAGATAAATATGAAGTTCCCAGCACTGAAAAAACCTCTAGCAATGTAGACATAGGAAGATACCTACTTTATGGAAGATGCCATTCGTTAAGTAGAGGTGTGGTTCTTGTTACTGCTCTTTTTTTTTTTTTTTTTTAATGAGAAGCATTTGGTTTATTTTTTCAAGATGAATCTGATCTTTTGACCACATAGTATATCAGAAATAGATCACAAATTGGTATGGATGTTTCAGTTTTTGTTACTAACCTCAGAAACTTCTTCTACCTGATTTTCTTTGCCTTGAACAAGACTTGATAACAAGACCTGGATACATAGATTCATCCCAATCCGGGACAGATATGGTGATTAGTTAGATGTATTGGCATTCAGAAAGAGCTTTAATTGACATCTTATCATTTTAAACATTTTCATGATTAGTTCAGCTGTAATTTCACCTCATTTGTTTTATTGATCCTCTGCAGGGTTCCAAATGGCCCTGCAGAAGTTTGCATCAAAATGGTTCTAACCCACATAATTTCTGAAGAACTAGAACACGATGCTGAGCACTTGGAGTAGGAGGATAGGCGAAAGAGATAGTCTGGTTCTGACAACCAACTCATACCATATTTAAGATAAAATATACTGCATTTTAAAAAACATTGCCCTGTCTTAAATCTAATTTTGTCACTTTGTCTTTCTTTAAGATATATTCTAAACGACCTTTACAATCAATTATTTTATTCTTCTAACTTTTCTTTCAGTTCTCAACTTGATACTTATGGCAGGTTTCTGCAAGATAAAAACAAGTTTTGATAGTTTACTTTGACTCCAAAGTTACATTACGAACATTACTTCTGAGATCCCAGAGTATCTATCATCTTTATACCCAGATTGAAAGTAAGTGTAGATTTAACCGCTAATTATTTAACAAGGCAGACTACTGACTGATTCTTTGTCACATTTAATAAGTGCAATAAATTAAAAAACAGTTTTTCAGTCAGTGCCAAAAAATTGTTTCCTTAAGCAACACCCTCTATTTATTATCTCATAGTATATACCAAGCTATATTGTTTAACAATTAGTTTATTGTTTAACAATTAACAGTAACTCTCAGATGAAAACAAGGCATGAAGATAAATATACTAATAGTGGCTTTTCTTACCGAAAAAGGCAAACTATAATTACTGCAGCTACCTCCTGCATTCAAAAGCAATGACAATAAAACTCAACTCTTTGAATCAATACTCACAATTGTTTAGAATAGATTAAAAAAATGCAAAAAAAATTTATGCAATATATTGCCTACCTGAGAGAAATATTTTCATTTATGAATCCAGTCCACCAGTGATATCCTTGTGCCCAATTTCTCCTTTGTCACCACCTGGTTCGTATAAAGAAAATGTCTCCAAGAAATCACACCAAAGTAACTAAACTTTTTTTTTTATTTTCCAAATGGGCCTTCAGATCATATTAGAAACTTTTTATAATATTAACAATTTTCTTTCATCTTATATTAGAATCATATAATTTTGGAATTTGAGTTGCCTAACAAGATATGACCATGCAATCATTTCAGCAATTTTCATTCCATATTAGTGAAAACAAATACTAATATAATAGGATGCTAACATGAAAAACCCTAATAGAACATGACAAAACTTTTCATGTTTTATTTATGCATTCTTGTTGTTGTTCTCCATTTCAACATTTTCTACTTCTGTTTATGGAAAAGTAGCATGGCCTTGCATGTTTCTGAATATCAATTAAGCAATATTGTAATGCAACAGTAATGCAAAAGTTTGCTATCATTCTGATATAGGACCAATACCCTTCTCTGAATCATCAAGTCTTTGAAAGAAAATGGTTTCATTTGGTTTTTTTATTTATTTCAATTAAGTTTAGAAACTGAACTATTTGCAAAAAGAAAATAAGGAACTTTGTAGTTGAGTATGAAGATGCAACAAATTAAAGAAATGATACAATTATCTAGATAACTTACTGCCTTTCCCCCTTTAAGCATCCATGTAATAGAGATAAAGGTGAGTTTTTGGCTTGAATTTTGTAGGCAACTGCCTTCATTTTATACTCTGATTCTCTTTTGTTCCACGGGGGTAACTTTCATCCAGAGTCTTTCCTTAAACCTGGTTCATTTGAGCAGGGTTGCTAGGGATGCCCAATGAGGAAACAAACTGAGAGGAAAGAGATTCTCATCTTGAGAATCTACCAATAGAAATAAAGGGTGTTTTGTTGATCCTTCTCATTGGTATCAAGAAGAATTGCACTGGGATTAAACACAGTATTCTCTCAGGTGAGAAAGATCTTGTTCTAATGGTATAAGGCTTTGATCTTTTCAGAACTGCTTTGCACACGATGATATCAGCAGTGCACAACAGGCATAGTTAAAAGGACAGAATAAACTCCTCAGTGTTTGGCAGAAAACACGACCCTTCCATTGCCCACTCCACTTCACCTGTGTATGTGGTGATTTGTGAAATTAAACAGGAAAAACTTTGGCCATGTGAGTGCCTAGAACTTTTCTTTCCTATCATAAACCACATTATCATGGAGTAGAGACATAGCTTCCACATTTTGGTAAACAAAATTTACACAAGGTCAAAGTTATCTTTGAAATCTTCTGTGGGAAAACACTGCATTGGAGGATACATTTGTTTATCCTGTCTTTAATAAATCCAGCATAACCCATTTGTCTTCTAGGCTGCTATTAATTCAGTAGAAGATAAGAAGAAGGGAGTGTCTTGTGTTAATGGTCAAACCTTTAAACCACTCAGATCATTTCATGGCAAGATATTCGTATTATATGTGGTCAGTGATAACCAAGACTTTATCTTTTCTGGATCATGTTTACCTTAGGACATGTCAGTGAGAATAATAGTGGGTAGAGTTTGAGGGTTTTTTTTTTTTGTTTGTGTTATGTTTTTCTCTCTCTCTTTTCCCCTCTGCCTGCTCATCCTTTTCCTTTTCTTGTTTCTCTTCTTTTCTTGTCTGAATGAATGTAGATGATAAAGTTAAGTATGTATATGACTGTCCCCACTGTAAGTGCTTGTGTGATTTTCTGTCTCCCCTGATAATATGGATTCCATGAGAAGTGAGATCAGATTTATCTTGCTCACTGTTGTGTTCTTGGCATCTAGTTCAGTACCTGCCACAATGCAGGCACTTGGGAAATATTTGTTTAGTAAATGAATGAATCGCTCAATCAGTTTCACACTGGCAGGCTCATGTGCACTTGCCTTAAAAGCAGAAACTAAAGTTATTTCACACCACCAATGCAAGCAACTTGGGATGCTCTTGGAGCCATTGCTAATGGATGTCCAGAGGGCACAGGGCAAGCCACGCTTCAGTTCTGGCCTTGAGAGATGTTGGACTGGGAAACAAGTTGGCTGACTCCTTTAAGGGCAAGTTTGAAACTGTTGGGATTATGGTGGGAAGTTCCCTGGGACATGGCTTATGGCAAGGAGTACTCAATGTATTTCCATGCTGCCCTAACTTCATATTCTCCAAGGTTCTACTTTATTAAACTCTCTCTCTTTTTTTTCCCCTGCCAAATATTGCTGGAGTACGGTAGAAAGGGTAGAACCAGCTTGCCAACAGATTAACTGAGTGTATGACACATTTCTCCTCTTCAAGCAGTTTTCATGAGAGTATATTTTGATAAGATGTTCCATAAGGTATGGTCTCTAGTACAGGACGTGGCCTTGCATAGGAACCATAACTTATACATGTTTAGAATTGGCAGTGAAATATGACCAAATGGCCTTTTGTTGTGCATGTGATTGGTTTTTAACCATGACCAGAGAGACACTGGTGGAGAAGGAAATGGCAGCTCACTCCAGTATTCTTGCCTGGAGAATTCCATGGACAGAGGAACTGGTGGGCTACAGGCCATGGGGTTGCACAGAGTCGGAAAGGACTGAGCAACTAACATATAACATATATAGAGAGACCAGAATGGAAGGAATAAGAGAAAGCCTTGGGCTCATCAATATGCAAATGTTTATGGCTGATTCAAGTTATTTTATGGCAGAAACCCACTCAGCATTGTAAAGCAATTATCCTCCAGTTAAAAAATTTAAAAAAAAAAGAACACGCACACAAAATCTTTTAAGCAGCACATGAATGATTTACAGGTAATACAAATACTTGGGTTTGTAGGGAAGATAATTTTCTTTTCTTTCAGTGATGACAACACATCTCAGGGAATCAGCAACACGGTAGCGGGCTTGCTGTTCCCCTTTCCACATTCAGGGAAGAGCCATAGTAACCTGCCCTTGCCCCCGTCTTGCCCCTGGCGTGGCGTCGTGGAGCCACATTTCTAGACTCATTCTGACTGTGACAGTTCTGGGAGACTCCATGTGATGTACCCAGTGCTCTGTGCCTCCTGAGATTATCCTGGTGAATTGGGTGGGGACAAGGGGGTGGTGATACAAGAAGCTAGAAGGGCTTGTGGCAGACTTTCTTCATTTTGCTGGAGCATCGTGAAAAACGAAATACTCGACAGAGCAATCACAGACAGACGGCGGCAGCCACGTGTGGGGTGGAAGTAATGCTTGCTCAAAACATCAAGGGAGTGGCAGGCAGGAGGTAATTATTAGGGTCAAGATGAGTTAGGCTGTATTTGTATTTTAGTGCTCTCTCTTCTCATTCATGTATGATTTGGGGCAAGGTATTTGCCCTAATTCTTAAATTCCTCATCTGTAAAACAGGGATCATAGTGCTATTTGCCTTTTACGATTGTTGAGAAAGTGAAATAAGAGAATGCATCTAAAGGGCTTAGGCAGTTCCTGGATTCATAAGATATGGCTTTTAATTAAGATGCTGGAAGTCTGCTTTTGTTGTTGTTTAGTTGCTAAGTCGTGTCTGACTCTGCGACTCTATGGACTGTACCCCTCCGGGCTCCTCTGTCCATGGGCTTTTTCCAGGCAAAAATACTGGAGTGGGCTACCATTTTCTTTTCTAGGTGTCTTCCTTACCCAGGGATTGAACTTCGGTCTCCTGCCTCTACTGCATTGGCAGGCAGATTCCTTACCCCTGAGTCACCTGGAAAGCCTGCTTTAGACCACCCCTTATTTTTCTCTGAGTTGGAGAAAAGTAGTTTTTTTTACCTGATACGTCATATCTGATTATAGCATTTCTTAATTAGTTCCAGGGGATATATTTGGTACTTAGATATTTTAAGGATGGAAATATTAGAGTTGTCTCTGAACTGTCTTTTAAGGTAATAGTCAGATATCATGCACATTTCATGTTTTCTTAATTTTCAGCTTTAATAATTGTTCAGTTGTGTTTCTAACAACTGTTTTTTTTTTAAANAGGTCAAAGTTATCTTTGAAATCTTCTGTGGGAAAACACTGCATTGGAGGATACATTTGTTTATCCTGTCTTTAATAAATCCAGCATAACCCATTTGTCTTCTAGGCTGCTATTAATTCAGTAGAAGATAAGAAGAAGGGAGTGTCTTGTGTTAATGGTCAAACCTTTAAACCACTCAGATCATTTCATGGCAAGATATTCGTATTATATGTGGTCAGTGATAACCAAGACTTTATCTTTTCTGGATCATGTTTACCTTAGGACATGTCAGTGAGAATAATAGTGGGTAGAGTTTGAGGGTTTTTTTTTTTTGTTTGTGTTATGTTTTTCTCTCTCTCTTTTCCCCTCTGCCTGCTCATCCTTTTCCTTTTCTTGTTTCTCTTCTTTTCTTGTCTGAATGAATGTAGATGATAAAGTTAAGTATGTATATGACTGTCCCCACTGTAAGTGCTTGTGTGATTTTCTGTCTCCCCTGATAATATGGATTCCATGAGAAGTGAGATCAGATTTATCTTGCTCACTGTTGTGTTCTTGGCATCTAGTTCAGTACCTGCCACAATGCAGGCACTTGGGAAATATTTGTTTAGTAAATGAATGAATCGCTCAATCAGTTTCACACTGGCAGGCTCATGTGCACTTGCCTTAAAAGCAGAAACTAAAGTTATTTCACACCACCAATGCAAGCAACTTGGGATGCTCTTGGAGCCATTGCTAATGGATGTCCAGAGGGCACAGGGCAAGCCACGCTTCAGTTCTGGCCTTGAGAGATGTTGGACTGGGAAACAAGTTGGCTGACTCCTTTAAGGGCAAGTTTGAAACTGTTGGGATTATGGTGGGAAGTTCCCTGGGACATGGCTTATGGCAAGGAGTACTCAATGTATTTCCATGCTGCCCTAACTTCATATTCTCCAAGGTTCTACTTTATTAAACTCTCTCTCTTTTTTTTCCCCTGCCAAATATTGCTGGAGTACGGTAGAAAGGGTAGAACCAGCTTGCCAACAGATTAACTGAGTGTATGACACATTTCTCCTCTTCAAGCAGTTTTCATGAGAGTATATTTTGATAAGATGTTCCATAAGGTATGGTCTCTAGTACAGGACGTGGCCTTGCATAGGAACCATAACTTATACATGTTTAGAATTGGCAGTGAAATATGACCAAATGGCCTTTTGTTGTGCATGTGATTGGTTTTTAACCATGACCAGAGAGACACTGGTGGAGAAGGAAATGGCAGCTCACTCCAGTATTCTTGCCTGGAGAATTCCATGGACAGAGGAACTGGCGGGCTACAGGCCATGGGGTTGCACAGAGTCGGAAAGGACTGAGCAACTAACATATAACATATATAGAGAGACCAGAATGGAAGGAATAAGAGAAAGCCTTGGGCTCATCAATATGCAAATGTTTATGGCTGATTCAAGTTATTTTATGGCAGAAACCCACTCAGCATTGTAAAGCAATTATCCTCCAGTTAAAAAATTTAAAAAAAAAAGAACACGCACACAAAATCTTTTAAGCAGCACATGAATGATTTACAGGTAATACAAATACTTGGGTTTGTAGGGAAGATAATTTTCTTTTCTTTCAGTGATGACAACACATCTCAGGGAATCAGCAACACGGTAGCGGGCTTGCTGTTCCCCTTTCCACATTCAGGGAAGAGCCATAGTAACCTGCCCTTGCCCCCGTCTTGCCCCTGGCGTGGCGTCGTGGAGCCACATTTCTAGACTCATTCTGACTGTGACAGTTCTGGGAGACTCCATGTGATGTACCCAGTGCTCTGTGCCTCCTGAGATTATCCTGGTGAATTGGGTGGGGACAAGGGGGTGGTGATACAAGAAGCTAGAAGGGCTTGTGGCAGACTTTCTTCATTTTGCTGGAGCATCGTGAAAAACGAAATACTCGACAGAGCAATCACAGACAGACGGCGGCAGCCACGTGTGGGGTGGAAGTAATGCTTGCTCAAAACATCAAGGGAGTGGCAGGCAGGAGGTAATTATTAGGGTCAAGATGAGTTAGGCTGTATTTGTATTTTAGTGCTCTCTCTTCTCATTCATGTATGATTTGGGGCAAGGTATTTGCCCTAATTCTTAAATTCCTCATCTGTAAAACAGGGATCATAGTGCTATTTGCCTTTTACGATTGTTGAGAAAGTGAAATAAGAGAATGCATCTAAAGGGCTTAGGCAGTTCCTGGATTCATAAGATATGGCTTTTAATTAAGATGCTGGAAGTCTGCTTTTGTTGTTGTTTAGTTGCTAAGTCGTGTCTGACTCTGCGACTCTATGGACTGTACCCCTCCGGGCTCCTCTGTCCATGGGCTTTTTCCAGGCAAAAATACTGGAGTGGGCTACCATTTTCTTTTCTAGGTGTCTTCCTTACCCAGGGATTGAACTTCGGTCTCCTGCCTCTACTGCATTGGCAGGCAGATTCCTTACCCCTGAGTCACCTGGAAAGCCTGCTTTAGACCACCCCTTATTTTTCTCTGAGTTGGAGAAAAGTAGTTTTTTTTACCTGATACGTCATATCTGATTATAGCATTTCTTAATTAGTTCCAGGGGATATATTTGGTACTTAGATATTTTAAGGATGGAAATATTAGAGTTGTCTCTGAACTGTCTTTTAAGGTAATAGTCAGATATCATGCACATTTCATGTTTTCTTAATTTTCAGCTTTAATAATTGTTCAGTTGTGTTTCTAACAACTGTTTTTTTTTTAAAATGTACACCAGTTACTTAATTAAGTCAGATATTTTCAAGAAAGAGTAGAAATGAATAAATAAGATGATTCAAGATGAAATAGCAGATTACTGTATCTTTATGGACAGTATTCTGTTTGATAATTTGAAGAAAATTAAAAGAATGTGCATCATTTACATTTTTGTATCCTTAGCAATGCGTATGGATGTTCATTCTTTAAACACTGTGTCCATATTATTCAAATGTTCTTCTTTACATATATCTTTAAAGGTCTTTTTATTTTAGATAAGTTATTTTTCCTTCTGATTTTTCTTATGTATCTTTTCTAAAGGTGTTAATTCAGTTTACTCAGTTTACTTAGATCATTTTGTTAAAAAAAATCAAATAAATTACTTGATACTCTTGAAGTAGCTCCACATATATGTCCTTAGTATTACCACGATCTTGCCAAATTAAGTGATCTGTTAAAAGAAACCGTTTCTGGCAGAATTAAGAGTGAGGACTAAGACTCAGCTCCCTACCTCTTTCCCTAGTTTTTGTTTTATCCACCTCCATTCTCTCAGGTAACAGAATTCTCGGAGGCACGTGCATGGCAGGAATGCGGTATTCATGGCAGACCCACAGGGGCCATGCCATGGTCTGTTCTGAAGCTGCCCACCTCTTACAGGATGCTTTAGGGTGAAGACGACTTGTGTTGTGCCGTCTCTTTGGGTTACAGCAGAGTTCTTAAGTCTCTATTGTAATATTTCTATCCTGATACTATAAAAAGTTAGATTCTATAATACTTATAATAATCTTAAAATTTTTATTCTCATTATGATATTACCTAATAAAATGATTTTACACACCACCCACTACTGCCTCTCTCCCCCAAACTGGTAACCCTCGTTTGTTCTTTATTTTTGTGAGTCTGCTTCTTTTTTGTTATATTCACTTGTTTCTTATCCTTTTTAGATTTCCCATGTAAGTGCTATCATACAGTAATTTTCCTTCTCTGATTTTTTTTATTTAGCATAATGTCCCCCAAGTTGATCCATGTTGCTGCAAATAGCAAAAATGTTATCCTTTTTTATGGCTGAGTAATATTCCATTCTGTCTATATATGCCACATTTTCTTTATCCATTCATCTATTGATGGACACTTAGTGTCCTTCCATATTTTTGCTATGAAATTGGGGTGTATGTATCTTTTTGAATTAATATTTCCATGTATTTTGGATATATACTCGGGAGTGGAATTGCTGGGTCATACTGAAATTCCATTTTTAGAGTTTTGAGAAACCTCCAAAACTGTTTTCCACAATGGCTGTGCCAATTTACATTCCCACCAACAGTGAACAGGATTCTCTTTTCTATGAGATTTTCGTGAATTCAAACTCTAAACAACTGCTTTAGAGGACTCCAGAGTTCCCTGATGGCTCAGCTGGTTAAGAATCCACCTGTCATGCAGGAGACCCTAGTTCAATTACTGTGTCGGCAAGATCCACTGGAAAAGGGACAGGCTACCCACTCCAATATTCTTGGTCTTCCCTTGTGGCTCAGCTGGTAAAGAATCTGCCTGCAATGCGGGAGACCTGGGTTCAATCGCTGGCTTGGGAAGATCCCCTGGAGAAGGGGAAAGGCTACCCACTCCAGTATTCTGGCCTGGAGAATTCCACAGACTGTATATGGGGTCACAAACAATGGAACACAACTGAGTGACTTTCACTTCACTTCGGGGACTCCAGTGACCTGCCATAATCTATCCAAGGTCTTCATGGCTGAGTCACAAATTGGATAAAATTGAAGACAAATTCAGAATAAATTTGCTACTCTTTGGGAGGTAAAACAACAGGCTTCTCCTCTCAGGAGGAATTATTTCCTGTTTAGGGGAAACTGTTGAGAAAGACGTTAGCAAAGTTGAGTGGAGTGGACTGGAAATCTTCATATTTTCAGTTCGGTTCAGCTTCTGGCAGAGTCATTTGCTTGCTCTTGAAGCTTAGATTTTGGGACCACTTCACAATTCCTTGGAAAGTACTTTTTCTTTTTTGAAGCTTCTAGGCATGACCTCAGTGGGTCTATGAAGATCTGGTTTTGCTCCAGTATCTGAATATTCAATAGCTCTATGGTCCTGGGGAGTCAGAAAATATTTAAACCTACAAACTACTGTTGGCATTTTTCTGCAAATTACTGTCATTCCTTTAGGTGGTTATGCTGTTCCATTCATAAATATATGTATTATAGCCTAGTTTTTGATGACTTTCTTTAAAATGATATAAAATCTGGCCACCACAAGGATTCTTTTCCTGTACATGTCACATCATCTCTAAAGCCTTTCAATCCCTTCGTTCTTAGCTGTCATGTATAATACAGTGAATGGGATCCTTTTATTATCTTCTATTAACTGGCTTTGATGGCTACCACAGGAATTGCGGATCTACTTTTCTCCAGAGAATTTATTTTCCTTTTCCCTAGAGTAATTATATTTAAAAATCAGTCTTACCAATTTTTGAAAAACAACAGTGAATTTGGAATTTATAAATTTAGCCCTGTTTTACAAATTTAATACAAAAAGTAACAATCTTGTGATTTGTGAGGGAAACATCAATAGACGTATATACTTTTTCCTGTTTAATTGGGTAAACTAAAGAAATCTCTTGAATGGTTCCTACTACTGTGCTGTTGTTTTGGACTTAGAGTGTCTATTGATTCTGACATTGTGTACATCACGTTTGTGTACCCTCATTTATGTATTCAGCAGTGTTCGGAAGCTGGGAAAGATTGAGGGCAAGAGGGAAATGGGGCGAGAATTGATGAGATGATTGGATGGCATCACTGACTCAATAGACTTGAGTTAAAGCAAACTCTGGGAGATACTGAAGGACAGGGGAGTCTGGTGTGCTGCAGTTCATGAGGTCACAAACAATCAGATATGACTTAGCAACTGAATCAGTTCAGTTCAGTTCAGTAGCACAGTCGTATCCGACTCTTTGCGACCCCATGCACTGCAGCACGCCAGGCCTCCCTGTCCATCACCAGCTCCCAGATTCCACCCAAAGCCATGTCCATCGAGTCAATGATGCCATCCAACCATCTCATCCTCTGTTGTTCCCTTCTCCTGCCCTCAAACTTTCCTGGCATCTGGGTCTTTTCCAATGAGTCAGCTCTTCACGTCAGGTGGCTAAAGTATTGGAGTTTCAGCTTCAACATCAGACCTTCCAGTGAACACCCAGTACTGATCTCCTTTAGGATGGACTGGTTGGATCTTCTTGCAATCCAAGGGACTCTCAAGAGTCTTCTCCAACACCACAGTTCAAAAGCATCGATTCTTCGGCGCTCAGCTTTCTTCACAGTCCAACTTTCACATCCATACATGACCACAGGAAAAACCATAGCCTTGACTAGGCGGACCTTAGTCGGCAAAGTAATGTCTCTGCTTTTGAATATACTATCCAGGTTGGTCATAACTTTTCTTCCAAGGAGTAAGCGTCTTTTAATTTCATGGCTGCAGTCACCATCTGCAGTGATTTTGGAGCCCCAAAAAATAAAGTCTGACACTGTTTCCACTGTTTCCCCATCTATTTCCCATGAAGTGATGGGACCGGATGCCATGATCTTCGTTTTCTGAATGTTGAGCTTTAAGCCAACTTTTTCGCTCTCCTCCTTCACTTTCATCAAGAGGCTTTTTAGCTCCTCCTCACTTTCTGCCATAAGGGTGGTGTCATCAGCATATCTGAGGTTATTGATATTTCTCCCAGCAATCTTGATTCCAGCTTGTGTTTCTTCCAGTCCAGCGTTTCTCATGATGTACTCTGCATATAAGTTAAATAAGCAGGGAGACAATATACAGCCTTGACGTACTCCTTTTCCTATTTGGAACCAGTCTGTTGTTCCATGTCCAGTTCTAACTGTTGCTTCCTGACCTGCATACAGATTTCTCAAGAGGCAGGTTAGGTGGTCTGGTATTCCCATCTCTTTCAGAATTTTCCACAGTTTATTGTGATCCACACAGTCAAAGGCTTTGGCATAGTCAATAAAGCAGAAATAGATGTTTTTCTGGAACTCTCTTGCTTTTTCCATGATCCAGCGGATGTTGGCAATTTGATCTCTGGTTCCTCTGCCTGTTCTAAAACCAGCTTGAACATCAGGGAGTTCACGGTTCACATATTGCTGAAGCCTGGCTTGGAGAATTTTGAGCATTACTTTACTAGCGTGTGAGATGAGTGCAATTGTGCGGTAGTTTGAGCATTCTTTGGCATTGCCTTTCTTTGGAATTGGAATGAAAACTGACCTTTTCCAGTCCTGTGGCCACTGCTGAGTTTTCCAAATTTGCTGGCATATTGAGTGCAGCACTTTCACAGCATCATCTTCCAGGATTTGAAACAGCTCAACGGGAATTCCATCACCTCCACTAGCTTTGTTCTTAGTGATGCTTTCTAAGGCCCACTTGACTTCACATTCCAAGATGTCTGGCTCTAGATTAGTGATCACATCCTCATGATTATCTGGGTCGTGAAGATCTTTTCTGTACAGTTCTTCTGTGTATTCTTGCCACCTCTTCTTAATATCTTCTGCTTCTGTTAGGTCCATACCATTTCTATCCTTTATCGAGCCCATCTTTGCATGAAATGTTCCCTTGGTATCTCCAATTCTCTTGAAGAGATCTCTAGTCTTTCCCATTCTGTTGTTTTCCTCTATCTCTTTGCATTGATTGCTGAAGAAGGCTTTCTTATCTCTTCTTGCTATTCTTTGGAACTCTGCATTCAGATGCTTATATCTTTTCTTTTCTCCTTTGCTTTTCGCCTCTCTTCTTTTCAGTGCTATTTGTAAGGCTTCTCCAGACAGCCATTTTGCTTTTTTGCATTTCTTTTCCATGGGGATGGTCTTGATCCCTGTCTCCTGTACAATGTCACGAACCTCATTCCATAGTTCATCAGGAACTCTGTCTATCAGATCTAGGCCCTTAAATCTATTTCTCACTTCCACTGTATAATCATAAGGGATTTGATTTAGGTCATACCTGAATGGTCTAGCGGTTTTCCCTACTTTCTTCAATTTAAGTCTGAATTTGGAAATAAGGAGTTCATGATCTGAGCCACAGTCAGCTCCTGGTCTTGTTTTTGTTGACTGTATAGAGCTTCTCCATCTTTGGCTGCAAAGAATATAATCAATCTGATTTTGGTGTTGACCATCTGGTGATGTCCATGTGTAGAGTCTACTCTTGTGTGTTGAAAGAGGGTGTTTCCTATGACCAGTGCGTTTTCTTTGCAAAACTCTATTAGGCTTGGCCCTGATTCATTCTGTATTCCAAGGCCAAATTTACCTGTTACCCCAGGTGTTTCTTGAGTTCCTACTTTTGCATTTCAGTCCCCTATAATGAGAAGGATAACTTTTTGGGGTGTTAGTTCTAAAAGGTCCTGTAGTCGGTCTTCATAGGACCATTCAACTTCAGCTTCTTCAGCATTATTGGTTGGGGCATAGACTTGGATTACTGTGATACTGAATGGTTTGCCTTGGAAACGAACAGAGATTGTTCTGTCGTTTTTGAGATTGCATCCAAGTACTGCATTTCGGACTCTTTTGTTGACCATGATGGCTACTCCATTTCTTCTGAGGGATTCCTGCCCACAGTAGTAGATATAATGGTCATCTGAGTTAAATTCACCCATTCCAGTCCATTTTAGTTCGCTGATTCCTAGAATGTCGACGTTCACCCTTGCCATCTCTTGTTTGACCACTTCCAATTTGCCTTGATTCATGGACCTGACATTCCAGGTTCCTATGCAATATTGTTCTTTACAGCATTTTTTTGAGATTGCATCCAAGTACTGCATTTCAGACTCTTTTGTTGACCATGATGGCTACTCCATTTCTTCTGAGGGATTCCTGCCCACAGTAGTAGATATAATGGTCATCTGAGTTAAATTCACCCATTCCAGTCCATTTTAGTTCACTGATTCCTAGAATGTCGACGTTCACTCTTGCCATCTCCTGTTTGACCACTTCCAATTTACCTTGATTCATGGACCTGACATTCCAGGTTCCTATGCGATATTGCTCTTTACAGCATCAGATCTTGCTTCTATCACCAGTCACATCCACAGCTGGGTATTGTTTTTGCTTTAGCTCTATCCCTTCATTCTTTCTGGATTTATTTCTCCACTGATCTCTAGTAGCATACTGGGCACCTACCAGCCTGGGGAGTTCATCTTTCAGTGTCCTATCTTTTTGCCTTTTCATACTGTTCCTGGGGTTCTCCAGGCAAGCATACTGAAGTGGTTTGCCATTCCCTTCTTCAGTGGACCACGTTTTGTCAGAGACAAATGACCCGTCCATCTTAGGTCTTTAGAGTAGACTATACTAAAGTGATATGGATCCCACATTCCTTGTTCCAGCACTTATCTTGTGACAACAGCCTGAATGTGAACCTCTTCAAACTGATGCTTGAGAAAAGTGTGTTCAGACCAGAAAAGGGTAGGGATTGCCAACAGCATGGTGAAATAGGAGACCACTGCTTTAACTGTCCACCTGGGGTGAAACAGGACTGAGCTGGAGCACTAAGGTCAGTGCTGTGAGAATTGTGAATGCAAGAGAAATGTGAATGCCAGTAGGGTGCTGTTCGAAGAAGATGGAGTATTGAGCTTGGGAACACAGATTTGGATTCTGAAATTGCCATTACAAACACAAGTTGGGTGTTAGTTCCGAGCATCTCCTCCCAGACATTTAGCGTACTCTCCTCCCCCGTCTTCCAGAGGATGCTGACGTGATGTGTGAAGGAGGAGGACTGTTACTAACAGACACAGCGCCAAAGCCTCTGGTGATGTGGGGGAAGGGCTGGCTGCACAGTCCCACGTGAAGTTTGCGGCAAGTCTGGTTTCTATGAAACCCAGACGTGCCAGCTCTCTCCACTTGGACCCTCACAATTCCCCAACAGCCGTTACAGCAGTCACGTGCTTGCCAAATGGCATGCTTCCTTAAGCTTCCTTTGAAATGATGTGATTCTTGAGGCCGGGCTGGAACAGAGGATCCCATGACGCGAGGCTGTCAGATGGCTCCTGCCTTGATCTTCATGACCGCACTGCCCGTAAGGGCCACGCGGCTTCGTCATCTGTCCTTCCTGTCGCTTGTCAACGTGTAGGCTTGCCCGATGGCTCAGGAGTAAAGAATCTGCCTGCAGTGCAGGAGATGAAGGAGACGTGGGCTAGATTCCTGGGTTAGGAAGATCCTCTGGAGGAGAAAGTGGCAACCCAGTCCAGTATTCTTGCCTGAAAAATCCCATCGATGGAGGAGCCTGGCAGGCTACAGTCCAAAGGGTCACAAAGAGTCAGACACAATTGAGCGACTGAGCATAATTAGCTGTCTGAAGGGCTGGGAAGATATGGCTTCTTTTCCTTATCAGTCTGTGCATACCTCTCCCAAAGAGTTGAGCACTACATACCCTGACATCCATAGCTGTGCCGTAGCTGCTCCCCCCATTAAGTTTATACGTCCATCACTTTACCTGTTTACCTGTGTGTGTGTGTGAACATTTATGTTGCACTCTCTTAGTACATTTCAATTCAGTGTTTCCGGAACTTTTCCTGACTCCTAATAGGATATGTGTGCTTCCTTGCTGGCTCTGTGGTAAATAAAACCTCCTGCCAACGCAGGAGACAGGGCTTCAATCCCTGGGTCATAAAGATCCCCTGGAGGAGCACAGAGTGACCCAGTCCAGTACCCTTGCCTGGAAAATCCCATGGACAGAGCAGCCTGGCGGCCTACAGTCCATAGAGTTGCAAAGAGTCGGACACACTGAAACCACGAAATGACAAGCAGGAGGAGGGGTTAAGACTGAGGAAGGGTTGAGTGCTCAGACGGCCCTGGAATACAAGAGGTAAAGCACCCATCAGTGCGATGAGATTTTGCAGGTAGAGTGCTTTGCAGTGTCTGGTACGCAGAAAACGGTGAAATGGTCCTCCAGATGGGGCCGGAAAGGATGATGGGGTGGCGGGGAGAGTATCTACTGATCGTGATTAAACCACTTGGATTAATTTATAAATGTTGAAACACAGATCGTGGCTACTCACTCAAACTGAGCGCGGTTTTGAGCATGTGTGCGTTTAGTCCTTTCATTGTTTTTATCAATAACAGAACACTGATACCACTTCCCAGAATTGCAGGTCCAGTTGAAGGGGACAGTTATAATACCCACTTAGGAAAAGGCTCTCTTCCCTCATCTGATCAAACATAATCATTGTAACAGTAAACACACTTGAGTGTTTTCTGTGCCAGGCACTGCTTTTACCACTTTAAAAGTATTAACTCAGTTAATTCTCTAAAAACCTGCTCAGGGAGATGCTATCACTCTTCTTTTACAGTCTGGGACTTGGGAAATGACAGGTTTGTTCTTGAGAGGTATGTAAACTTCCTCAGGAGATAAAAGCTGGAAAGGGCACTTCAACGGGTTGAAAATACTGTGTGGTGTGGCTCTCGTTAGCTTCATACCCCCCTGTCACCAGGCCTGTCTCTTATACACATCTAGATGTGTATAAGAGACAGGTATAGAGCTTCTCCATCTTTGGCTGCAAGGAATATAATCAATCAGATTTTGGTATTGACCATCTGGTGATGTCCATGTGTAGAGTCTTCTCTTGTGTTGTTGGAAAAGGATGTTTGCTATGACCAGTGCATTCTCTTTGCAAAACTTAGCCTTTGCCCTGCTTCATTCCATACTCCAAGGCCAAATTTCCCTTTACTCCAGGTATCTCTTGACTTCCCACTTTTGCATTCCAGGCCCGTATAGTGAAAAGGACATCCTTTTTGGGTGTTAGTTCTAGAAGGTCTTTAGGTCTTCATAGAACTGTTCAATTTCAGCTTCTTCAGCATTACTAGTTGGGGCATAGACTTGGATTACTTTGGTTTGCCTTGGAGACGAACAGAGATCATTCTGTCATTTTTGAGATTGCATCCAAGTACTGCATTTTGGACTCTTTTTTTGACCATGATGGCTACTCCACTTCATCTGAGGGATTCCTGCCCACAGTAGTAGATATAATGGTCATCTGAGTTAAATTCACCCATTCCAGTCCATTTTAGTTCACTGATTCCTAGAATGTCGACATTCACTCTTGCCATCTCCTGTTTGACCACTTCCAATTTACCTTGATTCATGGACCTGACATTCCAGGTTCCTATGCGATATTGCTCTTTACAGCATCAGATCTTGCTTCTATCACCAGTCACATCCACAGCTGGGTATTGTTTTTGCTTTAGCTCTATCCCTTCATTCTTTCTGGATTTATTTCTCCACTGATCTCTAGTAGCATACTGGGCACCTACCAGCCTGGGGAGTTCATCTTTCAGTGTCCTATCTTTTTGCCTTTTCATACTGTTCCTGGGGTTCTCCAGGCAAGCATACTGAAGTGGTTTGCCATTCCCTTCTTCAGTGGACCACGTTTTGTCAGAGACAAATGACCCGTCCATCTTAGGTCTTTAGAGTAGACTATACTAAAGTGGTATGGATCCCACATTCCTTGTTCCAGCACTTATCTTGTGACAACAGCCTGAATGTGAACCTCTTCAAACTGATGCTTGAGAAAAGTGTGTTCAGACCAGAAAAGGGTAGGGATTGCCAACAGCATGGTGAAATAGGAGACCACTGCTTTAACTGTCCACCTGGGGTGAAACAGGACTGAGCTGGAGCACTAAGGTCAGTGCTGTGAGAATTGTGAATGCAAGAGAAATGTGAATGCCAGTAGGGTGCTGTTCGAAGAAGATGGAGTATTGAGCTTGGGAACACAGATTTGGATTCTGAAATTGCCATTACAAACACAAGTTGGGTGTTAGTTCCGAGCATCTCCTCCCAAACATTTAGCGTACTCTCCTCCCCCGTCTTCCAGAGGATGCTGACGTGATGTGTGAAGGAGGAGGACTGTTACTAACAGACACAGCGCCAAAGCCTCTGGTGATGTGGGGGAAGGGCTGGCTGCACAGTCCCACGTGAAGTTTGCAGCAAGTCTGGTTTCTATGAAACCCAGACATGCCAGCTCTCTCCACTTGGACCCTCACAATTCCCCAACAGCCGTTACAGCAGTCACGTGCTTGCCAAATGGCATGCTTCCTTAAGCTTCCTTTGAAATGATGTGATTCTTGAGGCCGGGCTGGAACAGAGGATCCCATGACGCGAGGCTGTCAGATGGCTCCTGCCTTGATCTTCATGACCGCACTGCCCGTAAGGGCCACGCGGCTTCGTCATCTGTCCTTCCTGTCGCTTGTCAACGTGTAGGCTTGCCCGATGGCTCAGGAGTAAAGAATCTGCCTGCAGTGCAGGAGATGAAGGAGACGTGGGCTAGATTCCTGGGTTAGGAAGATCCTCTGGAGGAGAAAGTGGCAACCCAGTCCAGTATTCTTGCCTGAAAAATCCCATCGATGGAGGAGCCTGGCAGGCTACAGTCCAAAGGGTCACAAAGAGTCAGACACAATTGAGCGACTGAGCATAATTAGCTGTCTGAAGGGCTGGGAAGATATGGCTTCTTTTCCTTATCAGTCTGTGCATACCTCTCCCAAAGAGTTGAGCACTACATACCCTGACATCCATAGCTGTGCCGTAGCTGCTCCCCCCATTAAGTTTATACGTCCATCACTTTACCTGTTTACCTGTGTGTGTGTGTGAACATTTATGTTGCACTCTCTTAGTACATTTCAATTCAGTGTTTCCGGAACTTTTCCTGACTCCTAATAGGATATGTGTGCTTCCTTGCTGGCTCTGTGGTAAATAAAACCTCCTGCCAACGCAGGAGACAGGGCTTCAATCCCTGGGTCATAAAGATCCCCTGGAGGAGCACAGAGTGACCCAGTCCAGTACCCTTGCCTGGAAAATCCCATGGACAGAGCAGCCTGGCGGCCTACAGTCCATAGAGTTGCAAAGAGTCGGACACACTGAAACCACGAAATGACAAGCAGGAGGAGGGGTTAAGACTGAGGAAGGGTTGAGTGCTCAGACGGCCCTGGAATACAAGAGGTAAAGCACCCATCAGTGCGATGAGATTTTGCAGGTAGAGTGCTTTGCAGTGTCTGGTACGCAGAAAACGGTGAAATGGTCCTCCAGATGGGGCCGGAAAGGATGATGGGGTGGCGGGGAGAGTATCTACTGATCGTGATTAAACCACTTGGATTAATTTATAAATGTTGAAACACAGATCGTGGCTACTCACTCAAACTGAGCGCGGTTTTGAGCATGTGTGCGTTTAGTCCTTTCATTGTTTTTATCAATAACAGAACACTGATACCACTTCCCAGAATTGCAGGTCCAGTTGAAGGGGACAGTTATAATACCCACTTAGGAAAAGGCTCTCTTCCCTCATCTGATCAAACATAATCATTGTAACAGTAAACACACTTGAGTGTTTTCTGTGCCAGGCACTGCTTTTACCACTTTAAAAGTATTAACTCAGTTAATTCTCTAAAAACCTGCTCAGGGAGATGCTATCACTCTTCTTTTACAGTCTGGGACTTGGGAAATGACAGGTTTGTTCTTGAGAGGTATGTAAACTTCCTCAGGAGATAAAAGCTGGAAAGGGCACTTCAACGGGTTGAAAATACTGTGTGGTGTGGCTCTCGTTAGCTTCATACCCCCCTGTCACCAGGCTGTGAGCAATGTGCGGGTATTGATGGTATCTGATTAAATGTTGATGGACTGGGCTTTACAGATTTTTGAAGAAAGATTGCTGTGTATATGAATCTGGAAAGCATAAATCCCCTTCCACATTGTATTGGAGTCCTGCTGATGTTCATATTAATATCAGTGAATGGATGAGAAATGCTAGATTTTTGTTGACATAACTATTTTTGGGTTTTTTGGTCCCAAAGTATAGGAGATTTTTCCCCCCTTTGACAGTAATGTGGAATCCTGAACACACATTCTTTTTTCAGAATGTGTCTACATGTGAGGGCCTGTCCCAGTTGTCTGTTAAACCAGCTCTGCGTGTGTAGATGCAGATGGCAGAAAATTCTATTTCAGTTTCTTAGAATGACGCACTTTATGGAGAACTGAGGCAGTTATTACGGTGCATATGCTCTCAGCCTAGTGTCATCAGACTTTGATTCATCTCTGACCATGGGACCAGAAATAGTTCCACGGCTTTTCACCTGAAGTCTGTTTTTCTATTCCCCATATCCTCTCAAGTCTCTAATTTTCTTTTTTAAAGCCATGACTCCCTTTTTTTGTGTTTGCATTTACTGTGGGTGCATGCTTTCACTTCAGTCCTGTCCGACTCTTTGCGACCCTAGGGACTGTAGTCCGCCAGGCTCCTCTGTCCACAGGATTCTCCAGGCAAAAGTGCTGGAGTGGGTTGCCATGCCTCCTCCAAGGACTGAACACCCACCCACTGCAGCATTCTTGCCTGGGAAATTCCATAGACAGAGGAGTCTGGCAGGCTACAGTCCATAGGGTCACAAAGTGTTGGACGTGACTGAGCAACTGAACACACACACAGTCATATGTGCATATATATGTGTGTGTGCATATATGTATGTGTGCGTGCGCGTGTGTATGCATGTGTATATTACTCAGTCACTTTGCTCTGCACCCAAAATATTGTAAATCAACTGTATTTGAATTTTAAAAAATGGTTTAAACTTCCAAAATCAGTCTCTCCTCTCCGTTCAGTCTTTGATCTTATCTCTCCCATAGAATCATGGAGTTTCCTTGTCACTCAGCTGATAAAGAATCCGCCTGCAATGTGAGAAAGCCGCGCTCGATCCCTGGGTTGGGAAGATCCCCTGGAGAAGGGAGAGTCTACCCACTCCAGGATTCTGGCCTGGAGAATTCCATGAACTGTATAGTCCGTGGGGTTGCAAAGAGTCGGACCCGACTGAGCGACTCTCACTCACAGAATCCTGCTTTTTTTCCCTCCACACTTGACACAACGGAATGGTTGCTTGTGATCTTCCCTTATTTCACCCCTGCTTTGCCCATTTAATTGGAAGCCTGTTGGGACCAGAGGTCTTGTTTCCAGGCCACATTTTGTCAAAAACATCGGAAGTGTTCAGTCATTCAAAATGCTTCACACATTCTATAGTTAAATAGGTGGCTCCTCTTCGAGGTACTAGGTTTATGTTTTAAACCATAAAAAGTATTTTTGGTTGGACTTCATTATTTTCCATGAGACTAAACTCCCAAAAAGGAATATTTTTATTGATTGTAAAGAATCGTTCTATCCTTGCCGCCCAAAACTGGATTAAATACGGAGGGCTGTGTTGGTCCCAGTATAAGAGGCTATTTTAATTGCTTTCTTAGAAGTCACTCTGCATTTGAGATGCCCACAGTTCTCAAGAAATACGGAGTAAAGAGAAAGCTTCCAAACCGGTTCCTCCAGTTAAGGCAGCTGAGTGGCTTAAGCCTTTGATATGAGTTGAACCAAGTCAGGAAGTTAGTAAGGCTGGAGGGCCTTCCTGGATAGTTCACTGTTTTTCTTTTTCTTCTTTAACTGTTCACTCGGTCCTCTGGGCTGTAAATGGGGTCTTTTGTCTTCACGCAGTTTGGAGAGGTGAGGGCACTGGGTGCCGGGGCTTAGATGTGAGGGCCCTGCTCAGAAGTGGGGCCTGAATTCTACCTGGACTTCCAGCTGAGCGCCCCATAGGTGACCTTGAGGTTTAAATAGGGGTTACGGGGGTGAGGGGCTCCTGGCTTCACACTGTTCCCCCAAAACTGGCTTTGCCTCTTGGTGGATATCCAGCCAATAGTCCCAGCCATGCTGAGAGAAGATGGGGAGAAGGAAGGATTTATTATTATTTGCAGCAAGTAAGGAGCACACTAGGGATCTTTCCCAAAGCATCAGGGATTTTGCTGCTGCTGCTGCTACTAAGTTGCTTCGGTCGTGTCTGACTCTGTGCGACCCCATGGATTGCAGCCTACCAGGCTCCTCCATCCATGGGATTTTCCAGGCAAGAGTACTGGAGTGGGGTGCCATTGCCCTGTCCGCAGGGATCTTTCCCTGAACAGCAAAACTGGAGAATTTGAAGCTAATGGCACATGCATATTCATGCGGGAGCTTGGGCAGAGAATAATTCAGTATAGAACTGAGGCCAAGATCCATGCTTTAGTTGATTGAAGTCAAGAGGGTCAATGTCATCATTCCATCCTGCACCGGGGTGGGGGCCTTCAAGCCCGTGTATCTCAAAGATAAAGATTATACATACCCCTTGAGGAGGAACTAAGAGCCTGCTTTGTCACTGCAGTATTGTTTGGCCGCCTGCATTTCTTCACTCCTGTAAGATCATTGACTACCAAGACCTGTTCAAGGGCAAGCATGTGACTGGCCTTAGATCACAAAATGCCTTAGCCCAAAATGGCTTCCCTTATGTCAAGAAACCACTCCTGGTCCTCCTCCTCTGGGAAACCCATAATCAGTCTGCTTACAACGTCTGTAACGGAGAAAGAGTTCATGGTGTTTATGAACTGGAGCGTGTCACTGCCTAGCTCTGGTTTCCCTGACTGGAAAGGGAGGAGGATATTGGCACGCCCAGCTTCAGCATCCGCTCCATTCTGAGGTTTTTCAGGTCGCTTGTTCACTTATTCTACACATGTCTGTGGGCTGATAGCCGTTTACTTATTGACTGATGATTTGTGGCGTACACCAGGGATGCCCGTATACAGTGTGGATGTTAAGGCTCTGTCAGAGGTGATAGGAAGGTTGCATCTTCTTTGTTTCCTTCATTGAAGATGGATACACAGCACATAAGCCGTAGCTGGAAATGGGGAAGGGTAGTTTTCAATAGGGTGCTGACTCCTGTCTCTCTGAGAAGATGTTGTTTAATCTGAAACAAAAGCAAAAAGCACCAGAAGGCCACACCAGTGAGTCTCTGGGGGAAGAAGGTGGACGGGCAAAGGAAAAGGATGTGCAAAATTGGTTAAGGGTGTGTAGACAACGAAAAGGATTTCCCCTTTACCGCTCTAGATTCTTGGCTGTAACCAACAACCACGCCCCCTGCCACCTCATTGTAATAAAGGACAGATTAACAGGAAAAAAGCAGATAGATGTTAATAACATGTGTATAGCCTTCCCTGGTAGCTCAGACAGTAGAGAATCTGCCTGCAATGCAGGAGACCCGGGTTCGATCCCTGGGTTGGGAAGATCCCCTGGAGAAGGGCATGNTAAAGGACAGATTAACAGGAAAAAAGCAGATAGATGTTAATAACATGTGTATAGCCTTCCCTGGTAGCTCAGACAGTAGAGAATCTGCCTGCAATGCAGGAGACCCGGGTTCGATCCCTGGGTTGGGAAGATCCCCTGGAGAAGGGCATGGCAACCCACTCCAGTATTTGCCTGGAGAATTCCATGAACAGAGGAGCCTGGCGGGCTACAGTCCATGGGTCGTAAAGCATCAGACATGGCTGAACAGCCAACACTTCGCTTCACATACCTCCTGTGTACCTGAGAGACCCAGGAAAGCTGAATAATTCCCCCAGAAGACCCAAACCACCCCCTGTAAATACCTAAAGACCAAAGAAAGAACGGGGTAGGTGGCAGTTACGTGAGCCTGTCAGGCAAAGCCCAGTAAGTAAGGGTATGGTTGTTACACACATTTAAAGCGGAACCTTCTCAGCAGATAAAAGTTTCTGGAGTCGCAGTCAACCTCTCCTTCCTGGTAGGAGAGGGAGCCCCCACCCCTGGCCCGACACATGGAGATTTCCCTTTGAAGGGAGATGCTCTCAGAAAAGGCTCCCGTCTGCTGGCTGCCCAGAGCTCCTCTGGTTTCTGCTGTTAAACCAGCCCAGGCTAACCCTTACGCCCAGGAGGTGCATTTGGGGGTGGCAAATGCTGATTCAAGAAGTCACAGAAGTGTCCTGTTCAAAACAGTAGGAAGGAGAAGGGGGCAGACCCAGCTGCCAGGCTCCAGAGGGGACAGGTGATGGAGGGGTCTGTGACCTGGGGATAGGGAATCAGTTGTCAGCACGTGTGAGGTGAGCTGATGCTCTTGGCTGAGGATGCTGGCCGGTGTCGGGGGACCGTAGTGGAGAAGACGAGGGGCATTTGGAAGACGTGATAGAGTGCTCAAACGAGGGATGAGCGTGTCTGCAGCTTGGCACTGGGCTGGGCAGAGAGGGCTAACTGTGCTGAGATCCATCCTGAATGAAGGTACAGCAGGGGGAGGTGGGGCAGGATTTCTGGGGTCGTGAGATTTCACCTCCTCAAATTTTTGTTGCTGATTAATTGTCCCATCATCTTCATGAGAGCATGAGTGTGGACTGTTTCCTGACTTTCTGCCTCTTCTTGACTTTCTGCCTCTTCTCTTCCTGCCAAGGTCTGAATCTGGGCTTGAGTTAGATACTCAGTGTGTATCTGCTGAGCAAAGGAAAGCAACATGCTGGCACAGCAGACCACAAGGCGGTCTTTGTTCTTTGTCTGTTGGCGGGATTTGTTTTGTATTGTTTGGGGACGTTTTTCCTTTTTTTTTTTGGCAGCACTGTATGGCAGGTAGGATCTTAGTCTCTGACCGGGGATCGAGCCTCTGCCCCGTGCAGTGGAAGTACAGACTCTTAGCCTCTGGACCACCAGGAAAGTCCCCATGAGACAGTCTTTAAGAAGGCAGCAGACTCCTAAACTGTAAGAAAAATCAGGATCACACACACATCCTGGGGCTCCTTCTAGGAGGGAGAAACTGAACCCTAACAGAGGGTTACAGTACGGCCTGGGGACACCCCTGGTGATGCCCCCCCACACCTCTCTCTGTTCCCTTGGAAACCTGCCCTCACCCCAGCACCCCCTTACATACTTGAATATTTACGTCTGACTCCCCAGTAAGCCGCATGCTCTGCGTGTGTGTGCATATTTCCTGCACAGGTGCGTGTTAGCCCTTACCCAAGTGCGTAGCACCTTGCTGGCTTTCCGTGAATGTGGGTTGATTCAATTACTCATCATCATCAGTCATCTAAACTGGGACTGAAAGCGTGTAAAGGGTTTCTGCAGTAGTTACTTTATCTCCCCTTATTAGGTGGTCTGGGCAGGAAAATTTCTCTGTTTTGCACCTGAGGAAGGTAGGACCTAGGTCATAAACTCGTTTGTACATTGGGATAACCATTGAGGCAGTTTAAACAATTCTGATGTGTGAATCACAAGAGAGTCACTCTTGGATAGGATGGAATTCCGCCTGGGTGTGAGTGACCCTGTACGTGTGTGTGCACATATTTAAGATCTGCAGGCATTCCTACGTTCAACAGAGCTTAAGAGCTCCTGGCCTGTGTTATGCGTGTGTGCATACGTGCTAAGTCGCCTCAGTTGTGGCTGACTCTGCGGCCCCGTGGACTGCAGCCCGCCAGGCTCCCCTGTCCGTGGGATTCTCCAGGCAAGCACACTGGAGTGGGTCACCACGCCCTCCTCCAGCGGATCTCCGCGACCCAGGGGTGGAACCCGCGGCTCTTAAGTCTCCTGCATTGGCGGGCGGGTTCTTCACCACTAGCGCCACCTGGGAAGCCCCGCTGGCCTATGTCAGTGCTTCTCAAGTGTTAACGGGCAGACAAATGACCCGGGGATCTACAGAAATTCCGAGCCAGCAGGTCTGGGGAGAGACCTGAGAGTCCACATTTCTAGCCAGCCTGCCGGTGAGGCTGAAGCTGCTGGTCCATAGACCACACTTTTCGCAGCAGTGCCTGGGGATCAGGGAAATTCTGAACAAATGCAGAGAAGAGAGAGTACAACACACGTGGGGGGAAAGGCAGGGGTGTGTTGTGTCTGAAATTTCAGGTACAAAGACATGTTGTGCCGTGAACTTGAAAGTGACGTTGTGGTTGGATGGGCTTGTCCTGGTCTCCTCTTTCTTCCTGATTTAGCTCGTCTGTCTGTCCATGTTGGTGTAACCATTCAGATTCCCCAGACCCTTACTTGAAGATAACCAAGAGTCACTCACTCCTCTCTCTCCCATCCTTGCTAGTTCTTTTATTGAGCGCTTAGGAAGTCAAGATGGAATGTCGTTGTTTTTACTGTCTATACCATAAGCTCTTGGAGGGTGGGGCTGTTTTTAAATACACCACTGTGTCCAGTGTTGACTATGGTATCTGCCCTGTCCTAAGTGTGGAGAATCCCAGAATGTCATATGACTCAGACCTTCAGTCCCAAACATCGAGATTAGCTGCCTAGAATAGAAGTTAACAGCACTGCCCCACTAAGTAGAGAATTCTAGGTACCAATACTAGCTTTCCTACTTACTGTCTTAGCCTCAGTTTTCTCACCTGTGAAATGGGGGTAATAACAGTTGCAGCTGCTCATGGTGCAGATAAAATGACACGGCCTGTGCCCAGTACTTAGGGCGATGCCTGCACACAGGAAGTTGCTGAAAATCTGCACACGCAAACCAGGGATGCAAGGAATCCCTAATGTTTCCTTTGTGTTTGGCTTTTTAGTCAGGCCTCATAAGGACACACAAAAATGAATTCCTCATCTCGCCATTACCTCAACTCCTGGCCCAGGAACACAACTACAGCTCCCCTGCAGGCCACCATCCTCACGTGCTGTACAAAAGGACAGCGGAGGAGAAGGTCCGGCGTTGCCAAGGCTACCTGCGCTCCGGCCGGAACCCTG